>JAJPUD010000009.1:644112-889295 GCA_023553655.1 Myrmecobius fasciatus | reverse complement strand
CTCTCTCTCTCTCTCTCTCTCTCTCTCTCTCTCTCTCTCTCTCTCTCTCTTTCTCTCTCTCTTTCAAAGTCAATAGTTTTATTTCTACCTAGCCACTTGTAATTATTTGACCAATAAAATTAGAGCTAAATACAGGTTACCCAGTGAATCTCTCAATCAGGAAAATAAGATTGTGTCATAATATATAACCAGACTCCATAATTAGAGTCACACAGGCCCAACCTTGGGGTCTCAGTTTCACAGCAAGATAAAGGAAGATCACAGAGAGAGCAAGATGTGCAGTGGCCACATTACTGTCCCAGACCATTAAAATGATAAGTACTTTAAAGGAGCAGGCCTGAACAAACAGTCCCTGCATCCATATCAGGAGGCTTGAGCTGTTCAGGGATGGCTGAATCACAAGCTATGAGACCTACCAATTGGAGATCTGCTCCTCTAAAAGTTAACTCTTAAGGAAGGTGAGGGACTGACACATCTCAAGTCAATTCTGAGGACATGTGAGTCGCACAAATCAGTGAGGTCTAACCTGTCCTAAGACTTGAATAGAAATTTTTCAGCATTGTTTTTAAGGAGATCAGATAGAAGTTGTGGGTTGGAGTGGTGAAAGGAAGTATTCACTTTCCTGCTGTAATATCAATTAATTAAAAGAAAAAAAACAATTAGAAAATTAAATAGAAAGTTGCCTGTTTTCATAGTTTTCAAAACAGAAGTAATTTTTTCTCTATTTCCTCTTAAACAACATTCATATGAAAGTCCTAAATATTCTGGATCTTAACTATTTTCCTAGTTATGAATTTTAAAATACAAAAACTCCATAATTCACATACTCTTAGAACTCGATCTCTCTTCCAGATGTGTTATACTTGGCATGAATGATTTATTAATATCAAGCCATAATCACATTTACACCTATCTTGGCAGTATTAACTTGTGACTTATCATCACGTGTTCATGTCTGTGTGATAAAGCACCTAATAAGATTTAGTCACTTAGGTGCGGACATTGGCTTTGCTATTCCAGAATTCTTTTATTAAAAATGTCTGGCAGCTGCCAGGAATTAAGCTTTGGATTATCTTTGTGATTCCTTCACATTTTACCAAAATAACAGGCACAAAGATACATGAGGGCAAAACAATAGAATATTTAGGAACAAGGTAGCTCAATGACCACTGAATAGCACTTTAAAAAAAACCCAGAGAAAACTTTTCAGTCTTATTAATTGCTGTTCAGTCATGTCTGACTGTAGCCCCATTTGGGATTTTCTTGGCAAAAATAGTGAAGTAGTTTGTCATTTCCTTCTCCAAATTCTATCAGTGGGATCTCTGAATTATAATTGTAAATTTTTATAGACCTTATTAATAAGCTTCAGGTTAGAGCTATGACATATCCTGAATATGTGGGATTCACTCACTCCTCGCTTTTCCCTCTTAGTTCCTCTCCTTATTTCTGCAAAGACCCAACTCAGGTGCCATCTCCTATGGGAAAGCCATCTTTAATTTTCCCTAACTGGTAAAGCTTTCTCCCTCCCTAAGTTAGATTATATTTATCTATTTGTTTATATATTCCATCCCTAGAATAGAAAATAAATTCCCAGAAGGTAAAGATCTTGTTTTTTTGGTCTTTGTATTCCTCACCACCTAAGACAAAAATCCTTGCACAAAAAGGTGGTTAATAACTGCTTATTCAATTGAAGCATGTACAGCCCGCTCAAATTTCATTTAATCCTAACTTTTTGACTAATGATTTAGATAATCATTCCTGAAGACGAGGAATAGTCACTAAGTTCTATCTTTAAAGAATTCAATGGAAGTCACCTCTTTTGGTATTTTTCAAACTACAAGTATAGCAATTCCAAAGATGGCTTTCCAGCTTTTCCTTTCTATGTAGAATAAAGTTCCATCTCTGATACATATTGGAGATATTTCTCCCTTTTGAGATAATCCAGAATGATGGTTGGCATGGAACAAGGTGTTTTCTGCAATTTTCTCATCTAGATCTGTGTTTTTGGATCTTTGACTTTAGTAGTCCTTTGAGAGAGAGTAGTGCATGGGAAAGCAATGTTCCTTGATTTAGTTAAGACTAAGAGAGTATGGAGTGTCATATTTATTATGCTAAATTCTATGAGACCATCTGGGTCCAAATGGATTCTTCATCAAAAAGTTATTACTAGACAAAGGAGGGGAGAACTTTTTTTAGGAATAAAATTAGAATAAGCAATGGGACAGTTAAAACTTGGAGGATTTATGCCAATTATTTGGTAAGAACCAGAAGAATAGTCTTGAATTATTTTCTCATGAGAAGAATTAAAAGCCTCATTAGAAGCCTTTTAGATTGCTTATTCCCTACCACTTCATCTACTCCCTTGGGATTTTGCATGTGAAATACTAAATCAGATTCCAGAGGTGAAGGGAAACATACTTTCAACATACAAAGATCCTCACAAGACCATACTTATTATTAGAGCTATATTTAGCTATGTAGAGTTGGATGTACACACATATATTCTAAAGCAAGTAATATTCATTTTCATTGCTTAATGTTGGGAAGAATAGTACTTGCAGTTACAAAATTCTAAGTAAAACCATACCCATACACAAGTAATAGAGGTCATATAACTATAAAGACTAGACATGGAGAACATTAAAGAAAATAAAGATTTTTTGGCCCTACCACACTACAATAATAGGCTCCTAATTGGTCTCTTCGGTTCCATTTTCTCCCCTCTCCATTCCACCCTCCACACAGCTTGCCAAAATAATCTTCCAACACAATGGTTGAACCATGTTATTTCTCTGCTCAAAAAATGTCAATGGCTCCCCATTGCCTATTGAATGAAATATAAACTCATCAGCCTGTCAGCCATCCACAATTTAACTTTCACCTATATTTCCAAACTTATTTCATTCTACTCACTAAGAAGAGTTTGACTAGTAGTTAGATTTAGAGCTGATTCTAGTGCAAAAGAAGATGATGTTCTTTATAGGAGTTCAGTGTGACGCAATCAACAAATCAACTGAGCATTTATTAAGCACCTGCTATATGCCAGGCATTGTGCCAGGTGCCAGGGATACAAATATTCAAGTGAGACAATTCCTACCCTCAAGGAGCTTACATTTTACTACAGGGAAGCTACATATTTGTGGGTAAATATGGACTATAATTTTTAAAAAGAAGCAGTGATTTCTGCTAAGGAGGCACTAAAAATTGGAAAACCATGAACCAGAGGACCAGGAGAATGGATTTCAAATCAAACCATATAATTAGCTATATGGCCTTAAACAAGCTATTTTATTACTCTGAGCCTCTATTTCTTGCCTGTAGAAGAAGGGGAATGAACTAGGAAATTTCTAATGTTCTTTCTTGCTGTAAAGAGTCACTTTAAGACTTCCAAACAACACTCCCTATATAAAACAATAAATGCTAATTTTATAGATTAAATGGTAGAACTCTTGTAATATTTTATCACCACTCTGAGGTACACGGTTTTTTAATAAACATTCATTTCCTCCATCTTCATATACTTTCTTAGTCAGATTTATGACCTCATCCATGTAGATTTCCCCCTCACTGGCACAGATATCAACCCCTCTAACTCTTCTTTACTTTATTTTTTTTTCTTTTTCATGTTTCTCTGTGAGCCCTTCCTAACCAAAGCATTAGAGACCTTCCTTCTAGTTCTTTTAAATGAGTACTAATTTCTCTCCTCATTTCTAACCCTCTACACCAAGTGCCTGATGGTCATCTCCAATTGGATGACCCCTTAGGCATCTTTTATCCAACATGTACAAAACAAAACTCTTTTATCTTCTCTCTAAAACTACCCCTCTTGCAAATTTCTGTATTTTTGTTGAGTGTATCACCATCCTATCAGACACTTGGATTTTCTGCCTTATTATCATGATAGACTCTTCTCTTTCCCTTACCTGACATAGCCAATCAGCTGTCAACTCTTATTAATTCTACCTCTCAAACATCTCTTTCATCTATCCTATTCTCCTCATTCACATGACCACCTCCTTTCCTAATTCATACTCAGTTACTTATTACCTGAACTACCCAACAATATGCTAATTGGATTCTTGGCTTCCAGTTATTCCCTTTTACAACTGACCATTTTCAAGCTGCCAAAATAATTTTTCATATATACAAAAGGGGAAAAGAAAGGAAGGGAAGATAAAAAATGAGAAGGGAAAGAAAAAGAAAATGAGGAAAAGGAAAGGAAAAGAAGAAACATTTATATAGCACCTACTATATGCCAAGTATGCTAAGTGATTTTTTTTACAAATATTATCTCACCACTGCAACCATCCCTTCCCCTGGATGTAAACTCTTTGAGAATAGAGAGTTTTTTCTTTCTTTTATCCTCAGGATTTATAGCACAGTGCTTTAACAAAAGTTTGTTGTACTGAAATGAATTTTAATATTTTGAGGATATTAATATAGTATTCCAGCTCTCTGTCTATTAAAAAGGAAGCATAGTTTAGTGGACAGAATGCTAAATATAAAGTCTGGAGATATTAAGTTGAAATCCTAGCTCTGACCCTTAGTAGCTCTGTTGCAATAGGCAATATCTTTGAGTCTGTATCCTCGTCTGTAAAATGGGGATAATCCTACTTTTGCTTGCTACTTCATACGGTTTCTGTTACAAGAGAGTTTTGTACACTTTAAATCACAATGTAACACATCAGCTCTTACTATCACATTTTTGCTGTGAGACCAGCTTACCTCCTTCTATCATTAGAATCCTTAATAATGTCTTTTTACCACGTCTATAGGCACATCATTTGGAATATACTGAAATCTGCTTCCATCTTAACTGTACAACTTGCAATGTTTCTGTCAGTCCCAATGATGCCCTGACCCATTTCCTGACAGCACTAGATTAAAGCAGGAGTTGTTTGAGAGCTTGTCTTATTTCAATACTTTATGGATTGATGACGCCATTGCTAGAGGCACTCCTTCCATAAAGATCACGGTTCTTCCCTGGCTTTAGTAGATCATCAGTCTTATCCAACCTATATTATGGAGCTAGTGCCTAAGGACACAATTAGGTAATCTGAAAAACTTGTGGACAAATACTTTTATTCTCTTGGGAAACTAGTAGAAGCAAGTTATAATAATAAGTAATGTATGTAGTCATCTGGGAGTAGCCTCATTCATTCATCATGCATTTATCAAGTAACTGTGATACACACACACACACACACACACACACACACACACACAATTCATGCTACCAAAAGGTTAATGAGACACGACTTTTTTTTTTTTTTTTTTTTTTTTTTTTAGGATTGTCCCTTTCCTCAAAGAGTATATGATCTTATAGGGGAGCTGATACAATAGTAGCTCCTATTCATATAATATTTTAAAGTATTGTCTTCAGATCCAGCTAACCAAGTGCAGTAGGTAATGAAAATATTTTAAACTCCCTTTTAGAGATGAAAAAATTGAGACTGAGAGTTGAAATGACATAGCTAAATTCACACAGTTAATGACAAAGCCATAATTTGAATCCAGGAATCTGATTCTTAGACTCTACACTGTATTACATTATCCCTTTATAGCATCTGCATTAAAACATCATGCAGAAAATATACTTTTTATATATCTTGATAGTCAGCATGATGCACTGCCAAGAGCATTGAAATTGGAGTCACAGGCCTTGAACTGGAATCCTATCCCAGTTATGATATTTAATGTCTTTCTTAACTCAGCCAAATCACTTAAACCTCTCTAAATTCAGTTTTCTCCTCTGTAAAAGGAGGGGGTTGGACTATATGACTGCTAAGGACATTTCCAATTTTAAATCTGTCATCTTATGATCTCAGAAAATAGACATGATTTACTTATCTGCATTGATGGATAAATGAATGACCAAATAAAGCATTTATTAAAGCTTAATAAGTGCTTACAATGTGCAAAGCATTGTGCTAAGCATTGGAAATTCAAATAGAAAAGTAAGACAATCCTGGCTCTAGACAACACATATGGAAGTTAGATGGAAAGCTTCTCTGGTACTTAGAATCCAGTGGCAAAGCATAGGATAATGCTTCTTTCATAATATCATTTTCACTAATTAAATTACATCAGTTTCTGTTGTCAACCATTTGACAATGACAAGAACTTTCTTTTCTGGATCTTTAATAGTTATGTTTATAGCACTTGCAGGAGCAGTTGCTGGGCTGCATCTCCTCAAGGAGGGATAAATTATGGGATAAATTTCCCTAGAATTATGGGTAAGAGCACTGAGCAGAAAGCATTATTATTCCAAAGGCTCTTGGGTGCAGGGTTATGGACTGTCTCCATCAGGGAGTAAGGGAGATGGTGATCAAGGTAGTGCTGGTGACTTGATTTCCCTGGCTCATGCTACCTCCAACCTCTTCATCAAGATGCCCCACTGCTTCTGCTTTTCTGGCCTGACTGCACAGTTAGCAATTGTTTGGCAGGTGATGGGAATAGTCGGCCCCTTCGTCATGGGAGCTGCTTCCCTGGATGGTGCTTGAGGACTCTGCTGGAAGCAGGACAGGAGATTGTGGGAGTACAGACACTCTCAGTGCTGTCGTGTGCTCATCTGCCTCTTGGTGGCAGTTGGTCCACAACTGATGCTGTTGGTGATGAGGAAGCTATTTCTTTGCAATGATTTTTCCTTCCATCAGTGGCTGCAAGAACCAGATGAGAAACAGGTCCAGTGGTTTGGAGGTTAGTGCTATTCTTGGAGTTCCTGAATTGTCAGCCTCAGAGGCTGAGATGGTAAAGATGAGCAAGGGTTTCCCACACTGGGAGTCCCCTAACATTGATGAAATCTGTTCCAGGCCAAACCAACAAACCAACAGTACAAGTACATGAGAGAAGTAGCAAGGGCTATGTGAAGTCCTTACAAAGTGTGAGCGATCCTATCCTCCCATCAGAGATGAGAGAAGGGGGAAGGAAAATCAAGGAAAAAAGTATCTGAAGCAGTCTTGAAGATGCTACATGGTGGATTGCAAAAAATATTACATTTAGAATCATGTTTTCTAAAATTTCTTCTAGCTCTCAATCTACCATGCTTTGAAGAATGGGTGGGATTTCAATTGAAGAATATGAGGGACAGAGAGGATAAAGTAAGATGTCAAAGGTGTCATCAAAATGAGTAGGATAAACAAAGATTCAGGGGCAGCTAGGTAGACCAATGGACAGAGTTCAAATCTAGCTTCAGACACTAGCTGTCTGACAAGTCATTTTATACTACTTGCTTCCCCCTTTACCTCCCCCCCAAAAAAAAGATTAAAAAAGGTTCAGTGATAGAAAAGTAAGGGATGTCTTTATGGAAAACTAAGCAGTCCAAGTTAATTCAAGTGTAGCATAGTTGAAAGGAAGTAATAGTATGAGGTACAAAGATAGGTAGGAACCAAGTTGTAAAGGACCTTCAATACTGTGCTAAGAATTTTGGACCTTATTCACTAGAAAGTGGGAACAGCTGAAGGCATGAATATATGGATGACTGTTCTCAAGCTATACTCCCTTTCCTATGATAAACATCTGAAATACAAATCATGGTGCACAGTGCTGAAATGAAGAGGTCAATGGCTATTTTGTCCTATTGTTGGTTTGAGTGATAAAATAACTAAGACACAAAGTAAGTACTGGGATCTCCATAACCACATATTGCTACATGCACATATTTGTTTGATTGCCTTTGTTATTTTGAAGTTACTAGCAGATTACCTGGATCACAGAAGGTTCTTTTTAAATGTTAATTGATTGATTGATTGACTGGAAGCTCCAAAATGAGACACAGCAAACATCAGGGAGCCATTCTTTGTCCAGGAATCATTTTCAAAGCAATTTCTGAAGTCTTAAAGATGAGTTTAACTATCATCTCAGCCCACGAGGGGACATATACTGATTAAATACTGACAGCATTTTACCATCTTTTCCAAAAGCAAAGTTCTGATAAACTACTATAATTCAAAATTTGTCTAGAATAAAACAACTAAGGAGACCTTTGAAGTTTTAAGTTGGAAATGACAACAGAGATCATCTATTATAGCCTCTTTATTTCAAAGATGATACAACTGAGACTCAGAAAGGGTATTTTTAGGACAACAAGATAAGTACTATGCTTATCAGTATACTTACAATTCAATTTCCACTAGACTGAAAAGAACTGCATTTGAAATTATAGAACTTGGATTCAAATATTGAATTTGCTATATACTATTTTAGGCAAGACTTCATATTTTGGGACCTGAGTTTCCTCAATGGTTAAGATAACAGGGTCGGACTAGATTCCAACTTCTTAAATTGTGGGTCACAACCTCCTTATGGGGTCACATAATTATATGTGGAGTCACAAAATTATGATTTATTATGAATAAATATTTGATTTGCATACTTATTTTATATATTTACATGTCCAGGATCATGTAGAAAGGGTTGCTATTGGAAAAAGTTTAAGAAGCCCTGGGCTACAATACTCTAAAGTTCCTTCCATTCTTAAATCTATGATCAAATTATACTACTAGAAATACAAAGAACAACATCACATCAATCTGGTGTCTTCACAGTCACCTGAAATCTGCTTGAGAATGGCTTCTTTCCTCCTTCCTCTTTCTCCTTGTCCAAATCCTTTTTGGCTGTCTTAAATATCTGGCAGGCACTTCCTTCTTACCTCTCTATACCTACTAGAGTTTCTTTTCTTCCTTTAAGATATACCTTAAACACCATTTTCTTTATAAAACCTTGCCTAATCATTCCATGCTAGAACTCTTCCTCCAAAATTACCTTCTGTTTATCCACTTTGTTTATATTGTATTTACTAAATTTATGTTTATGTCAGGCAGGTTTTTTATATATTCTTGCTCTTGCATTAGAATATAAGCCTTTTGCCAGGAAAAATTATTTCATTCTTTGCACTTGGACTTGGCATATAAGAGGAGCTGATTGATTGACTGGTTCCATTAGGGCTCAGCTCATCCCCCTTCTCCTCCAGAAAGAATTCCCTTACTACTCTAGCCCATACTAACCTACCCTTTCTCCATAAGGTAAACAGCTGGGTGGCCCAGTAGGTAGAGCACCAGAGTCAGGAAGACCTGAGTTCAAATGTGGCCTCAAATACTTAACAAGCTGTGTAACTGAAGTCAAATTACATCTCTGCTTGCCTTAATCCCCTGGAGAAAGAAATGGCAAACCACTGCAGTATCTTTGCCAAGAAAACTCCATGGACAGGATAGTCCGCAGGGTCAGGAAGAATCGGACATGACTGAAAAACAACAAAATCTCTAGAATGCTCAGTCTCCTCAGAGTCCCAACTCCCTAATTTAGGACTGGATGACTATAAAGGGTATCTTGTATCATTGTTTATTTGCTTCACATGCTGTGTGCTTCCTTTGGTTTCTCCTACAGTGCCAGACACATAACAACAGGTACCCAAGCAATGTTTCTAGATCAGCAATGAAAGGACCTGCAATGGGAAAGGGAAAAACGTAGACTTCCCATAAGAATGTTTATGACACAGAGGGGTATCAGAGGGAAACCGAGACAATTCAGAAGAGTGGGAAAAGGTTTATAAGAATTAAAAGCAAATGAATGAAAGCATATAGGGCAGGCATAGAATCCAATCGCTCACGAGTCAAGTGCAAAGAGTGTAATCATGCTGGGGTTTTCTTTGGTTTCAGGTTTTGGGCCATTTGGACGCCACCCTGTTAATTCTAGCTGGGAAGCAGTGAAGGTAAGAACAATCTTAAGGAGTTACATGCTTGGGGCAAAGCCGAGGCCTTCCGGTTCTCCTGAGAAACAGCTCTCTGTGGCCCTTGGCCCAGGGCACTTGCTTTTGTAACATAATCCAAAGGGGGAAGGAAGGAAAACACAAGCTTGTGCCTTAGTGACTGAGTGAAAAATGAGAAATGCTTTGCTCTTTATTCCTTTCAAAGCAGTTCTCCCACACTTCTTATAAGTTAATAGCATTACCTCATGTAGATTTTGCACTTGACAGTTTACAGATGAGCTACATGCATTATCTTATTTGATTCCTATAGCAGTGCTGATATTATCCACATTTTACAGAACAGGAAGCTGAGGCATGGGGAAAGTAAGTGACTTTGTTATGTAACAGAGCTTGGACATAATCTCAGCCCCCCCCCCCAACTCTGAATCCATTGTTGTTCTAATCATATTGTCTTTCTGAATCTGTTTCACATAATAGCTTTTGCTTTTGTCATAAATAAAACTAGTGAGATATATAGGGGAGGGGATATTATTGAAATCAAGAAAAAGAAAACAATTTTTTTACGTGAAAAGGATCTTCTATGTGATATGACCAACAAGTTAGCTAACTAGACACTTTCTCCAACCCTTCCTAACTCCAAAACAAACAACAAAAAACAAAACAAACAAAACCAGAAGATGAATTATGTGGCAGATGTAGACTAATTAAAGTTGAATCCACAGGATTAAAAAAAGAGGAACCCCTACAAAATAAAATCCTTATGAATTAACTAATACTGGAGTTATTTTTAAATCATTCACTCAGCACCCTTTCCCCATAATTCTCCATATGAGGCCAAGTATGGGCTTGTGTCTGAGGCAAATATTAGAGTCTCTTACTGCTGCTAAGATTTTTCCAGCATACCTCAACCCTTATAACAGATGATGATTCTCCCCTGCCTTATGAGACAATGGAGAAAGGTGTGCTTCCTTCTGTTTGGGACAGTCCTAGGTTAGGGATTCCCAATGCCCAGAGACTATCTGGGAAGCCCTCCCTGTCTTAGTCCAATCCTGACAAAAGTGGCAGAGTACTGTTCCTGGCACATAATAAGTGCTTAATAAATGCTTGTCAATTTGACTTGACATTCAGCCCAGCCAAAAAGGAAAAGAATGAGAGCCAAGGGAAGAGGTTGGGCAGTAGAAGAGCATGAATGGCTACACCAGAACTGAATGAAAGGGGACTGAAATCCATCTGGGGCCAATCCAATAGGCCCCAGATGATACTCACAGCAGGGACTGAAGTTAATGAAACATAAATCTCTTCACATACAAGGAGGCTGAGGCAGCTTTACAGTTCAGCTTTGGAGGTATATACCTCTCAGGAAAAGAAGGAAAATCAGAAAGCAACTGACAGGAGAATCTAAGGGAAAGAAAGCTGAAAAATAAGGACTTAAAAAAACAAGCTCAGTAAAAAACCAGAACATAAGGAGATAAATCAATAGAGGAGTCTGAAATTAGAAAGATGAGTACTAAATGCTCAAAGAGATTACAAAGCTTTCTTGATATAACCTTGCCTCAGATCTATAAAGTAAGTTCGTGCAACAGAGTCCAATTTTGTGTCCATTCTGTGCTTATGAAATGGTTTATGCATATGATTTCAATTAGAGAGAACTCCTGACAAGGTCTGGGATTTTAGCTTCCAGCTCTGTACTAATAATTCCTATCCCACTCCCTTTAATGACTGGTTCCCATTGCTGTCCCATAACATTGTGTAGCAAAGGACACCAAGCAACTTAAAGATAAGATCAGTCACAGGTGTTTATAAAATTAATATTAATGTTCTGGCAAATGTAGTCCTCTATTAATTTTTTTTAAAAATATAAGTAAGGCAGGGACATGATCGGGACCATAATTCTTTCTATGAGGTTTTCCCTAAGCACTTTTGCTACTGACATGAATGTTGACAACATTCTTACCCATCTCCATCAGTCACAAAGTGCTTTGTATGCTAACTGTCTTAGGAACTGGATTTCATAATTGTGCTGTGGTCATTATCTGCCTTTTCCTCTTCCATGCTCCTCATGTCCCCTTGCTCTGCCATCAATGTCCATCAAAAATCATACCCCTCTCAAAAGGCTGATTTTATTATTATTTTTCTCTCTTTCCAAACTGTGAAGGATTACAAAACTCAGAGGCATTTGAGGTCACCTTACTCTTGTAGTTACATTAATAAATATTATACTGACAAAGGAAAATGAACCAAGCCTTATGAAACACAGAATCCTTTGAACCCCTAAGAGAGCATCAAACAACAACATGAAATGCCAGAATGGTTTACAACAGAAATGAAATCCATTGAAAATGGGAATGTTGCTCTCAATGCAAAAACATAAGTCCTTAATTAACAAATTAGGGTAAGGAAATGAAGTCATGGTCAAGAGTTCCTTCAAAGAAATAAAAAATGGAGTAATTGATTTGGATACAAAAATACCAAAGTATAGGAAAATCTAGCAGATAGGAACAAAAGGTAACAATATTAAAAGGACATATAATCTTTTTTCAAACCATAGAAACTGACATTGAAGAAAAGATTTGTAGAGACAGTTTAATCCTTGTAGGTCTTCCAGAAGAACATAATAAATTCTTTAAAAATCTGAATATTGAAATATTAGATTCTCAAAGAGGACCAAAATGATATCCCTGTGGTAGAGTTGAGTTACATTGTGTCCGACTGTGGTTGATCAGACCATTATGAATTTGGAATGCTCTACCACAAGGTGGACAGAAATAGTCCCTATGAACATTTAGGGTGACTTCTCTTACATTATGCATCTTGTGTTTTTTCTGAGCTTATTCAATTCTGCTTTAGTCATAAAGCACAGCCCCTTCTCTGAGGAGTGCAAGCCATGCTGGGCAGTTCTATGCCAGTGTCTCCCATGTCTTACGATCAATTTTAAAACTTTTAAGAGAGACTTTGAGAATGTCCTTGTATACTTTTTTTGACCATCTTGTAGTGCTTGCCTTGTATGAGTTCTCCATAAAATAGTCTTTTGGGGAAGCGTACATTAATGGACTATGAAATTGTAAGAAGAGACAGATAGGATGTAAGGCCATGTGTGATACAGAGTGCTGGACTAATCATAGACTTATTCTCTCAGAGCTGAATATTTGCATTCAACAAAAGCTGCAACCCCAAGACAAAAAGACTACTAGAAGAATTAATGTCAATAGATTAGAGCACTTCTCTGAGAAGGAACAGTTTGTTGCCATCTTAGAGGGTAAATTGTCAACAGCAGAGCAGAAAAAAAAAAGAGAGCTTTCAGAGATTTGGTATGCATTGAAATATTCAGACAACAATATCATTTGAATAATGCAGGATTATTCTTCACTCAATGGGAACCACAAAGATCTCAAGCTACAACCAGAAAAAATTAACTGAAAACCTTAACATCTACCCCATCCCCTTTCTATTTCAGTGGTTCACCATTACCTCCAGAAGCAAATACAAAAGTATTTTTTTTGACATTTGAAGTCCTTTATAATCTAGCCCCTTTCTATTTTTCTAGTCTTCTTGCACACTATTCTTAGACTGGTAGTCTTTGATCCAGTAATAGTGACTTCTTTACTGTTTCTCTAAAAAGATACTCCATCTCTGGGCTCCAGTCATTTTCTCAGACAACCCATGCCAGGAAATGTCGCTCTTCTCATTTCTTACCATTGGCTTTCATGATTTCCTTTAAGTCCCAACTAAAATCTCATATTCTACAGGACATTTTTTCCCAATCTCTCTTGTTTATGAGTACCTTCCCTCTTTTAACTATGTCCTATTTATCCTTTCTATATAACTTGTTTGCACATATTTGTTTGCTTGTTATTACCTTAAAGGTAAGGAGATTCTTTTACCTCTTTTGTGGTCTTAGCACTTAGCACTGTGCTAAACACACATAATAAGGGTTTTATAAATGTTTATTAACTAAGACATTTAATCCCTGCAAGAAAGTGAGGTAGCACTGTCTCATAATTCTTTCCATCCATGCTTATCCTTTATAATTTTATAATATTCACTTTTGTTGTGTGTGTGTGTGTGTATGTATGTGTGGTTGTTTGCATTGTATTGCATTGTTGTAACCACTATTGTTTTCTTGACTCTTTATTTCATTCTGCATCATTTCATGTATATCTTTCCATTCCTCTCTGTGTTCATCATATTTATCATTTCTTACAGTAGGTAACATTCCATTACATTCATGTATAAAGTTTGTTAAGGCATTCCCTACTCAGTGAGCATCTATTTTATTTTCAGGGGTTTAGACTGTTTTCAGGTACTTCTCATATGAGGGCTGCTGAATCCTTTTTCAAGTCTGCTTTCCATCTTTGGTGATTACCTGGTTCATCCAATCCTCACCTGTGGCTCCAAGAAGCTGTAGCATGTGCAATGGCCACACCTCAGTAAACCATTTTATAGATAGGTTAAACCAAATTGAGGGTAGCAAAACAGTTGGTACTGATTCTATTCCAGCTGAAATTTATAAGGAGTTGGGAGAATCTATCACACCTATAAAAGCTGATTAATTTTCCAGATTATATGACAAGAAAAGGTTATCCTCTAGGAGTTTAAGCATGCCTCCATTTTCCACCTCTCTAAACTTTTTTGTTGTTGTTGTTTTGTTTTTGTTTTTGTTTTGTAATTGCCTTTATCCTTTGCTTGGTAAAGAATACAAGTCCTGCCTAGAGCTTTGTGAGGTATATGATTTGTTTCTCTCCTAATTTTTTATAGTATGATCTCTAATATTAAAGTCATGCATCTAATTATAGAATAATATAAAATATGGCTTAAGATATTAGTTTAAGCCTAGTTTCTGCCAGCCTCCTTTCTAGTTTTCTCAAGTTTTTTTTTAATCAAATACAGAATTCTTTCATAAGTCTTTTATATTTTCTGATTTGTTAAACACTGGATTAAAAAGTTCTATTATTTTTGCTTTTCTCTTGTTTAGTTTATTCTATTAATTGTTTCTCTATTTTTTAATCAATAGCAGATAGCTTTGATGACTACTGCTTTATAATGTAGTTTGAGGATGGGAGTGTTATTCCTGATTCATTCCTAGCTCTCTATTATTTCCCTTGATATTCTAAATCTTTTATTTTTTCAAATGAATTTTAATTATTTTATCAGATTCTACAAATTATTCCTTTAATAATTTGATTGGTATAGCATTAAAAGTAAAAATTATTTTTGTAGTATTGTAATTTTTATTATATTGACAAGACCTAGTCATGAGTATTGAATGTTTCTTCAGCTATTTAAGTTGTAATTTATTTCTTTAGGGAGAAATTTGTAATTGAATCTATACAAGTATTTCTGTGCTTTGGTAGATTGATCTCAGATATCTTATGTATTTTGTAATTATTTGGAATGGAAATTTTCTGTTTTGCAGTTATTATATAAAAATGCTGTTGTTTTTGAGGGTTTAATTTATAGTATGCAACTTTGCTAAGGTTGTTAATTGTCTCATTATTTCCAATCATGTCTCAGGATTTTCCAAGTATGCTTATCTTTATGCCTTTACTTTCTTCCTCTTGTCTCCTTGCTGTCGCTACCATTCATAGAACTATATCAAATAATAGTGGAAAGAATAGGCATCCTTGTTTTACTGTTTCTTTTATTGAGGAAGGTTGTAATGTATCCTCATTGCATATGATGTTTTATTTTTGTTTTAGATACTTTGTAAATGATTTTTAAAGATCTCTCTATTACTATACTTTGTAGGTTTTTTTAAGAGTAAATGAATTTAGAATATTTTGTCATGATTTTTCTGCATGTCTTGGCATAATCATGTGGTTTGGGATGTTATTTTTAATATGATAAATTATATTATCATCTTAATGTTGATAATCTTTGAATCTGTGATATTAATCCAACTTGGTCATGATGAATGATTTCTTGGATAAATCACTATTCTGTTTCATGGAGCTTTATTTAAACTTTTGAATCAATATTTATTAGTAATATTGGTCTGCAATTCTGTGTTTTATACTTTCTTTAGGTATTAAAACTATGTTCTTGTTCAGTTGTTTCAGTCATATATGACTCTTTATGACCTCATTTGGGCTTTTTTTGGCAAGACTATTTCCTTGTCTAGCTTATTTTACAGATCGGGAACTGAAATAAATAGGGTTAAGTGACTTGCCCAAGGGTCACACAGCCAATAAGTGTCTGTAGTCAGACTTGAACTCTGGAAGATGAATCTTCCTAATATCAAGGCCAGAGCTTTATCCATTGAGCAACCTAGTTTAATATGAACTTAATATATTAAGACCATATTGTCCAATAAAAGGAATCTGGTAGGGTGCTTTCTCGATTTTTAAAAACAATTTATGTTATATGAGTACTAATTATTCTTTCCAAGTTTGATAGAATTCTCCTTTGAGTACATTAGAACTAAAACTATTTTTTTGGTAGTTCCATTACAGTTAGTTCTATTTCCTTTTTTGAGAGTGGATTATTTAAGATATGTATTTGATTTTCTATTAGTTTGAGTATTTTATTTTTTTGAACATTCCTCTGTTTCTGTCATGTTCTCAGTTTTGTCACAATATATCTGTACTTAGTTCTAGGAATTTTGAGTGTCAAAATTTAGGAGAGGAGAGAATTTTCATATTGGTAATTTAAGGATTAGGGTCAAATGCAGCAGAGAGATCATGGACAAATGATTCTTGGTCACTGAGAGGTTTTGGTTTTTTTTTTTTTAAACTTATTTAAAATTTTATTTCCCTTAATTGTGTGTTAAAAACAATTTCTAATAATTGTTTCCTAAAATTTTGATTTTCTCTCCTTCCCTCCTTCACTCCTCTTTGGCAAGCAATTATATATACTGTAATGCAGGACCCATTTCTATATTAGTCACATTGTAAAAGAAGATACACACACACACACACACACATACACAAAACAAGGAAAATAAACAAAGTTGTTTGTTTTAAAGTATGCTTTGGTCTGAATTAAGACTCTATCAGTTCTTTTTTTTTTTTGGAGATGGATAACATCTTTTATTATAAATCCATTGGAATTGTCTTGAATCATTGTATTCACTGAGAATAGATAAATCATTTGCAGTTGATCATAGTACAATATTGCTTTTACTGTATACACTGTTCTCCTGGTTCTGCTCACTTCACTTTGTATCAGTTCATGTAAGTCTTTCCAGATTTTTTCTGAAAGCAACCTGCTCATTTCTTATAACAAAATAATATTTCATCACAGTCATATGTCACAATTTGGTCAATCATTCCCCAATTGATGAGGAGACCCTCAATTTCTATTTCTTTGCCATTACTAAAAGAGTTGCTTTATCTTTGTACATATAAATTCTTTACTTCTTTGTTGTTTATCTCTTTGGGATACAATCTAGTAGTGATATTGGCTTGGTCAGAGCATATGCATGGTTTTATAGCTCTTTTAAATTGCTTTACATAATGGTTGAATCAATTCACAACTCCACCAACAGCACATTAGTTTTTCAATTTCCACATATTCTCTACAATATTTATCATTTTCCTTTTCTGTCATATTAGCCAATTTGACAAGTGTGGGGTGCTACCTCAGATTTTTTAAAATTTGCATTTCTCTATACAATAGTGATTTAAAAATCAATTAAGAGAGACAGAGTAATTTCTATAGTTAGCTTTGATTACTTTGTTTAAATATTGCCCCAGATCCTTTGACCATTTATCAATTAGGGAATAGCTTTTATTTTTTTGTAAATTTGACACAATTCTTTATTGAGGCTTTTATCAGAGAGATACTTGTAATTTTTTTCCATAATTATGATTACTCACTGCATTTCTATCCATCCTATTTTTCCCCCTTTATTATATACTTTTTCTCCTTTTACCCTGTATATCCTTAAAAATATTTTGCTTCTATTATCTCTTCCAATCTGCCCTTCTTTCTATCAACCTCACCCCTCTCCCACTTTTCTGATCTCTTTCTCCCTTCACTTTCCTATAGCGACAGATAGATTTCTAATGACCATTTAATTGAATGTATGATATTTCCTCTTTTAGTCACTTCCAATGAGAGTAAGCATCAAGTGCTCCTGCCTACCTCTCCTTTCTTCCCCTCAAGTGTAAAATCTTTTTCATGCCTCTTTTATTTGAGAAATTTACCACATTCTACTTCTCCCTTCTCCCTCCTCTCAGAACATTCCTCATTCTCAGCCCTTAGATATCACCCATCATATTTAACTCCATGCCCTTTCTATGTATATGCCTTCTAACTTGCCCTCAAGATAATGAAACAGTTCTTAGGAGTATAATTTTCCTATGTAGGATATAAAGAGTTTAATCTTGTTTAATTCCTTATGATTTATCTTTCCTGTCTACCATTTTATGCTTCTTTTGAATCTTGTGTTGAAAAGTCAAATTTTCTATTCAGCTCTGGGCTTTTCATTAAGAATGAACATGCAATACTCCTCGTCCCCCAAAGGATTATACTCAGTTTTGCTAGATAGATGATTCTTGGTTGTAATGCTAGCTTCTTTGTCTTCTGGAATATCATATTCCAAGCCTTTTGATCCTTTAATGTAGAAGGTGCTAAATCTTGTGTTTTCCTGACTGTGACTCCACAATACTTGAATTGTTTCTTTCTGGATGCTGGGAATATTTTCTTTCTTTCTTTCTTTTTTTTTTTTTTTTTTTTTGCTTTTTTTGTTGAGGCAATTGAGGTTAAATGACTTGCCCAGGATCACACAGCAAGGGAATGTTAAGTGTCTGAGACCAGATTTGAACTCAGGTCCTCCTGACTTCAGGGCTGGTGCTCTATCCACTGTACCACTTAGCTGCCCCTGCTTGGAATATTTTCTCCTTGAACTAGGAGGTCTGGAATTTGGCTATAATATTCCTGGAAGTTTTCATTTTGAGATCTTTTCAAGTAAAATTTCTATTTTATCATTCTAAAATATTAAGGCAGTTTATTTTGATAATTTCTTAAAAGATAATACCAAGGCTTCTTTTTTGATCATGGCTTTTAGGTAGTCCAGTAATTCTTAAATTATCTCTCCTGGATCTATTTTCCAGGTCAATTGTTTTTCCAATAAGATATTTCATATTTTCTTCTTTTGGTTTAATTTATTGCACCTTGATTTCTCATGTAGTCATTTTTACTACATACCCAATTCTAATTTTTAAAAATTATGTTCTTCATTGAGCTTTTGTACCTCCTTATCCATTTGGTTAATTCTATTAGTTCTTTTCTTCAATGAATTTTTGTACATCTTTTTCCACTTGGCTTCCACTATTTTTTTTGCCCCCTTTCTCTTTTTTATGAGTTTTTTTTTGCATCAATGTAATTTCTTTTTTTTTTCAATTTTTACTCTGCCTCTATTATTTGATTTTTAAATATTTTAACCAGTTTTTAGGGATTCTTTTTTGGGCCTGACACTAATTTGCATTATTCTTTGAAGCTTTGGATATAGCAGTTTTGATTTTGTTGTCGTCTTCTGAGTTTGTTTTTTGATTCTCTCTGTTACTATAATAACTTTCTAGACTATTTTCTTTTCTGTTATTGTTTGCTCATTTATTCAACCTATTTCTTGACTTTTAACTTCATATTAAACTTGGGTTCTGTTCCCAAAGTGGAGTTTTTTGGTGAAGCTGTTTTCATAGCTGGTTCTTGGGGTCTCTAAGTTCTCAACACTTCAAAGGTAGTATGATTTAAGGGGAGATATGTTTACTATTCTTGTAACTTATGCTCTAGTCTGTAAGCACCCAAAGCCATTTTTTCTGCCTTGAACCAAGATTT
The DNA here is from genome assembly GCA_023553655.1 of Myrmecobius fasciatus. Taxonomy (NCBI): domain Eukaryota; kingdom Metazoa; phylum Chordata; class Mammalia; order Dasyuromorphia; family Myrmecobiidae; genus Myrmecobius; species Myrmecobius fasciatus. The sequence continues at coordinate 869,812 of JAJPUD010000009.1, read as the reverse complement.
CCAACCCTCCAACCCTTGATATGCTAATATTCTTTTTTGTCCAGAGACTGTGACCAGGATCTGAGGATGGATGATACTATGGAGTCCTGCACCAGTGGAGCAAAGGGCTTCTTGTAGTCTCCTTCTGTCCAGTTGTCTGGCCCCCTTACCATGTGAAAGCTGATAGCTCCAGAAGCCGCTGCTGCCACGGATTCAGGCCTGGTGCAACATGACTTTCTTGCCAACCTTTAAATAGTCTTAGGTTGGAAAATTGTTTCATCCTGTCCTTGTATGGCTTCTGACACTCCAGAATTTGATCCGAGGCATTAATTTGTTTGGAGAGGAATTTGGGAAAACTTCTCACTCTCTTGTTTCTGATCTTCCACCTCCCTCCTTAAGAGAGTAGTTTCAATAGAATGTGAATGAAGGGCTTAATGAAGGTTTGGTTTGTTTGTAGCTTATCAGAGCTACATTTACATGTTTCATTATGAAGTTATTGAAGACCAAACCAACAGAACATAAACTCTAGCATATGGGAAAGACTATGAGTAATAGTTTTGTCATCAGTCTGAGTCAGCTAGGCTCATCACCAGTAAACTGGACACTAGATGACACATGCAAAAAAAAAAAATCAAAGAAAAATACAAAGCAGTCTCCAATTCTGTGTAGTCTCCTTCTGTTTCTTCATTGATCATGGGAGAATGATATAAAGAAGAACAGATGGTGCTAAGAATTATACAGTTTGAGACCATCCAAAAACATTGATTTAAATGTTGGGAATACAAATCTTTGTCCAATGAATAATATAAACTAGTATCAGTAATGGAGGCTACTGGGAAGTCTAATTTTCCCATTGAGAAAAAGAGTCTGAAGGATAGCAATAGGCAGGAGCCTCACAGAAACGGGGAGACAGGGAACTCTGGGTCTCCACAAAGGGACACTGGGATGCAGATTCATTCTAATTATGGGAACCAATTAAAAGTTATGGGCACTGCCACCCAGACCAGTTATAATCATAAGCAGTTGGAACCTTGTCTTTCTTGCTTACCTGAACAAGAAGTACAATTCCTGGGCAGAACTTGCTCTTATGTCTGATGTGTCAGGGAAGGGAGATTTCTCCTGTTTCTGGGGGCTTTGAACTTATTGATTTTCATGAATATTTGGTGCTAACTAGTTCCCTGAAATAGAAAGGATAAAGGAAAAAATGAAACTAATAGCCCAGAATTATAAAGAGGAAAAACCTCACATAAATTCAACTCTTTGGCAACTTAAAGAGGGAGCTTGACCAACAAATTGGCATACTGCTAAAGGAAATGAATTATATCATTACCTGACACCTTTCCTATAACTGAAAGTAGAATTCAAAAGAAAGTTGCAGCCAAATAGAAGAATCATTTGTAGGTTCTTCTGCAGATGCAATAATAGAGCTGATACAGTTGATTTTATCATGTATCCAAAGGCACCAAGAAACATTGTATTTTTGGAAGCTCAGTCATTTCTTATTGCATTAATCATGGCAGACATCTATAAAATGACCACCGTGAAGATAATTAAACCTGATGTGCCAAATCTGTCACAGAAGGTAAAGTCACAGAGAAATTCTGTTTTTCATCACTATGTAATCTTTATGACAATGATTGACATTTGCATTAAGGATATTCTTGATGAAAACATGAAAAGGGAACAGGTAGAATTTAGCAGATGCAATTCTGCAGCAAACTAAATCATTATAGCTATATGATGAACTGAATGATGTCAAAAACAAAATTCCACAATGCTTATTGTTTCAATTTTTTAAGTCTTTTATTTAAAAAAGTAAAATTTTACCTTAAATTCTTATCTTCAACAAGGTGTTTTTCCATGCATATAGTAAAAATCACATAGGAGATCTTAAAATATGTAACAGCTAGGACAGCAGTACATGCTGTTACTCCTGCTGCTGAGGAAGCTGGGGTTAGTGCAGCTTCAACTTTGTTCTGACCTGCCGTAGAGTGAAAACCAATGGACTAGCCATATTAAGTCTGGTATCAACATGGTGAGACTTTGAGAGGAAGGAGGAAGGGACAGAAGGTGGGACTGGAGACTGCTTAAAGAAGGAGTAAATCAGCCTATCTTACTCAGAATGGAATGATGATCAATTGTAGGACTGGGCCCGGGAACACAGCCTAGACTCCTTAAATGAGTCAATCAACAAGCATTTATTAAGCATTTAATGAAGTCAATAATCACAAATGAATTTGACCTAATTATCCCCATAGGAAAAATCAAAGTTCCTGTTGTCCAGAGTGTAATATATAAATGAAGACAGGCTATTATTGAGAACCTAATGTAAATTTGATTGGAGAGTCCATAGAGTTGACCCACCAGTACAAATATTTGATCAGAAACTAAGAATATATAGTGAATTGAACTCAGAATTGAGCACCAGAAGGAGAGCAGGTTAAATTATCTTTACGAAATTATAAGTGCTTTCATTAACTTCAAAATTCCCCTTCAGACAAAGGCCCATGATGTTTCATGTGAGGTTTTTAAATAATTGAATTTTTATTTTCAATTTTAAATTCTCTTCCTCCCCCAACTATTGAGAAGACAAAAAAGGCAAAACCCATTACAAATATGAAGTCCTGAAAAAAAAAAATCTACATTGCTTATTCTAAGAAAAGAAGGAAGTAAGGAAAAGGAAAAAAGTAAGCTTCAATCTGTACTATATCAGTTCTCTATCTCTATCCAATCCTTTGGAATTGAGATGGGTCATTGAATTGATTCAGCATAAGTCTATCATAGTTAATTTTTCTTTAAAGTCCTGTCTTCTTAATACCAACATTTTTCTGCTGATAAAGTATGCCTGCAAATTATAAAATGTCAGATTCCAAAGAATTAAAACTGAGGGTCATTTGAAGAGCAATGCAGTGGCACATTTTGTGTATGATTCTCTAAGAACTTCCTTAAGTAATGAGATGTTTGTCATGAAAAAAAAAAAAAAAAAAAGGTTGCCACAATGAAGGGGCCAAAAGAATTAAGAAACCTACAAACACAAAATCCTAATTAAGTAGGAACATGCTGACCAACAGTTTGGGTAATTTATATACAAACTTGTTTGCAAAACAAGACAGAAGATGACAAGACATCAGGAATGATATTGTCATAAAACAGCAAAATTCAGTTGATGAGAAGATGATCTTACAGAGGGATTGGCAGTAAAAACAGTCAGATAAAATTTTAAAAAACAGAACAAACTTGAGATTTCATAGGATCATAGACAGCTCTAAGTGTCAGAAGCAGAGTCTGAATCCAGTTGTTTCCCTCTCTTCTCTATACCATACTGCACCTATTTGTTTCATCAGTGTAAGAAGATTCTGGTGAGGAACTTCTATCAATGTAGATTAGAGCCTTTTGTGGAACTGACAGTTTCAGAGGGTTTCCTTAAGCAATAAGAAGCTATTTTGCCCAGGATCACCCAGCCAAACCAAAGTATTTGAACCCAATTTTACCCATTACAGCTGTCCCTCAATTTTTTTTCAATTCAGTTCCACAAATATTACGTGCCCATTATATACTATGCCAGGTGTTGAGGATTTAGTTATTGTCCTTTGTTCTCAAAGAGGTCCAAAATGACATGACTACTTTGGGAAGCTGTTGGGAGGCATAATAGCATGTATGCAGATACTTACAAGCTAGAATGGATTAGGGTGAAATGATAAAATATTCTAGGAAATTTGAAGAGGGAAAAGGAGGAAGAGAGAGAGAGAGGGAGGAAGGGAGACAGAGAGAGAAGGAGAGAAAGAGGGAGGGAGAGAGAGAGGGATGGAGAGAGGATAAGAGGGAGAGATGAGGGAGAGAGGGAAGGAGGGAAAAATGAAGAAAGAGGGAGAGGGGGAAAAGACAGGGAGAGGGGAGAAGGAGAGAGGGAAGGAAAGAGAAAGGGGGAGAGAGAGGAAGAAAATACTTTTAGTTCAGGAAAGACTTTATAGAGAAAGATGCAACTGAGCTAAGTCTAGAGGAAGGTTTGAATAGACAGATTAAAGGAAGTGGGTTGCAAGAGACATGGCTTATGTTATATAAATATTGAGAGAAATCATCAAGTATCAGTTTGCTTGGAACCTAAAGTATACAAAGACCAATGTGAAATATATCTAGGAAAGCAAGTGGGAGCCAGGGCTAGTCAATAATAATAACATTTATAAAGTTCTTACTATGTGCCAGGCACTGTGCCAAGCACTGGGGAGACAAAAAAAAAAAGAGACAATCTTCTGCCGGCAACTTATTAGGGAAAACAACCCAAAAAAGGAAGCTGAGAAGCTGTGGGAAAGGGGAGAAGCAGGGGCATTGGGAGTAGAGCAGTCAGTCACAGAACCCCAAAGTAGAATAGCCAGGTGAGAAATGAGGAAATGTCTGAGCTGGGCTCTCTCATTAAATGGAGGTTTGGGTTCATGGCTTTACTCTCTAATCAGAGAGGTTGAGGATGGCTAATGAGGTTCTCCCAATGATGAGCTTCCTGGGGCATATTGAGGAAGTCAGAGAAGTCCCAAAGTAAGCTACCTTACTGAGAAATCAGAGGATTATTTTGCTTTTAAAACTCCAGTACTCCAGGACCAGGGATGCTGGCCTCTTTGCATTACCTCACACAAGACACTTATCTTCTGAATTTGCATTTTTTACTACCTGTCCTCCATGCATGAAATTTACTTGTGCCCTATCTTCACTTCCTAGATTCCAGTCTTCCTTCAAGACTCAGCTAAAATTCCACTTTTGCAAGAAGCCTTTCCTGACCTGCCTTAATATTAGTGTTCCATATATAACTTGTTTGTGCATAATCATTTGCATGTTACCTCTTCCCTTCCTCCCTTCCCTTTATTTTGGGAGCTCCTTGAGGACGGGGACTGATTTTGCCTTTTTTTTTTTTTATAGCTCCAGCACTTGGCATATTATGTCTGGTCCACATCAGGTACTTAATAAATACTAATTGTTGACTTGGTTTATTGACTTAGAAGATCTTGAATGCCGAATTTGAGTTTATATTTTATCCTGTAGTCATTAGGGAACTATTGAAGTTTCTCAAACAAGAAAGTCACTTGGATAGGAAGAAAAAATTGTCTTTGTGAAAAATGAATGAGAGAGGAAAATGCCTAGAGGCAAAGAGTCCAGTTAGGAGCTAGACTTACTTCTGCTACTGCTGCCTAGAACTGATTATGTTAAGCTAATAAAGAATAAAAATAAACTGCATATAAGCACACAAAATCAACCGCACACACACACAAATATGAAAGAATTGTAATATGAAAGACAAGAAATATTCAATGTAAAAAGTATTTTGGACTTTTATTAGATGGTGAACTTCATGTGAGTCGATTCTGGAAGCCAAAAAGAAAAAGTTAATTTACTCTTAGCTGCATTCATAGAAGCCCAGTTATTACATACAAGAGAAGTTACAGTCCTGCCATATTTTGCCCTGACCAAATATCAGTAATATCGTGTTTAGTTCTAGGTGCTACATTATATGAAATATGTGAATTACCTGGAGCATGTTCAAAAGAGTGACCAGGAGAATAAGTGAGCTTGAAACCATACCATACAACATTCAGTTAAAACTTTTTTTTAAATTCTTTTTTTTAATAAAGCTTTTTATTTGCAAAACATATGAGTGACCTTTCAACATTGACCTTTGCAAAAAAAACTTTTTTTTTCCCAAGCTTTTCCTTTCCCTCCCCCTACCCCTCACCCCTAGATGACAAGTAATCTAATACATGCTAGATAGGATAAATTATATGATAAATACAATACATGTATACATATCTATACAGTTATCTTACTGCACAAGAAACATCAGATCTAGAAAGAGAAGAAGAAAAAAAAACAACCTAAGAAGGAAAACAGAATGCATGGAAATATTCACAGAAAGCGTTAAAATGCTGTGTTGTGGTTCACTCTCAGTTCCCACAGGCCTCTCTCTGGATGTATATGACTATCTTCATCGCAGCACAACTGGTTTGAATCACATCATTGTTGAAGAGAACCATGTCCATCAAAATTGATCATCGTATAGTCTTGCTGCTGTGTATAATGTTCTCCTGGTTCTGCTGATTTCACTCAGCATCAGTTCATGCAAGTCTCTCCAATCCTCTCTGAAATCCTCCTGTTGGTCATTTCTTACAGAACAATAATATTCCATAACATTCATATACCATAATTTATTCAGCCATTCTCCAATTGATGGGCATCTTTTCAATTTCCAGTTTCTTGCCACTACAAAAAGGGCTGCCACAAACATTTTTGCACATGTGGGTCCCTTTCCCTCCTTAAAAATCTCTTTGGGATATAGGCCCAGTAGAAACACTGCTGGGTCAAAGGGTATGCACTGTTTGATAACTCTTTGAGCATAGCTCCAAATTGCTCTCCAGAATGGTTGGATCCGTTCACAGTTCCACCAACAATGTATCAGTGTCCCAGTTTTCCCACATCCCCTCCAACAGCTATCATTATCATTTCCTGTCATTTTAGCCAATCTGACAGGTGTGTAGTGGTATCTCAGAGTTGTCTTAATTTGCATTTCTCTGATCAATAGTGACTTGGAGCACCTTTTCATGTGACCGGAAATAGTTTCAATTTCTTCGTCTGAAAATTGTCTGTTCATATCTTTTGACCATTTGTCAATTGGAGAATGGCTTGAATTCTTATATATTTGAGTCAATTCTCTATATATTTTAGAAATGAGGCCTTTATCAGAACCTTTGGATGTAAAAATATTTTCCCAGTTTACTGCTACCCTTCTAATCTTGTCTGCATTCATTTTGTTTGTATAAAAACTTTTCAACTTGATATAGTCAAACTTATCTATTTTGTGATTAATGATGATCTCTAGTTCTTCTTTGTTCACAAATTCCTTCCCCCTCCACAGGTCTGAGAGGTAAACCATCCTACATTGTTCTAATTTGTTTATAATATCATTCTTTATGCCTAGATCATGAATCCATTTTGACCTTATCTTGGTATATGGTGTTAGGTGTGGGTCAATGCCTAATTTCTTCCAGACTAGTTTCCAATTATCCCAGCAGTTTTTGTCAAATAGTGAGTTTTTATCCCAAAAACTGGGGTCTTTGGGTTTATCAAATACTAGATTACAATTGTCATTTAGTATTTTGTTCTGTGAACCTAACCTATTCCACTGATCCACTACTCTATTTCTTATCCAGTACCAAATGGTTTTGGTGACCACTGCTTTATAATATAGTTTTAGATCTGGTGCAGCTAAGCCACCCTCATTTGCATTTTTTTTCATTAATTCCCTTGAAATTCTTGACCTTTTGATTTTCCAGATGAATTTTGTCGTTATTTTTTCTAGTTCAGTTAAATAATCTCTTGGGAGTTTGATTGGTATAGCACTAAATAGATAGATTAGTTTAGGTAGTATTGCCATCTTTATTATATTCGCTCGACCTATCCAAGAGCACTTGATGTTTTTCCAATTGTTTAGATCTGACTTTATTTGTGTGGAGAGTGTTTTGTAGTTTTGCTCATATAGATCCTGAGTTTCCCTTGGCAGATAAATTCCCAAATATTTTATACTATCGATAGTTATTTTGAATGGAATTTCTCTTTGTATCTCTTGCTGTTGCATTTTGTTGGTGATGCCATACAACATTCAGAAAAAAGAATTGTGAATATTTATCCCCTAGAAGAGAAGACCTAGGCAGGACATAACAGCTGTTTTCAACCATTTTAAATTGAAATAACAGTTTAAAGGGGATTAGACTTGTTTTGCTTGGACCCAAATGGCAGAACCTGAGAGAAATTGATAAAAAGTTAGAAAGGAAAATTCTGGTTTTATGTAAGGGAGAAAACCCTTTCTAATTATTAGAGTCATAGAAATATGGATTACTTAAGATCACTCACTGATGGTTTGTAAAGGGAGAATGGCTAACTTCTACGGATAAGGTATTTTCCTATAGGCCCAGGTTAAACTAGATGATCACTAAGATGTTTTCCAGCTCCAAGATCCCTAAGGATTTCTCTCTCTCTCCCTCTCTCTCCCTCTCTCTCTCTCTCTCTCTCTCTCTCTCTCTCTCTCTCTCTCTCTCTCTCTCTCTCTCTGTGTGTCTGTCTGTCTGTCTGTCTGTCTGTCTCTGTCTCTCTCTTTCCTTTGATGTTTACTAGAGGGTGAGTAATTTCCGATGGTTTTCTTATATTCATTACTCACACAAAGTTTCACTCCAGTGAGGATTACTGTTTAGTAAAAAAAAAAATATTTTCAACTGAAGGCTTTCCCACATTCATTATACTTATGGGGATGCTCTCCAATGGGATGTCTTTGATGTTGAATAATGTGTATGCTTAGGTTGAAAGCTTTCACATATTAATTATATTGATAGGGTTTCACTCCAGAGTGAATTCTCTAGTGCCAAATAAATTGTGTGTCCCAGACAAAGATTCTTCTACATTTGTTACATTTATGGAGTTTCTTATCCAGTATAAATTCTTTGGTGTTCTCTCTCAAAAATTCTTCCATATTCATTAAATTTATGGGATTCATCTCCAGTGTGAATTCTCTGATATCAAGTAAGAAGTGACCTGTATCTGAAGGATTTTGCAAAGATGCTATATTTACAGGATTCCTCTTATTCATTATTGATTAATAAGGAATAGCATCTGAAGATTTGTCAATATTAATTTATTGCATTTTTCTTTTTGATATTGATTCTCAGTTATTTTAGCAAAGAATGAACTGTGGTTAAAGGAAGACCTTAATAGGTTCATAACATAGAAATTCTGTCCAGTAGAAATTCTTTGATTCTAAGTAAGGTATGTGAGTATTATCTTAATTACTTCCATTATCATTGTAGGTTATGATTTTCCCAACAATGCTATGACACTGGTGCAGATCTGAAGTCAATATGCTTCTAAGGCTTTAAAAAGATCCTACCACATTTCATAGGAGTTAAATATGCTTCAGACTTCTTTTTATATGTATCAAACTTTTGTATACTTTTGTAGAAATTCTTGATTGAAAAATCAGAATAGCTTCAACAATTGATCCTTCTACTAAATCTATTACATTAATAGACTCTCCACTTATTAGAAATTTTACTATGATTATTGTTACTTGAATATAATGTTTTTCCGGATATTGTTACTGCCCTTCAAACTGATATCATATTCCCAGGCAAGGCAGCCACTAGAGGGAAGAGCTCTGCTAGCATTTTCAGTTCTATCCTTTCATCAAACAACAATAGTAGAATTGTCATACTTGGACTTCGCTGCCTCTAGACCTAATGTTCTAGAAGTAGACAGCATTCTAAAAAAAGAAGAATTTAGAAAGAGTGCCTATATTTGAAAGAAATCTGCACTGGATACCACATGATTTAAAACATTCAAGGATCAGTTTTAAGATTTCCCAACTAGAAAAATACTGGAAAACATCATGAATTTTATTGAAAAAAAATTAAGACAATGGCAACACCTGATCCAGGTGCCTGCTTTTTCATCTCTAGAAAATGAAGGTCTGCACATACATTGAAGTCATCATAAATGAAAATAGGGAGGATGGCTTTCATAGTTGATTTTTCAGCAATGGAATGCGTCTTTGAAATTGCATAGGATATTGAAACATAGAACAACATGAAATCCTAAAGATTCTTCTTAAATAGAATTACTTAGGCATATGCCAGAATTCTAATACTCCAGGAGGACTTCAGAGATCATATATGTCAAAGGTGTTCACTAGCACTATGAAAGAGGTATGTTAGTCTTAATAAATAAATGATTTTCTGTTGATGGTAAGGTTATTCAAATGTTCTTATTCATAAATGTCATTTACTTCATAAATTACTTTATAAAACCTCAGAAAAATTTTGAGTAATATCAGAATGAAATAAATGGGGCAAATCATTAATGCAGGAAAAGCAAATTAATGGTGAAAAGTGCATAAAGCACAAATTATTGGCATGCTATGGATAAGCAACCAATCAAACTAGTTCTTCAATGTTTGTATTTGGTAAATGATACAAATAGATAAAGACCTTGTTATGGAATTGAGAAGGAAAAGGAGATCAGGTAGAGAGACTATCAGGGCCTTGAAAGATCCCAAGCTGCAAATGCACATTACTTTTTTTTCATCCTAACTTGTTTTTGACATTTATTTTTAAAAGATTTTGATTTCCACTTTTTCTCCTTCTCTCATCTCACTACCATATTGGAAGGCAGTTAGATGGTGCAAGACAGCAATCAATATGATATAGGTCATACATGTACAATCATCTTAAAACAAATTTCTACATGTCATGTTGTGGGGAAAAAAGCAGAATAAAAAGGGAAAACAATGAGAAAGAAAAATAGCAAAAAGAGTGAAAATAGTGTGCTTCAGAAATCTGCATTAAGACCCCATACTTCTTTCTGTGAATATGGATAGTATATCCAACATGAATCTTTTAGAATTGACTTAGATTATTATATTTGTTGAGAAGAGCAAAGTCTGTCAAAATTAATCCCCTTCACATTTCTGCTATTAATGTGTACAATATTTTCCTGGTTCTGCTCATTTCATTCAGTATCAGTTCATGTAAGTATTTTCAGGTTTTTCTGAAATCTTATTAAATTACTTAAGAAATCAAATATATATATGTAGTTATTGCATCATTTTTTTGTGCAGGAGAAATCGTATCTACAAGAAAGAATAATCCGATAAAGGAAATACAATGCAAGCAAACCTCAACAGAGAACATGAAAATGTTATGTTGTGGTCCACATTTCACATCCCTCTCTCTGAGTGTATATGGCTCTCTTCACCGAAAAATTGGAACTGGTTTGAAGCATTTCATTGTTGAAGAGAGTCATGCCCAGTAGAACTGATCCTCATATAGTATTGTTGTTGCTGTGAATAATGATCTCCTGGTTCTGCTCACTTCATTCAGCATCAGTTCATGCAAGTCTCTCCAGGCCTCTCTGAAATCGTCCTGCTGGTCGTTTCTTACAGAGCAATAATATTCCATAACATTCATATACCATAATTTACTCAGCCACTCTCCAATTGATGGGCATCCATTCAGTTTCCAGTTTCTAGCCACTACAAAAAGAGCTGCCACAAACATTCTTGCACATGTGGGGCCCTTTCCTTCTTTTATGATTTCTTTGGGATATAATCCCAATAAAAACACTGCTGGGTCAAAGGGTATGCATAGTTTGATAATTTTTTGCTGCTCTTTATTTCTTAAAGAATAATATTATTCCATTACATTCATATGCCATGATTTGTTCAGCCATTCCCCAATCAATGGGCATTCTGTCAATTTCTAATTCTTTGCCACCACAAAAAGAACTAAATATTTTTGTATATGTGGGTCCTTTTTATTTTGTATGATCTCTTCAGGAAACAACCCTAGTAGAGATATTGCTGAGTTAAAGGACATGCATAGTAATGTCTTTGCAAATAATTTATTTAAAATATTTACATCAATATTTATTATGGAGATTGGTCTATAATTTTCTTTCTCTGTTTGGGCCCTTCCTGTTTTAGGTATCACCACTATATGTGTGCCATAAAAAAAAATTTGGTAGGATTCCTTCTCTGCCAATTTTTTTCTACTTTTTTATTAAAAATTTTTTATTTACAGAACATATGAGTGATTTTTCAATATTGGCCTTTGCAAAACTTTCTGTTCCAAATTTTTCCTTCCTTCCCTTTACCGCCCCTTCCCCGATGGCAGGTAGTCTAATACATGTTAAATATGTTAGAATATATGATAAATCCAATATATGTATAAATATCTATACAGTTATCTTGCAGCACAAGAAAAATCAGATCTAGAAAGAGAAAGAAAAAAAAACCTAAGAAGGAAAAAAATGCAAGCAAACATCAACAGAAAGTGTTAAAATGTTATGCTGTGGTCCACACTCAGTTCCCACAAGCCTCTCTCTGGGTGTATATGGCTTTCTTCATCACTGAACAATAGGAACTGCTTTAAATCACCTCATTGTTGAAGAGAACTATGTCAATCAGAATTGATCATCATATAGTCTTGTTGCTGTGTATAATGATCTCCTGGTTCTGCTCATTTCACTTAGCATCAGTTCATGTAGGTCTTTCCAGGCCTTTCTGAAATCATCTTGTTTCTGTAAGAAACAACAGAACAATAATATTCCATGACATTCATATACCATAATTTATTCAGCCATTCTCCAATTGATGGGCATCCAATCAGTTTCCAGTTTCTTGCCATTAAAAAAGGTCTGCCACAAATATTTTTGCACATGTAGGTCCCTTTCCCTCCTTTAATTTCTCTTTGGGGTATAAGCTCAGTAGAAACACTGCTGGGTCAAAGGGTATGCACAGTTTGTTAACTTTTTGAGCATAGTTCCAAATTGCTTTCCAAAATGGTTTAGATCCGTTTACAGTTCCACCAACAATGTATCAGTGTCCCAGTTTTCCCATATTCCCTCCAACATTTATCATTATCTTTTTCTGTCATCTTAGCCAATCTGACAGGTGTGTAGTGGTATCTCAGAGTTGTCTTAATTTGCATTTCTGATCAATAGTGATTTGGAGCACCTTTTCATATGACTAGAAATAGTTTCAATTTTTTCATCTGAAAATTGTTCATATCCGTTGACTATCAATTGGAGAATGGCTTGAATTCTTATAAATTTGAGTTAATTCTCTATATATTTTAGAAATGAGGCCTTTATCAGAACTTTTGAATATAAAAATGTTTTCCCAGTTTATTGCTTCCCTTCTAATTTCTTCTACATTAGTTTTTGCTGGTACAAAAACTTTTAAACTTGATATAATCAAAATTACCTATTTTGCGATTGATAATGATCTCTAGTTCTTTGTTCACAAATTCCTTCCTCCTCCGCAGATCTGAGAGGTAAACCATTGTATGTTCTTCTAATTTGTTTATAATATCATTCTTTATTTCTAGATCATGAACCCATTTTGATCTTATCTTGATAAAAGGTGTTAGATGTGGGTCAATGCCTAGTTTCTGCCATACAAGTTTCTAATTTTCCCAGCAGTTTTTTGTCAAATAGTGAGTTCTTGTCCCAAAAGCTGGGGTCTTTGGGTTTATCAAATATTAGATTGCTATAGTCATTGACTATTTTGTTCTGTGAACCTAATCTATTCCATTGATCAACTACTCTGTTTCTTAGCCAGTACCAAATGGTTTTGATGACTGCTGCTTTATAATATAGTTTTAGATCTGGTATAGCTAGGCCACCTTTATTTGAGGTTTTTTTTTTTCTTTAATTCCCTTGAAATTCTTGACCTTTTGTTCTGCCAGATGAATTTTGTTATTTTTTCTAAGTCAGTAAAATAATTTCTTGAGACTTTGATTGGTATAGCACTAAATAAATAGATTAGTTTAGGTAGTATTGTCATCTTTATTATATTTGCTTGACCTATCCAACAGCACTTGATATTTTTCCAGTTGTTTAGATCTGACTTTATTTGTGTGGAAAGTGTTTTCTGCTCATGAAGTTCCTGACTTTCTCTTGGCATATATATTCCCAAATATTTTATATTATTGACATTTATTTTAAATGAAATTTCTCTTTGTATCTCTTACTGTTGGATTTTATTAATGATGTATAAAAATGCTGATGATTTATGTGGATTTATTTTGTATCCTGCATCTCTGCTAAAGTTGTGGATTATTTCTAATAATTTTTAGTTGATTCTCTAGGGTTCTTTAAGTATATCATCACATCATCTGCAAAGAATGATAATTTGGTTTCCTCAAGACCTATTCTAATTCCTTTCATCTCTTTTTCTTCTCTTATTGCCAAAGCTAGTATTTCTAATACAATATTGAATAGTAATGGTGATAGTGGTCCGCCCATTTTTTCAAATGATTTATGTAGTATTGGAATTAATTGTTCTTTAAATGTTTGGTAGAATTCACTTGTAAATTCATCAGGCCCTGGAGGTTTTTTCTTAGGGAGATTAATGCACATTTCTTTAACATCAAAATCATTTTCATAGTAAATTGAGTTGCTTGACACTCCCTTACAAGTAAAGTCAGAAAAAATTTTGAGGTTGTAATTAAAATATTAAGCAGCTAAAAGGGCAATAAAAATTGTGGTATTGTATGACATGAATAGAATGAAAGCTTGCATAACTTAACCAGAAAAGGAGATATACTAATCATATACTAACAGTGAGCGAGAATAGATTAAAAAATTAAATGGTATACTGGTACTTCTAAGATATAAAAAATAAATAAACAGGATGGCCAATAAGACAGATTCTATATAGTGGTATTGTTCAGTTGATTTTCAGTCATGTCTGACTCTTCATGACCCCATTTGAGATTTTCTTGTCAAAGATACTGGAATAGTTTGCCATTTTCTTCTACAGTTCATTTTACAGTTGAGGAAACTGAGGCAAAGAGGGTCAAGTGGCTTGCCTAGGACTACCCAGTTGGTGAATAACTGAGGCCAGATTTTATCTCAGGAAGGTGAGTCTTTCTGACTCCAAGCCTAGCACTCCATCCACTGTACCACCTAGTTGCCTTCCAAAACCATAGCATAAGATAAAAAAACATTAAGATAAAACCAGGAGTGGAGAGATTGAGATTCACATCGGTAAAGGAGGTACTCTCAAACAAATGAAATAGCACATGCCTCAAAAGATTAAAGTAAGCCCATTAAGTAGTATATATATCCTGCTTTAGAAAAAGAGGCCACTTAGCCTGCTCTCTTTTCTTCAGGTAAAAACCATACTAGAAAATTAAAAATCTGAACCAACATCATATCTCAACAAAATGATGAAGGTATTTGAGCAATTCCCTTCTTTTCTATGTGATTGCCTTTCCCCTCCTTCAATTATTTTCTTACCCTAAGATGAACTCCAAAGATGCTGCCCTAGGTCTCTAAAGAAAAATTCCTTATGACTAAGATACCCAGTGGTATCAATGATTTAATATGTTACTCATGCTAGTGTTATTTACTTAAGCCCAGAAAGACTTATATGAACTGATGCAAACAAAGTGAGTAGATCTAAGAAAACAATTTATAGAATAACAACAATACTGTAAAGATAAACAACTTTGAAAGACTTTATAACCAATCAATACCATGCCCAACCATAAGGCTAATGGACTCGTTTGGAAACATGCTATCCTCATTCAGATTGAAAGGTGATAGACTCAAGTGCAGATTGAAGCCCCATTTTTTTGTTTGGATGATATAGGGATTTAATTTGCTTGATTTTATTTTGTGATGGAAAAGAATTTCTTCCTTTCTTATTGGGTAGGTGAGACAAAGGTGGGAGTGAAAGAATTTGGGAACTGAAAATAAAATAAAATTGAATTTTATAAAAGGGAATATTTAAAGAGTTCAAACTAACCTATTAACCAATTAACAACAGCATAATGTAACCCAACAGTCTTCAAAGTGTGATCTGGGGATCCCTGGAGATCCCCAAGACTTTTGCAAGGGACCAAGAGGTCAAAACTTTTTTTTTATTATAATACTATAATGTTTTAATTGCTAATAAATTAAACATCAATAAATATAACTTATAAACAAAAGATCATTCAGGGTTCTCAGTAATTTTTACGGAAGAGAGGAAAGGAAATAAGCCTTTGTTAAGGATCTACTGTGCTAAGCATTTTACAAATGTTAATCTCATTTGATTCTCACAATAATCTTGGGAGATAGGTATTATTATTATTATTATCCCCATTTTACAGATGAGATAACTGGAGCAGATAGAGGTTAAGTGTTTTGCCCATGATCAAATAGCTAATAAATGTCTGAGAGCAGATTTGAACTCAGAAAGATGAGTATTCCTAACTTCAGACATGGTGCCATCTATCTGCCCAGAGATTATATAACGCCTGACTCTTAGAAGGTGCTTAATCAATGTTTGTTGATTTGATTGATTGACTGCTACAACATTCCCTTGACCCACCAGTATAATAACAGTTCAAAATATCAGATTCCTGGGTGCTTCTTAAACATACAGAGTGGCTTCCCAGACAAGACTACCCTTAATTTCAAGGGTTACAATGCATTCAGATTTATTCAAAAATGCCAGACAATGTGTTCACCTTTATGAGTGAACTAGTGAAGAGAATTAATCCAAAGGAAAGGCACTTAATGAAATGGCATAGCAAGAAAATTACTATAGAGCATTTTCTACATGAAATGTGGTACCTTTGCCCATAAAGACATGTACCATCAGTGGGAAGATGGGATATACACAACGAATATGTATGGAGATGCACATGTATAGTAGCAAATATGTGTAGCTAGTGAACACAGAATGGATAGGATATGGGGAAAATATAAATGCATACCAAGTGCAGGGGAAACACTTCTAATGCAATAGGACTGCTGAAGATATTGATTGTTTCATTTCTGTACCTTTATTCCCAGCATCTAGCACAGGGCCTTGCACATAGGAAGCACTCCATAAATACTTGATTGAATGATTGATGTTATGATGTTGCTTTCGGTAGTCTTATTTCCCATTGGTCTGCAGCAGTCACAAAATCTTCACACACTCTAGAGTTTATTTCTGTGAGACAGAGTTCTGTGGGACTTGTAATTTTTCAGAACATTTATCTATTAGATATGCAAATGCTTGCCAGATGTTGCCAATGTTGGCTGGTTACAGGTATGGATCCATATAGTATGCAGTCAAGATACTTCTATCTGATGTAGTAAGCTTCTTTGCCTACAGTGATATCTCCTTTTGAGGAAAGTGGACTCTGTTATGCTCATTTATATTTAAAGCTAAAGCTTTTTATAGCTCATTCAGAAAAACAGCAGCCCTTAAGGCATAGCCATTATACTTGCAAAAGTGATTTCTAGGGGGAAAAAATCTTCCTGGCTTTTTTCCCTCAAGGGCTAGGTTGTCTATTCTTTCAGATCCTTGGATGGATCAGCTTTTCTTCTCCAACAGCACATATATGCCTACATATATACACATATACACATACATACATGTGTATATAGACATATCCAAATATATAGCTATATATCTATATCTACATTTATACAGACAGATATACACATAGCCATAAGTACTATATTCTTCAAAATACTAAACAGGGTGCTTCCCATCTAGTTCTTCCAGTGACCTCAGCCTTAATACGTTTTTTTGAACCAAACTTCCTAGTCCCAGAGACTCAGATGTCTCCAGTCAGATACCCTTCTCGAACTTGGATAAGAATTTTTTATGCCATTCTATTTGTTTCAGATGACTGGGCTATATCTGGTCTGCCTTCACAGAAAAAGTTTCCCTTCTAAAAAACTGAGTCCCAGTTTATCAATTCCAATTCTCCACCCTCTACTTGCTCTTTTATACATATAATTAGAATAAAGAGTGTAGGAAAATAAACAGAAAAAAAAAAAAAAAACTATCCACCAGCAGCTATCTTGACCCTGTCTAGCTACATTTCTGGCTTTATTATGACTATGTGGCCAGCAAAATTTTCAGGCTTTAAGCTCCTTTTAAAAAGGAAAAGATGCTAGACTGGCAAGACCTATTTTTGATGAAGGTAAGAAAATTCTATATGATCACCATTAACCATCCTTACAATACATTTCCACCACTCCTTGTCAGTTTAGACTGATAAAACACTTTAGAAAGCTGCTTTTAGTCCTTTCTTTTTATTAATGAGGAAATTAAGACCTAGAGAGATTAAGAGAATTGCCTTTGTAATTGGAAGAGCCAAGAATCATAATCCTTAGTGATCCTGAATAATAAGTCCTTTCTGACAGTATCTATTGCTCTACTGAAGCAATCTATCTACTGGCTCCTGAGTAGAGCTTAACTAGGGAGCACGGGTGGTGTCCATGGTGCTGATTGGACTCAAGAGCAAGGTGGAGGAAGTTAATGGAGGTGCAAATCGCAGAGGAGCCTTATAACCACAACATAATACTAGGAATCACATAAACAAGGTCAACAGAATCAAAAGAGCTACAGGCAGGAGAAACTGGAAAATATAGTTGCTAAATAAGGTCCTGGAGGGTGGCTGGTAAGAGAGAATGTCTTAGTTTTAGCTGTTAGTGTCAGCTAACCATAGACAAACCATGGGGATTCAGTTTCTTATGCTCAAAAGCTATACAAACATATGTGAATGGTAATGAAATAACATGGAAACTGCTAAGGATTTTTAGAGTTCAGGGAGGATTCTGGGAAGATGGAGGAGTAGGTCAGTAAATTTCAAGCTTTCCAGATTTCCCCACAAAGAGAACAAATTTGTGCCTCAGGGTGAACATAGACTGATAAAAGATCAAAAAGACTTGAGGCAGAACAGGGGCCTCCTGGTACAATCCATGAAGACTTGAAAAAAGACCCCAGACTGGGAATTAATCAGTGTGAAAAATGCCTTTCAGCTAGCTCAGCAGAAAAACCAAGTAGGGACCTCCAAGGCTAGCTGGGTTTGGCTGGAGCCTCAACAGAAACCACAATTCACCTGCTGGACAGCATGTGGAGTCCCAGGTCTGAGTTTGGGAAGACTAAGGAAACTCCAGCTGATTAGTAATGCCAGACCCAGTTGTGCTGCAGAGACCCTAAGGGAGAAGGAATCAGAACATCTGGTGAGTGCAGAGGTAGTAGGATAGGGACGCTGCTGACCGCAGGAACTTGCAGGAGAGGGTAGGTAGCTTTTGGTTTGAGGTTCCAGGTCAGAGGGAAGAGTTGAAATGAATCTAGAGGCACCATCTCTTTAAACCATGAGGTGCTTACATTACATACTTCTCATTAAAAAAAATTAACCAGCAAAGAAGAAAGTACCCAACCATAGAAACTGACTGTTGGAATAGGGAAGATCAGGTTCATCTTTAGAGGAAAACAACAGAGTAAAAAAATCTTTTATCCCAAAGAGTAACATGAAATAGCTCTCTGTCTGGAGAGAATTTATAGAACTCAAAAAAGAACTTAAAAATCAAGTAAGAGACATTGAGGAAAATTTTTTAAAAATCCAAGAAAAATGAAGATTATGAAAAAAGTTAACCAACTATAAAAGAAGGTACAGAGTCTCAAAGACAAAAGAACTGGGCAAGGGAAAGTCAATGAGGCTATAAGAGAGCAAAAAATAACAAAACAATATAAAGAATGACAAAATAGAATGGAATGTGAAACATAAGAAAACTAAAAGATTTGGAGAAAAGATCAAGAAGAGAAAATATAAAAACAATTGGACTACCTAAAAGTTGTGACCAAAAAAGAACCTTGACACAATAATGCAAGAAATAATGCAACAAATAATGCAAGAAAAATCCAAGAAAATTTTTTCTGGAAGATAGAACAAGAGGAAAAAGAAGAAATAGGAAAAAAATCTACTAATTACCACTTAAAAGATGCTTTCTGGAAAGCACATAGGAATATTATTACCAAATTTTTGAAACCCCCAAATCAAAGAGAAAATTTTATAAGAAACAAGAAAAAAAAAACAATTCAAATGTGCTGGAGCTTCAATTAAGATTGTATAGGACTTAGCAGCAGCTACAATTAAAGAAAAAACATAGATCCTGACAATCAAAAGAACTAGGCCTATGGTCAAAAATATCATATCTAGCAAAATTATCCATAATATTGAGTAAGAAAAAATGGATATTCAGTGCACTTACAGATTTTTAGGACTTTCTACCAAGTAAACCCAAATTTAATAGAAAATTTTACATGTAAGAGCCAATTACAAAGATCAATTTCAAGGAACTTAACATAGACAAATTGTTCATGTTTTTTACATGGAAATATATAGCATATGTTTTAGGTTGACATCAGCATCAGAGTAACTCAAAGAAAGATTGGGGCGAAATTAAGGCATGTTATACAAATGAGATGCAGAAGAAGAATAAACACAAAGGCATTAGAGGAAGGAGGAGGACTCATAGTTCTGAAAACCTACTAACATTAGGAATGGGTTAAATAGGCAAAAATACTTACATACCATGAAGAGTATAGTACCATCCAAAATCTATAAAGAAATTAAGGGGAGGAATGGGTGAAGGAGGAAGCAAAGGATTGGGGGGAAGACAAGGGAGGAATCCTAACTAATACTAAGGTAAATTAAGGAACAGAATTAAGTAAAGAATTAGTAGGGATAGGAAAGGGGGGGAAGGGGAAAGAAGTGTATATATGTATATATCTGTATGTGTATACATAAAGATATCCTTGCTCAATTATAGCCTGCTTAAGAGAAGTGGGAAGGGAATGAAAGAAGGCAAAAAGAATAAATATTTAAAAAAGAATAAATTCTTAAAAGTGCACAGCAGAGGGGCAGCTAGGTGGCATAGTGGATTGAGCACCAGCCCTGAAGTCAGGAGGACCTGAGTTCAAATTTGGTCTCAGACACTTAACACTTCCTAGCTGTGTGACCCTGGGCAAGTCACTTAACCCCAATTGCCTCAGCAAAAAGCAAAAAAAAAAGTGCACAGCAGAGAACAAAACAACCTACAAGGAAGTAAAGATAGATGCTCATGAATATAATTTCTTCTTTTATTACATACCCTTTCTTGAACTGATAATTTTTTTATATGTTTTGAATTCTCCCTGATGTTCTGCTGGGCATGTGACAATGCTCTGTTTTGTTTTGTTTTATTTTGTTTTGTATTCCTTTTCTATTTTCTTATTCTGTTCTTTTAATAAAATAAATAAAAATTTAAAAACATTTTATTGGTTTTGTTTGGTAGTGTCTTACTCTTCATGTTTTGCCATTTCCTTTTCCAGATCATTTTATGGAAGGGGAAACTGAGGCAAACAAGGATGAAGTGAATTACCCACTAGTGGTATGTGAAAGCTAGTTAATGTCTAAGGCCAGATTTGAACTCGGGAAAATAAGTCTTCCTGACTTCAGGCCTTGGCACTTTCTTCACTGTACCACCTAGCTGCTCATATAGAAATGCTAATTATTATTATTTTTATTATACATCCGAGTCCATTCTTTAATTTGCCCAAATTCTGGCCAACAATGAATTCCTATTTCTGACATTGACTTCATTAACTCATTAAGATTTATGGGGCAGCAGACTTATTCTTCTTACTCTAATACATACAAGTTTTCCTTTCATATAGAGTCTGGTAGAGTCCCAGAAGATTAAAATGACTTGTTCAAAGTCACAAGACATAAAATTAGCAGATTTCACAGAGTTGTCAAGAAAATATAGAAATATAAAATCCTGCTAAGACAAAGAAAGGGAACTTGTAGATCAAGTTATCAACAAGATGAAAAACTAAACATTTTCTCTTATGTTTAGTTAGTATTAAATCTTTCCAAAACAGGAATTATACATGAGAGAGAAAGCAATTTCAGCTGTCTTCATGGTCTTGGACACCAAAAACCCAAACAAGGCAAAAACCAAGATTTTAAAAAATGAACTAACCTGAGAAGAATTCTTAACTTCAAATGTTCTTACTTAACATCCCTACCCCACAGCCCACCATAATGCCTACAATGGGTTTCAATTCAGCATCCTTACCATTCTTCCCAGCTTCCACAGAGATTAAAACAGAGGAAGGTTGCAAAGAATACCATAACAGCAAAGCAGCACTCTGTGCTTTAAAAAAAAAGTGAAACCAGAGAATGAAGGAGGGTAGGATACATATGTAACTGTGTGACATCCCATTAAACCCGAGGGAAAGAGCCCAAAATCCAGCTGGAAGAAGTTCTATCCACCCAGAAGCCACTTCGAAGAGATAAAGGTTATTGAATTATAAATTGTCCAATGTGAGAAGAAACTGAGATACTCTAAGGTTCAGACTCTAGGGCAACTACCATCAAAGGGAGTCAGAAAGTCAGCAATAGAGAAAAATTAAGAAAACTAATATTGCCAAGGAAACCAGAAAGAAGAAAATTCCACTAAAGATCTTTTGCTTAAGCATATAAAAAAACAGCAATGATATTAATAGTGAAAAGGAATATGAACTTCCAATGAGGCCAGAGAGTTTAAGCAATTGTGAGTACATAGAAAAACAAAGGAAAATTAATCAACACTTGAGAACTTCTAAGAAAGCATGGAACCACATCATTCTGTTCTTGCATGGTTTAAAAGAGTATTTAAAATTGCAGAAGCAGAATTTATGGCCTGAACAGAAGAAATCACTGGCAGAGTAGAAAAACTTGACTCCACAGTGATAAATTTCACCAAAGAAACAAAAGAGAAGGTAACTGATTAGGAATAGAGATACACAGAAACAAAGGACAATGTGGAAGAAGAGAGCAAAAAACAGTAACATTAAAAGATAATATTACCTCCATGTAAGCAAACAATGATGTTGAAGACAGGATGCACAGTAACAATTGAAGGATTATTTAAGGATTAAGGCACCCAGAAGAACATGAAATGTCAAAAAATCTAAATGCAAGAAATAAAGCAAGAAAATTTCTCAAATTCTGAACACTGGGAACGAAGTACCAATTGAAAAAATTCATACATCATGTCTAAGAGGAAAAATGGAATCCATACTACAAAGTCCAAAAAATAGTGGTTAAATTTAGCAATTTCAATGATGACCCACAAATTTTGCAAGCACCTAGGAGAGTTTCTAATATGAAGGAAAAAATATAAACAATACAAAAATCCTCTGCATCCAACAGAAACTACATGAAAGAATAAAATGTATTCTTTTAAAAATAATAATTTTTATTTTTCAATTCCAGATTTTCTTCATCCTTCACTCCTCCTGCATTCATTGAAGTCAAGAAATATAGTGTCCAATATACATGAAGTCATGCAAAACATTTCCATGTTAGTCATGGGCTATAATGGGAGGAACAAAAATATTTAGAAAAATGCTTAAAACTACACTGTTTGGAGGTAGCTAGCATTTTTTCACTCTGAGTTCTTTGGTACTGTCATGGACCATTATGTTGATCAAGAGTAGCTAAATATTTCATAACTGAGCATCACTAAAGGATATTCTTCTAGTTCTACTCACTTCATTTTTTTATCATTTCATATGTCTTAAGTTTTTCCTCAAACCATCGCCATCATTTCTTATAGCACATAATTATTCCATCACAATCATGTACCACAACTTATCCAGCTATTCCCCAATTGATGGGTATCCCCTCAGTTTTCAATTCTTTGCCACCACAAAAAAGGGCAGCTATAAATATGTTTGTACATGTGTTATTTTCCTTTTTATTCTGTCTCTTCTATAAGAAGTATTTCTGGGGCAAAAGGTATGCATAGTTTTATAGCCCCTTGGGCACAATTCTAAATTGTTCTCTAGAATGGTTGGACCATTCATTTAGTTCTGCCAACATCTAATGAATCCAAAGAAGCCAAAGTTACAATCATGCTATTGGACAAACAAAGAAAAAAACATTCAAGACACAAAAAAAATTTTAAAAACTACATTCTACTGAAAGGAATCATGAGCAACAAATCAAAAAAAACCTTAAATGCTCCAAATGCCTTAGCATCTAAATTCATTAAGAAAATATTAACTGAAATACAAGAAGATATAATGAGTAACACAATTATGATAGGAGATATACATGCCCCTCCCTCAGTTTGGGGTAAATCTAACAGAAAGAGAAACAAATGTAAAATTAAACAAAGTGATGAAGAAATCAGAGCTTAAAAAAACCTTACAATATCTTCTAAATGATATTGCATTTATCAGCACCAAATTGAATTTTTACAAAAACTGACCATGTATTAGGGCACAGTCATTGAAAAAAATGTAATATATATGATAAACATGTCTGTTATAAACCATAACACAATAAAAATAGTAATCAGTTCAAGGAGCACAAATAAAAGATGAAGACTTGCTAATGAAGCCCTAAATAGTGAGTAGGTTGAAGAACAAATCACAGAAACAATAAATAATTATATGGGGGGGGGGAATGATGATGAATCAACATACCAAATTTCTGAGATGCGGCTGAAGTAGTCATCAGGGGGAAAATAATATTTAAATAAAGGTACATTAGCAAAATAAAAAAAGAGAAACAATGGACTGAAAATAAAATTTTAAAATTAGAAAGCAAATAAAATGAATGTGAAAGAGG
Organism: Myrmecobius fasciatus; assembly: GCA_023553655.1. Lineage (NCBI taxonomy): Eukaryota > Metazoa > Chordata > Mammalia > Dasyuromorphia > Myrmecobiidae > Myrmecobius > Myrmecobius fasciatus. Next base: position 845,864 of record JAJPUD010000009.1, on the reverse strand, counting down.
AGATATTATTAACTAAAGTCAATAGTAGAGAAACTGGAATCCAAAATAAACTATAGAATTGAAAAGTAAAATTAAAAGGTGATTCTTTGAGAAGATTAATAAAATTTATAAATCTGATTGAAATTTTAAAAAATCAAAATAGCAAATGAGTGAACACAAACAGAAGGAATGAAAGAACTAATCAGAATCTATTACACACAGTTATGTACTATAAAAAAAACTTAAAGAAAAAAACTTAAAGAAATAGATCAGTAGTAATACCTTCAGAAATACAAAATGCCCAAACAGAAAACCAAAAAGAGATTTTTAAAAATTCAGTCTCAGAAAAAGAAATAGAACTTGCTCTAAGGGAAGTGTGAATGAAAATATTCCTGGTCCTGATGAATTAGAATTATTATTTCAAACTTTTAAAGGCCAATTAGTATCCAAACTACCAAAAATTGAGCAAGAAAGTACCATACCCTATGAATGTTATGGAATATTATTGTTCGGTGAGAAACCACCAGCAAGATGATTTCACAGAGGCCTGGAGAGACTTACATGGACTGATGCTGAGTGAAATGAGCAGAACCAGGAGATCATTATACACGGCAACAATACTATATGATGCTCAATTCTGATGGACATAGCTCTCTTCAACAATGAAATGTTTTAAACCAGTTCAAAGTTTTCAGTGAAGAAAGCTATATACACCCTGAGAGAGGGATATGAAATGTGGACCACAACATAACATTTTCATGCTCTCTATTGATGTTTGCTTGCATTGTGTTTCTTTCTCTGATTTTTTTTCTTGTAGATACGATTTTTCTTGCACAACAATGATGTGTGGAAATATGTATACAAATATTCAATTTGTTAAGTATTTTAACACAATTAACATGTATCAATTTCCTGCCATCTAGGGGAGGGGTGGGGAGTAGGGAGAAAAAATTTGTAACAAAAAGCTTTGTAAGGGTTAATGTTGAAGAATTACCCATACATATGTTTTGCAAATAAAAAATTTTAATAATTAAAAAAAGAAAGGCAAAAAACAAAACAAAAAAGAAAGAAAGAAAGAAAGTACTATACCAGATTCCTTTTATGAGATAATATGGTCTTATTACATAAATGAAGGATAAAATACAGGAGAACAAAAGACCAATATGATTAATGAATAATAATTCAGAAATTTTAAATTAAACTCCATCAAAAGGAATACAGAGATTTATTTAGGAAATCACTTATTATGACAAACTTGAATTTATACCAAGGATTCAAAAATGATTCAATATTAGGAAACCATTAACATAATTAGTAACATTAAAAACATCCCAAACCACATGATTATCTTAGTAGACATGAGAAAAGCCTTTGACAAAATACATCAATGTATTCTTTTTAAAAACTACAAAGTATAGATGAAATTTTTTATGTATTAAAAATATCTCCCTAAAACCAAAAAGAAATATAATATCCAATAATATACTTGAACTTTTTCAATAAATAAAAGAGTAAAGCAAGGTCACTTTGTCCATTCTTCTTTGATATAGTTCTGGAAATGCTAGCCATAGCAATAAAACAAAAGAAAAATTCAAGACAAAATTAGGTAAAATGGAGATAAAAACCATCTCTATATGTTGATGATAGGAAGGTTTAATTGGAAAATCCTAGGGAATCAGCTTTAAAATTGCAGGCCACAAAATAAACTCAAAAAATCAACTGTATTTCCATGTATTTATATCAAAAAAAACAATAGGAAGGGGAATTCTATTCTAAATAACAACAAAAGGCACTAAGTGTCCTGGGATCAATTTATCCTTGAAGAAATACAGAATAATTTAAATAGCTAGAGGAATATTCAGTGTTCAGAGCTTGGCTAGACCAATGTAATAAAAATGACAATACTATTAAAGTTAATCTACATTTTAAATTCCATCACACTATTGGGGGGGAAACATTTTATAGAACTTAATAAAGTAACAGCATAATTAATTTGGAAAACAAAAGATTTAGAATATCAAGAAAAATTATGAAAAAAAAGGTAAGGAGGAAGGGGAAGTAGCATTTTCCATCTTCAACTATATGATAAAGCAGTAGTCATCAAAGCCATCTGGTATTAGTTAAAAAGTAGAAGCAAAATAATGGAACAGACTAGATAAAGGAAAATAGGAAATAATAGAACTCAATAACGAAGAATCCATTAAATCAGAAAACAAATTATTTTAGAAAGAACTCTCTATTTGATAAAAACTGCTAGGAAAAATTGAAAACAGTCTAGAAGAAATTAGGCTCAGCCCAGCACTTTATACCATTTTTCTCAACCTGCAGCAATAGATATGTGATATTCTTATTAAAGATACATTATTTTAAAAATTAAAAGAGAAACAAATTGTACAATCCTCCTAAGCTTTCAGCAGAATGAGACAGTTGCCTATGATATAATGGTAATGTTGATTAAATGACACATTTCTGTACAAAATTAATATACTTAGATAAGAAAGGAAGTGGTCAGATGGCTAAAAAAATCTTTGGCTTAAATTCTTATAAATTTGGGTCAATTCTCTGTATATTTTAGAAATGAGACCTTTATCAGAACCTTTGAATGTAAAAATGTTTTCCCAATTTATTGCTGCCCTTCTAATCTTGTCTGCATTAGTTTTGTTAGTATAAAAACTTTTTAACTTAATATCAAAATTATCAATTTTGTGATCAATAATGCTCTCCAGTTCTTTTGTCACAAATTTCTTCCTTCTCCACAGATCTGAGAAGTAAACTATCCTGTGTTCTTCTAATTTGTTTATGATTTCATTCTTTATGTCTAGATCATGAAACCTTTTCAACCATATTTTGGTATACGGTGTTATTTCTAGGCATGTGAAAAAATATTCCCAATCACTATTTAGAGAAATGCAAATTAAGACAACTCTGAGGTACCATTTCATACCTCTCAAACTGGCTAAGATGAAAGGAAAAGATTATTATAATAGTTGGAGGGAATGTGGAAAAACTGGAACACTTAATACACTGTTGGTGGAGTTGTGAATTAATCTAACCATTCTGGAGAGCAATTTGGAACTATGTCCAAAGGGCTTTCAAACTATGCCTACCTTGTGATCCAGCAGTGTCTCTACTGGGTCTGTATCCCAAAGAGATATAAGAAAAGGGAAAAGACCTACATGTGCAAAAATTTAGCAGTCCTTTTTGTAGTGGCAAAGATCTGGAAACTGAGTGAATGTCCATCAGTTGAAGAATGGCTGAATAAATTATGGCATATGAATGTAATGGAATATTTTTGTTCTATAAGAAATGATCAGCAGTAACAGAAAGCTTTGTAAGGGTTAATGTTGAAGAATTACCCATACATATGTTTTGCAAATAAAATGTATATATATATATACACATATATATATATACATATAAAGAAATGATCAGCAGACTGATTTCAGAAAAGCCTGGAAAGACTTGCATGAACTGATACTAAGTGAAGTGAGCCAAAACCAAGAGAACATTGTACACAGCAAAAACAGGATTTTTTGATGATCAACTGTGATGGACTAGGCTTTTTTCAACGAGGTGATTCAAGGAAATTCCAATAGACTTGTTTTTGTTTTTCTTTAAATTTATGAATTATGTTGGGAGAGAAAAACCAGAACAAAAGGCAAAAACCCTAGAAGAGAAAAAAAAAACAGAAAAAAGAAATGAACATAGCATGTGTTGATTTACATTCAATCTCCATAGCTCTTTTTCTGGATGCAGATGGCATTCTCTGTCCAAAGTCTATTGGGATTGCTTTGGATCACTGAACCACTGAGAAGAATCAAGCCTTTCATAGTTGATCATTGCACATTGTTGTTGTTATTGTGTACAATGTATTCCTGGTTCTGCTTATTTTGCTCAGCATCAGTTTGTGTAAATTTTTCCAGGCTTTTCTAAAATCAGCTTGTTCATCATTTTTTATAGAACAGTTATATTCCATTACCTTCATATACCACAACTTATTCAGCCATTCCTCAATTGATGGGCATCTACCCATTTTCCAATTCTTTGTTAGCACAAAAAGAGCTACTACAAACATTTTTGCACATGTGGGTCCTTTAGCCTTCTTTGTGATTTCCTTGGGATTCCAATAGACTTGTGATGGAAAGAGTGATCTGTATCCAGAGAGAGAAATATGAAGATTGAATGCGGATGAAAGTATAGTTCATCCTTTTGACATTGTTGTTTGTTTGTTTGTTTTTCTTTCATCTTTTGATCTGATTTTTCTTGGATAGAATGTTGAATATGGAAATATATTTAGAAGAATTGCCCATGTTTAACCTATATATTGGATTACTTGATGTATATGACAGGGAGTGGGAGAGAGGAAGGGATAAAAAATCTGGACACAAGATTTTGCAAAGGTGAATATTGAAAACTATCTTTGCATGTATTTGGAAAAATAAAAAGCTATTTAAAAATAAAGGAGAATGGAAAGTAAAGCAGGAAAATATCTTTTATGCAATTATCATTCTCTCTCCTCTCTGCTGTTTCTCTTCTCCACCTCTCAAGTCCCTAATGAAAAAACAATTCTGAAGGATCATCTAGTCCAAACCTCTCATTTTAGATAAGAAAACAGGGGCCAAGAAACTTGCTCTAAATTGCAGAGCTGAGAGCATAACCAGAATCCATTTTGTCTAATGTTTTAAAATTATTCAAAGGATTGAAGTATAAATGGTTAGGGCCAAAAAGACATAAAACAAAATAAAGGCAATTAAAATATCAAATGCACAACCAGGAATTATTTTTAGTCTTTGAATACAAATGATTAATCTTTTTAAAAAATCTTGATTGTTTTCAGCAACATTAATAAGAAATCAGTTTCAAAAAATGTATGTCTTCCCATCTGTTCTTATATTTTTGTCAAGAATTTACTTTATATACACATAGAACATTTTCACAAAATCATTGATAAAGTAAAGAGGAGTGTATTAGTAAATTAATTTATCATTTATCTTGGAATAAAGCAGGATTAACAGTATGTAGGGGTAGACTATGGAAGATATTTTGAACCATTAGTCATGTATTATATGTCCCATGGTAGTCATTTAATGAATATTTGTTTCCCCATGCAAAATGTAACTAAATCCCCACTTTCTTGGTTCCATATCTCTATGTTATTAAAAACATAAGAGGGAGGAGTCATTGTTTTGGACTGAATTTGCTTAAGTTTTTCTATTCTGCTTGGTAATTAATTAGAGAAAAGTCAGATGTGTATGATGGAATGAAGGTAAATTTCAGTTGCTTTGCACAGTATATAGATCCTTGATTTAATAGAGAGAGCAGCCACAGACATTCAAAATTTCTCAGAAAGTCTGCAGGAAATTAATACACAGAAAACAATTTATTTTCTAAAGCTTCACCTCTGCAAGAAGAAATTCTGAAGCCAAACAAGCAGGCATCATCTCCACCACTATTGCCGCCACTACTAGGCTCGTGACTAATGCTCTTAGGGTATAAAAAGTCTGCCCAAATGTATGTATTTGTTTTTTATGGATCATCATTCATAGGAAATTTATTTTTCTTATGCTAGAGTAACAATTCAGGAATTCAGCAGTACTGGATTTGGCACTCAGCCCCAGTCTTGATCCAGACACAGGGCTGAAGTTATCTACTCCTCTGTATCTCGGTCCCCTTGGCTTACAAATAAGGTCCCTCACTATCTCACAGGATTGAGACTGGGCAGGAAGGTAAGAAAAGATATTTGCTCAGGATTGCAAAGATATAAAAGAATTCATAGGGTAAAAATCCAAGGGGAAAAATAATGTAGTTGAAAAAGAAAGAACTATAAGTCCTTTTCATGTGACCAATTCCCAAAGCATCCTTTCCAAACTTTGCATCCTTAGCATAGTGCCTAGAACACAGTAGGGGCTTAATAAATGTTTATTGAGTCTGACTATAATCATGAGGGTTTAAGGATGGAAAGACTATAGATTTTTTGTGCACAAACCTTTAAATTTTATCTAATAGAAATTAAATTACAACTATGTTTTTCAGAAGTGAATGATGACAATTTACAGGAACTATGGAGTCATCAAATAATTCTGCTTCTTGAGAGAGAGTGAGGGCTGAAAAAGAAGTCTTTAAAGGAGCCTTTAAAGCTGGAAATACTGTGATCATAAGAGAAGCAGCATGTCATAGTGTCTAAAGATCTGGCCGTAACAATCTGGAAGATGGGTGACAAATTTGGCTATACTACGCTGGCCAAAACACTTACCCCCTTAGAGCCCCCAGACAACTCAGTAAGACCATAAATTGCAGATGAATTGCTAGTTTGCATTGCTAGGGGAAGTTTCCTTACTGGGAGTTACTTAAACCAATGAAATCACAGTCGTGATTTTTTGCACAATGAGAAGGGTCAGGGAGAGAGTGAGAATCATTCTTTATTTCTACACCTCCTTGACCCTCCATTTAATATGCACCTGATACTTTTCTTCCTACACCTCCAAACTGTCATACTTCATGCATTTATTGTTCAAAAAAATTACCATGTTAGCTATAGCATGAACTACAGTAAATTAACTCACTCAAGTGACACATCAGTTAAATATAATATGATTAATATTTTCAATATAAATATCACAATTTGTTGTCTTGTCCTGCTTGTCTAACCTAGGAGTATTTACTCTGTTAATAATGTGAATTAGTCATATTTAACACATGCAGAACAAACAAAAGAAAACCCCTTCTTTCCTCACCATTAGAATTTCCCTGTGGAGCAGAAAAATCAGGATAGGTAATATGTCTTAGAAAAATGAGAGTGTGAAAATGCTAGAGTCATTCATGCTCTTATGCCAAGTGTGAAAAATATAACAAATAGATCAGAGGATTATTGATTAAGGGTAACAGACCTCACAGAGCATCTAGACCAATACCATCATTTTAGAGATGAAGAACTGAATTCCAGGAAAGTTAAATAACTTGTGCCAAAGGTCACATAAACAATATATGCTGGAGACAGGATTTGAACCTGAACCTGATTGGAGCCAGAGGCAGCAAAGTGCCACAGTGATTAAAGTGCCAGCACCAGAGTCAGGGAAATGAGTTCAAACCCTGCCGCAGATATTTTACTAGCTGTGTGATCTTGAAAAAGTCACTTAGACTCTATAGAGAAAATAATAGCACATATTTCTCAGGATTATTGTGAAGATAAAACAAAATAATGTTTGTAATGTGTTTGGCAAATCTTAAACTGCAACATAAATGCTAAGCTTTTCTTTGTACTACAGTTTTTCACAAAGCAGTATAAAGAACTGGTGCATTTCTGAGAAATGTCAGCCCCATTACACTACTCTGCTTTCTCATCCACATCTTTGGGAATTACAGTTTCCTCTTCCTGTCTGCTTCATGCACTGAGAGCTGTAGACTGGAGGAGACTGTTAGTACCAAGTGAGGTTGTGGTGGATGACTCACAATTGTAGTGAGTAGAGGAATGTTCAGAAGAGGACAAAATGTTCTCTTATCCATACTGCCTAATGTAAAAGCCCATCTAATGATGTGTCACTGAGCCTTCTGGGAATCACCCTTCAGTCTTTCCAGCAATTTCACCCAACCTAGTCTGGAGAAAGCAGTGAAGGAACCAATATTTTAATCTGCCTTTCAAATTTGCTTTGATTTCATTATATTATTTCCAAGATTTGATTTCCCTTCATTACTGATTTTGGGATGCCCTTCCTTTATAACTTGTTTTAGTCTTTAGCTTGCTATTAATAATTGAGAAATACCATAGCTCCTTCCAGGGTAGGACAAAAGCTGCCTTCTAACCAAACTCCAATGAGGATATTAAGTTGTAAGAATGTGAGATAGCAAAATCCACTAAAGAGCCCTACTATGAGGTAGCTTCCAGTCTTGCTGACAAAAAGCTCAGAAGGCAGGTAGCACAATGAATACACAGACAGGAGAGCACGAAGACTTGAGATTGAATTCTGCCTCAAATTCTCCCTCACCTGGCTTCAATTTCTTCATCAGTAGAATAGGTAGGATAATAGTTATATCTACCTCATAAAACTGTTGTGAATTATGAATGAGAAAAATTATGTAAAGTGCTTTGTGAAGCACAAAGTAATTAATAAATACTAGTGATGATGATGGTGATGGTGATGATGATCTTGATGATCTGGGGGAGAGAAAATGGAAAGTAATAACAAGTGAAAAATAAGAACGATACTCTCCAATAAGGAAAGGAAAAGTAAGGGTCCAGAGTAGATCCAACACTTCAGATGATGTCGTTGGTAATTTATAACCAGTATGCCCTACAAACCCAGGACAAAAATGATTTGAGGATTTCCTGGAGTTCCTAATATAGAATTTCACACATAGTGGGCATTTAATAAACATTTTAAATTGGATTCAGAAAAATTCCTAGACTACTGATATTTAGCCCTGAGCATTTGGCCCTGGGGATGTTGTTGTGTACAGACAGTTACGTGCTATCAATTTAGAGAAATGGTTCAAAGGAGATGTGAGGGATGAGATCCCAAATGAAAAAAAAAACTTAGAAGTCTTTTCTTCGTCATCATCTAAGGAAAAAAACTATTTAAAAGATAATGACAAGATTTTTAAGATCAAGAAATAGATAGTAAAAATTAGCTAATGAAGAAGAATCAGGAAGGTTAAACCTCATTGTTGTAGGCTTTTTAATTTTTTTAAAATCATAATGCCTTTCTTCCTCTTTGTAATATTTACAAGATGTATGAGATAAGTGATAGATGACAGAAAAGACTAATGACATCAACACTCTTTCACTATGTCTTTTATGTCTTGAATAAATATATAAATATATTCATTATAAGTGTTAATACATATATTGTATATATACATATATAGCATAATAGATAATTCTGATAATTTTTTTATTATCTTAGCTCATGGGAGCTAAGAGTGAGCATGTGTGACAGAAGGACTTTTCTTACCCTCTCACTTCAGAACATGTCAACCGTGATGACTAAGTGGTGATAAAAAGTTTTTAAATTGACAACCAAGCAAGAAGTTCATGTATTTATTAAAGCTACAATCATTTCCCCTTGATTTTCTTCTTCTTGATGGTTTCAAAGTGTAAGAATGTCTCTCTGAGCTACCTACAAAGTTAGGTTGGGTAGATGGTGAGGAGGGTCTCCAATCCCTCTATCCTATTGGAAACCTGTTCCTATTTATTTCTTTCCTGTGTTACAAATCTCCTTAGGAGAATTCAAAAGACAAATGACACTTTCTTTTTTCTGATGCATCCAAGCATCAGAGTAAAGTCAGCCAGAGTGATTGTTGCAGCAACAGCAGCAAGAACAGACAAGCTAATGGGGAAAGAGTTGCCCATAGAGAGAAAGGCACTGGAAGGAAAGAACCCATATAATTGTTAGGACATTGTGTATATTGTGTAATGGAGGTGAACGTATAAAATGGCTAATCAGCAATCCTTGTAAAGAAACCATTTGCAAATATCTCAAACGAAGTGTGAATATTAGCCTCTCATTGACTATATGAGCAGTAATAAGTTAAGAGATTCTGTTATAATAATTGTATAATTATTGCTTAGTGTGCCTTTTTCTGGGTGGGAATAAAACATATATGATACTATACAAATCCATGATTCATATTTGTTCTCTGGGTGCATTTTTTACTTTCCCCCTTTCTGAGAGGGACCTTTATACCAGAACCAAAAAATTGAATTGCTCTGAAGTATCTGGAGTAGGGACATGTGCCCATAACTCTGAGAAAGGAGCATTTACTAGAGCTTAATCTAAGCAAATCATAAGGGTAAGTAAAAGAGACAGACAGACAAACAGACAGACAGAGACAGAGTGAGAGAGTAGAGATGGGTGCAGATCCCAAGCCCCTGTGATCTAACTTGTCATTGTGCTAGAATCAGATTAAAAGTAAGCAATTTTGCATAAACAAATGCAGGAGAGAAACTTTCTTTGCATCTGATCAGTTTTGAAATTCAAATATATAATGTCTTCACATAATTATTTAAGACCAAGAGGTAATTGCTAATTATTAGTGATTATAATTAATGAAAAATTATTGAAATAATAAATATATATTATCCAAAACAATATTATTAATAAGAGATGCAAGATGTACTATGGTATTGGAGTCAGGAAGACCCTAATTTGTCTGGCATATCAACTCTGTGATCAAGTTACTTAAATCTTCAATGGCTACTCAGTATCTCAGATTTCTATGATTTCAAATTAGATACAAGTTATCAATCTACATCAGAAAGAGAAAGAAAAAGAAATGTAAATTAAAACATTTTTGAAATTTCACTTTAAATAAATCAAATAGTCAAGAATGATACAAGATGGACATAGTCAATATTGCTAGTGTTGTAGGATAACAAACATACTAATGCACTACTATTGGCCCAGTAAAGGTATTATAGATCATAAACTCCTGGAATGTGACCTATAATTTAGTCTTGATTCTTAGCACAATAATATTGTATTGTTATATCAGGTATGTCTTGATCTGTCTCTATCACAACATGCATCAATCTAGGAGTTTTTACAAAATGCATATGGATTTCCTTGCATATAATTTCAAGCCATAGGGCTAAACCTGTGGCAAAATAGTCTAAGAATTAGTGTTAGGTGATGGGAAGAATTCTGGAAATGGACTTCTGCAAAATATCTGAATGTGTCTAAGCATAGTTCCATTTATCATCTCAAAACATCAAGAAATGAAACAAAGCAAAATAACAACAGAAAACATATGGAAATGAAAAGGAAAGAAATTTTCAGTTGGAAAACCTCAGAAGGAAAAAAGCAACAAAGAGATCAAAGAAATGAATAAACAACAAAAAAAGAGGTCTTAATACAATAAAAGGAGTGAAAGGAGAAAAATATTCAAGGAAAAGAAGGAAATAACATTGTGACAACTATAAATATACCATCATAAATTAGAATGAAACCATTACAAAATATTCACATTTGTTGAAAAAAATGGGGAAAGGAAAAAGAAAGGAGGACCCTTAAAGAAGATAAAATGTGACCAATGTGGAGTATGTTTTGCTATGCTTTGTGCTTTTGTGATATAAGGGTTCTTTCTTCCTTTCATTCTTCCCCTTTTTAATAGATGAAGGGAAGCGAAAGTTAAATCAATCAATTAATTGATTAATATAATAAACAATAATTATATAATAAATAATATATAAATATGATTACATAAATAATAACATAATAATCAATTAATTAAAATATTATTAAATTAAATTAAAATTTAAAATTAATCTAAAATTATTATTAATCTAAAAAATAAAATAATTTTTAAAATTATTTATTTAATGTTTAATAACAGAAGTTTACAAATATTAACAAAGAAGTGGACACGCTTAGAAATGAATCAAAGAGAAGGAACTCAAGACTGCACAAATATTTTTGGCTGCAACCCTAGTTCTTTTGATCCTTAATAAGTAATGTTCTAAAACTTGTGGTCTTTTAATGTTATTGCTGCTAGATCTTGTGTGATTCTAATTGCAGCTCAATCATATAATTATTTTTTTCTTGTTTCTCATAATAGTTTCTCCTTGATTTGGACGTTTCAGAATTTAATTATGATATTCCTAAAAGGATTTCCTCATAGGATCTCTTTCAGATGATGATTGGTGATTTTTTCCTATTTGTACTTTGACTTTTTTTTTTTTCTGAGGCAATTGGGGTTAAGTAACTTGCCCAGGGTCACACAGTTAGGAAGTGTTAAGTGTTTGAGGTCACATTTGAACTCAGGTCCTCCTGACTTCAGGGCTGGTGTTCTATCTAGTGTGCCACCTAGCTACCTACCCTCACCTTTTTTTTTTTTTAACACCAGGATAATTTTCTTTAATTATTATTATTATACAAAAATTCTTTTTTTAGTCATAGCTTTCAGATAATTCAATTATTTTTATGTTTTCTCTTCTTGATCTGTTCTCCAGACCTATTCTTTTTCTTTAAATTCTCTTCTCTGTTTTGTTGGCTTCTCCTTGCCCAATTCTTGTTTTCAAGTAGTCACTATCTTCAAAATTCTGGATCTCCTTTTCTATTTTTTGACAAAATTTCAGTGTCCTAACACATAGAAGTAAAAGAAAGTGAAAACTGAGGCATACAGCATTAAATAAAATAAAAATTAGAAAATCTGAATAAAATAAACACAAAACTTGAAATTAAGTTAAATCCTAAGCAACTATTTAAATAACAATAAAAAATTTTTTTGAAAAACCAACAAAATGGATTAAAAAGACTGGAGTAAAAGAAAATCAAAATTGCTATAACAAAAAAACATGAGAATTCATATCAAATAGAGAAACTTTTAAAAAATCATTACAAAATATTATACTTATTCAACTGCCAAGATAACTGAAAATTTAAGTGAAATCAATAAATATTTACCAAAATGTAAACTATCCACTAACAGTCAATAAATAAGCACTTATAAAGTGTTTACTATATTCCAGGCACAATAGGAAAGAGTATTTAAACAACTTGGTCTCAAGGAGGAAAACAGAATAAACCATATATGAACTTTCAAAGGAAAAAGAAACAAAGCAAATCTCAATAGACTTAGGTAGATTCACAAGTAAATTTTGTCATTTAAAGGAAAAATAATTAACTCTATGCTACATAAACTAGTTTTTAAAATAGCAAGGAAAGGAAATAGCTTCCTTACCAAACTCCTTCTCTGAGATATACATGATCCTGGTACCAAAAACAGGGAGAAAGAAAGCAAAAAAAGAAAGTTATAGATAAACACCATTAGAAAATACTGAATAAAATATAATCACAGGAAATAAAGAAACATTCAAAAAATTATCTTCCATGATCAGATTGAAGTCATACTTGTCAACATTAATGGTCAACATTAAGACAACTATTATAATTTAGCAAACAACTTAAAACATGAGAAAATTCATGTTTATATTAATAATTGTAGAACAAGTTTTAAACAAAAAATAAGAATGTTCCTTAATTTCATTTTTAAAGTATTTATTTACATTTAACAGCAAGTATTAATTGTAATAGAATAGTACCAGAACATTTCCAAATAAAATTATGAATAAAATAAGGATGGTTTAGTAATGGTTGTTGTTGTTCTTTTTTTATGTGGTGCTAAAAATTCGAGCTAGAACTACCATTGCTAAAGCAAAAGACAACAAGAAGTTAAATTAATAAATATCATAAAAGAGGAAACATGATCAATTTTCAATTAATCAATCAACAAGCACATTAGTTAAGTGACATAGTGGTTAGAGCACTAGAACTTAGAATAAGGGATATCTGAATTCAAATCTAGTCTTAGATGCTTACTAGCTGGGTGTCTCAGGGCAAGTCACTTCACCCTGTTTGCCTCGTTTCCTCATCTATAAAAATTAGCTGGAGAAGGAAATGGCAAATACTCCACTATCTTTGGTAAACAAAACAAATAAACAAAACTAAAACGGGCTCACGAACAGTCAGACATGACTGAAATAAATGAATAACAGCAATATCATATGCCAGATTCTTTTGTAGGTTGTAGACCAAAAACATGTCCTTCTGTCAAGGAGCTTATTTATATTCTAATGGAAGAAACAATATTTACACAAATAGAGAGTATCAGGAAAGGCTTCATTTTGAACATGGACTTTAGGTTTTCTGGAAGAAAAAAAAAGCAATCAAATACACAGGAGTGAGGTGGAAGTGCATTCCAAGTAAATGGCCAATATAAAGGGAGATTAAGTGTCTGTAAGGAACATCAAGAAAGCCAATTTAACTGGACTATAAAGTGTAGGAAAGTTGGGACCAGGTGAGAAAGGGCTTTGTAAGGGAAACAGTGAAATTTCTATTCGGGTTTAAGGCAAGAGAGAACCACTGGGGTTCACTGAGTAGCTAGGGAAATAAGTGAGTGACATGACCAAATTTGTATTTTAATATAATCATTTTGGCAGTAAAGGAGGAAGATCAATTATAAGACTATTGTAATAGTTTAGGGGAAAAGAAATGAGGCAAGGGCTGAGGCTGTGTGAATAGAGAGAAAGGGATAGTTGCAAGTGGTATTATAAAAGTAGAAATGGCAAGATTTGATGAAAAAACTGGATATGTAAGATATGAGAAAACAAATCTTGATTTTCAATCAGTCAATCAAGACGAGAGAGATTAAATGTCATGTCCAAGGTCAATATGTCCTAGGAGAACAAAACCAAAAATTAAAGTCCCATAGAAATCAAGGGTAATGCTAAAGTTGTGAACTTTAGTGATTGGAAGGGCATTGGTTCTCTTGACAGCCCATGTTTGAAAAGAGGTATTTTTTGAGGAGCGAAAGATAACAAGTACAATTTTTGAAATATTGAACTTAAGATACCTAATGGGTACCCAATTTGAAATTCTCAATAGACAACTGTAACTTCATGATTAGAATTGAGGAGAGATTTTGAAGCTACATTTATAGATTTCAGATTCATCTGAATAGAGATAATATTTGAATCCATGAGAGCTGGTGAGGTCATGAAGTGAGAGTGGATAGAGAAAGAAGATAAAAATCAGTACAAAGCCTTGGGGATTTGCACAGTTAAGAGTTGTGATATGGAACATGAATCACTAAAAGAAATAGAGAATGAGTCAACAGAGACATCCAGGTTGGCTATATAAATATCATAATTAACTCATTCTTTTACTATCTCACACACATATCATATTCATTCAGCAGTCAAAGCCTGTCATTTCTATCTTTTATCATATCTCTTGTATATATTCCCCCTTCTCTTCTCTGATATTGAAATTTCCCTTATACCTGTACAAATTACAAATGCCTGCTACTTGGTCTTCCAGCCTCTTCCCACTCCAATTCATCCTCCACTCTTTGGTCAAATTCATCTTTCCAAGTTGCAAGTCCAATCATATCACTCCTCTTCATCCAATTGACTTCAGTGATTCCCTAATATCTCCAATATCAAATGAAATCTTTTATTTGACTTCTAAATTCCTTTCTAACCTGCCCCCTCCTACTTTTCCAGACTTCTTACAGATATTCTTTTTTTTTCTTATAATTACTTTTACACATTCCCCTCCACATGCTCTGTAATCCAGTGACATTAACATCTTTATTATTTCTCATACTTGATACTCATCCTTATTCCTTGAATTTTCCTTGGCTATTCCCAGCTCCTGGAATTTCCTCTTCATCTTTGCCTCCTAGCTCACTTGGCTTTCTTCAAATTTCAGTAAATCTTAGCTCTGCCAAAATCTACTAAGTGCCAGGCACTGTGCTAAGTTCTGGGGATACAAATAAAAAAATACAGTTATCGCTGAAGGAGTTTACAATCTAAGGAAGGACGACAATATGCAAAAGGAATCTGTCAAATTGTGGGGAAGATTATAGCATCTACCTCTTCAGGCTCTTCTGAGGATGACATAAGATAGGGTATGTAAAATAATAAGAACTAGCATTTATATTACACTTTAAAGTTTGTAAAGTGCATTACCTATGTCATTTCATTTGTTCTTCACAACAATCATAAAATAAATATTATTATTCCAATAATTATTTCAATTATCCAGATGAAGAACCTGAGGCTGAGAGGTTACTTAGATATCAAGTGTTGGAAGTAATTTTGGAATGTGAGTCCTCCTTACTCCAAGTTCAATGATTTAATCTGTGATACAGATACAGATATCTGTGATATCCACCTGGTTTTAGAGTTTTGCAATCTTATGTATTATAAGAATGTGTCTTAAACCTTCAACAATCCTTTGAAAAATTGTTCAAATCACACAAAGAAGTAGAAAAGCAAATTATAATAAAAGCAACTCTGATGTTATTTATGTCATACCCATGAAATTAGCAAAAAATAAAATAAAATAAAATATGGGAAAATTCAGTGTTGGAGAAGCTGTGGGAAGAAAGGCATTCACCACTGGTAGAATTGATGGTTCAATTGTTTTTGAATATAATTTGCAATTATGTAAGAAAAATTACTAAACTATTCATACTCTGTGACCCAGAAATCCCACTACTGAGATTATTACCCCAAAGAGGTTAATGAAAACAAGACTCATAATGAACAAAAATATTTATAACATTATTATTTGTGATTACAAAAAGCTGGGGGGGGGATGTGTGCAATGACTGGGATATAACTAAACAAACCATGGAATTTTAATGTAATAGAATGACAGTATAAGAAATTGCAATATGAAGAATTTAGAAAAAGAACTGAAGATTTGTATAAAGCAAAAAGAATTGAAGAAAGCAGAGCCAAGAGAATAAAAAATCTAAATACAAAAATGTAAATAACAACACTAAAATACAACAAAACTCTCATTAAGTATAATGGAAAACAGCGGCATCATTCTGCTGACTTCTAATACTCTCTCTTTTTTTTCTTTTTTTTTTAAATAAAGAATAAGGGGCAGCTGGGTGGTGTAGTGAATAGAGTACCAGCCCTGAAGTCAGGAGGACCTAAGTACAAATCGGGCCTCAGATACTTAACACTTCCTAGCTGTGTGACCCTGGGAAAGTCACTTAACCCCAATTGCCTATATATATATATAAAGAAAGAAATAACAAATTATAGTTCTCTAGAGGGAGATGGAGGCAGGTTGGCAGAGTAAAGACAGGAACAAAGAGCAAATTACAAAGTGAAAATTGACAAGTACTATCAGTAACAATCATTAGTCTAGATGGTTTTATATTAAATGATATTACATAGGTAAAATATTTTGCAAATCTTCAAGTGCTATGTAAGTTATTATTTTACTTCACTATTTTCAGTGATAGATTTTGTAGAAAGGGAAGGGGCTGTTTGTTTATTGGACATACCTGTTGGGTCAAAACTAAATGGACTTGAGGCAGCTAGATGATGCAGTGAGGTGCAGGAGGACCTGAGTTATATCTAATCTCAGACACTTTTCATTTAGTAGCTATGTGACTCTGGGCAAGTCACTAAACTCTAACCAAAAAAACAAATAAATAAACAAAGAAAAAAATTAAATAGACTTGTGAATATAACTTGGGGGGGGTAGGAATATGATGTTTAGTGGGAAGTATTTATTGTGTCAAAACATAGACTGCTAGGCTTGGAATCAGCTAGGCTGGGTTTGTATGCTATTTCTGACATTTCTTATCTGTGACCATTAACAAGTTATGATCCACTCTTTCTGAGCTTCAGTTTCTTCATCTATAAAATAGAAATAATATAGAAAAATAGAAATTATAATAATCGTACAGGCTAACTTATGTAAAACACTTTTTAAACCTTAATGTGCCATTTAAATGTCAGAAAATTCTCATGTGCATAAAAGTATGGTCATCTGTAAATATTGTTTTATAAAGCAATTCCTTGATGGATGACTCATAACTTTGGGGGATTTTTGTTTTCTTATTGAGTTGGAAGTGTTCAAAGTATCCAAAATACCCTCCAAACATATCTAACACACAATTATGGATCCCTCATTGCATCCCAAACCTGTAAACATGAGTATGGTGCCTTATTAGACTGGAAAAGACCATGACTCTTTTCTCACTTTCATAATCAAATTTTCAGAAAGTATTATATAGATTCATTGCCTTCATTCCCTCATATTCCTTCTATTTTTTCTTTCTTTGTGATTTAATTTCTAGTCCCTCTACTTAATTGAAACTAAATCACTAATCTTTTCTTAGCTATTTTTCATGAACCTATGGGGTTTTCTCTGCAAAAATCTTGAAATGGTTTGCCATTTCCTTCTCCAGTTCATTTTACAGTTGAGAAAACTGTGGCAGACAAGTTAATTGACTTGTCTAGGGTCACAAAACTAGCAAAGTCTGAGGCCACATTGGAATCCAAGAATTCCTGTTTCTGGGCCCTGTGCCCCAAGAACTATGAAGTACATCATAGTTACTTTGCTATTTAGTTTGGCTGATATAAATGCCTTCTCCATCTATCTCTTCCATTTCCTTTTCTATTTAAAGCCTTAAAATGTGAAAGATATCAGATTAATATGTAATTTTTGCCATTCATTGGAAGATATACTTTATTTTTAACCAGAAGCCTGTCATTCTATATTTTAAATCATTCCTAAACACCATCGCCTCACCAGCTGCTCACATCCTAATCTGTATTTTTCTTTTCTTTTTATTTATTTATTTTTATTAAAATTTTTTCTTTCCAAAACATGCATGGATAATTTTTCAACAATGACCTTTTCAAAACTTTGTGTTCCAAATTTTTCCCTCCTTCCCCCAACCCCTTCCCCTAGATGTCAAGTAATCCAATATATGTTAAAATATATGTTGATTCCAATATATGTACACATATTTATACAATTATTTTACTGCACAAGAAAAATCAGATCAAAAAGGAAAAAAAATGGGAACGAAAATAAAAAGCAAGCAAACAAGAAAAAGAGTGAAAATGCTATGTCGCGAACCACCCTCAGTTCCCACAGTCCTCTCTCTGGGTGTAGATGGCTCTCTTCATCACAAGGTCATTGGAACTGGCCTCAATCATCTCATTCCAAAACTCTCTATTTTTCTTTTGCATCCTTTGCCTTCAATGGGCAGCACTGATGGCAACACCACCTCTGTCCAAATGACATTTGGTTTCTTGTTTAAGATGCTTATACATGTATTTGAAAGTGAGAAAACTGAGGACTGAAAAAGTGAAATGATTTACCTAGTATACATGTAGCTAGTCAGTAATACAGCCAAGAGTATCTACTAAGTATCCATGTTAATCCTGAAGTTAGGATTAAGAGCTAATCCTCTTTCCTTTTTATTGTTTAGTTATTTTCAGTCATGTCCAACTCTCTGTGTGGTGTTTTCTTAGCAAAGATAGTGGAGTGATTTGCCATTTCCTTCTTCAGGTCATTTTACAGATAAGGAAACTGAGGCAGAGTTTCCCAGAGTCACACAGCTAGTAACTGTCTGAGACTAAATTTGAATTCAGGAAAGTGAGTCTTCCTGCAGACACTCTGTGTTCTATGGCATTCCTTAGCTATAAACTTCTCTTATTTGCTCCCTCCTTTAAGAATTAAGCAGCAATGTAGTCAGAACCTCCCACTTTTCATCTAATACCAATAGTGAATGCTGTAAAATGTGCAGTTGGCAGATTCTAGCCAGAGTTCCTCTGAGATTGGCAGGATTTCATTCTCAGGGGTAGAATATGTAGTTAGGAAAAGTGTCGGATGACCACACACACAGACCTAATGTCATCACTGTCTGAGTGGCAGGCATTTGTTGAGTTATGTAACCAGCACTGTTCTGGTTTGCATTTGTAGATGCTCAATATACTGTATTACAATCTAATTAGGAGACAAAATATGTACATGAAACAATTAGAGACTGGTTAAAGGCAATATGTCATAATAAGAGTTTATATTTTTGTAGTGGTTTAAGTATTTATAAAACATTTCCCTCACATCTACTCTGTGAAATACATAGGACAAGGATGATTGTTATTCCCATTGAAAGAAAATTGAGACTAATTAGACTTAAATAATTTGTCCACATCAAACTTTGAACCCAGCTTTTTTTCCTTGAGAAAGAGTGAAGTTATTTATTCTTTTACCTACTTCATAGAGAAAACCCTGCATTACCATCCTGCTCATTCCTTTTCCCTCTCCAAAAAAAATCCAAATATTCACAGTCATAATCTGTATATTCTATAACTGAGGCAAATTAGGAAGGATTAGACTTATCTGTATTGTGACACTGTGGGAAAGGGAGAAGCAAAGGAGGAAATACCCTCAAGATGAGATAAAACATGCAGACATAAAAGCAAAGCATTCATGGCAGCAATGATGTTGCTGTTGGAAGCTTATCATTTTTATCTTCACAATTATCTCTCATATGAACATTCTCTCTCTGCCCTTCTCCCAATACTTGAAGAGGTCTTTTTGTCACTTCTTGCATGAGCTGCTACAATAGTCTTCAAACTGACCTCCTTGCTTTAAGTCTCTTCTGGTTTCAATCCATTCACTAATCATTTGTTGAAGTAATTTTCCTAAAGAGCAAGCCTGATACATCACTCTCTACTTCAGTAAACTTCCATGATTTCTTATACCCTCCAGCATAATTTTCTTCTGTTTAGCATTTGAGATTCTTCATAAGATTTATATGAACTGATGATAAGTGAAGTGAACAGAACCAGGAGAACACTGTACATAGTAACAGCAATATTATACAATGATCAACTGTGAAGGACTTAGCTATTCTTAGCAATACAGTGATCCAAAACTATTTCAAAGGACTTATGATGAAAAATATGAGAAAGAAGAGGTGGGGTCTGAATACAGATCAAGGCATACTTTTAAAAAATCTCTTTAATTTTTTTAAATTTGTTTTTTATTTTGTTTTTGGTCTGTTGTCTTTAGCAACATGGCTAATATGAAAATATATTTTGCATTACTGTACACCTATAATTTATATCAAACTGCTTGATTTCCTTTCTCAAGGGAGAAGAGAGGGAGTAAGGGAGAGAATTCGGAACTCAAAATTTTAAAATATCAAATGTTTAAAACTATTATATGTAGACCAATATCTCACGTGGTATACTGAGATAAGGTCTAAATGGGTGCATGATTTAGATATAAAGGGGGACACCATAAGAAAATTAAAAGGGTACAGAATAGTCTACTTGTTAGACTTATGGAAAGGGGAAACATTACTGATAAATAAGAGACAAGAAACATTATAAAATAGATAATTTTGATTACATTAAAATAAAAAAAACTTTTTTACAAACAGAATCAATGCAACGAAGATTAAAAGGAAAACATAAAGCTGGGAAATAGTCTCTGAAATAATCTCATTTCTCAAATATATAAAGAACTGAGCCAAATTTGTAAGAATACAAGCCATTCACCAATAGATAAATGAGCAAAGGACATGAATAGGCAGTTTTCAGATGAAGAAATTAAAGCTATCTGTAAGCATATAAAGAATGGCTCTAAATCACTTTTGATTAGAGAAATGCAAATTAAAAACAACTCTAAGATACAATTTCACACTTATCAGATTGGCCAATGTGACAAAAAAAAGAAAGTAATAGATGTTGGAGAGAATGTGGGAAAATTGGGACACTAATGCACTGTTAGTAGAGTTTTGAATTGATCCAACCAGTCTGGAGAGAAATTTGGAACTATGCCCAAAGGGCTATCAAACTGTGCATCCCCTTTGACACAGCAATGTCTCTACTGAGTCTATATTCCAAAGAGATCATAAAAAAGGGGAAAGTACCTACATGTGTAGAAGTATTTATAGCAGTTCTTTTTGTGGTAGCAAAGAACTGGAAATTGAAGGGGATGCCCATCAAATGGGGAACAGCTGAACAAAACTGTGGTATATGAATGTAATGAGCTACTATTGTGCACTAAGAAATGATGAACAGCCAGATTTCAAGAAAACCTGGAAAGACTTATACAAACTTGATGCAAAGCAAAAGAGCAGATCCAGAAAAACATTGTACACAGTATCATCACAGTATCATCAATATTGTGTGATGATTAACTATGAATAACTCGGCTCTTCTCAGCAACATAGTGATCTAAGACAAGTACAAAGGACTCACAAAGGAAAATGCTCTCTAAATCCAGATAAAGAACCGATGAACTCAGATTGCAGATTGAAGCATATTTCTTTTGATTACTTTATTCTTTCTCATTTTTTCTTTTGATCTGTTTCTTCTTTCACAACTATGAATAATATGAAAATGTCTTACATGGTAGTACATTTATAAACTAGATCAAATTGCCTACTTTCTTCAGAAGAGAAGAGGGGAAGAAAGGAGAGAGGGAGAAAACTTTGGAATTCAAATGTGTGTGGGAGAAAAATACTATTTCTTAAAAATGCACAACAAATAAATAAATATTACATGTAATTTAAATATATATGCACACATAAATAGATACATGTAACAAATTTTCACTTAGAAAAAATTTTAAAGACTTCATACCTACCTCCTTTTTACTTTCTCTCTTTTCTATACACTCTAAACAATCCAAGTATATTGGACTACTTGTTTTTTCTCACACACAAAACTCCAACTCCAGACTGAGCTTTTGCATGGCAGTCCCCTAGTGTCTGGAATGCTTTCTTTCCTTATCTTCATCTCTTAGTATTCCTAGATTCCTCCAATCTTACCTTCTGCAGGAGGCCTTTCCCAGGCCATCTAAAACTAATGCCTTCCCCTCTGAGATTACTTTCCATCCACTCTGTATATATTTTATGTGTATGTATTGTTTATGTGTTGCCTTCTCCATTAGAATGTAATCCTTTGAGATCTGGGGCTAACACATAGCAAGGACTTAAGAAATAATTGTTAATGAATATTGACTAACTTCAGGACTATATAGGACCTTATATAACCTAGATGGCAATATGTTGTGTCTGGGGGAAGTGAGGTGTTATAGAAAGCAATGTGTAGATGGACAAATAAAAAAAATTAAATCAACGCAGCAGAAAGCCCTCCTGCGTCACTCTAGGGTTTCTAATGCTATTGAGGTAGTACCATAATTAGTGGTGATGCTTTTACTTTGGTAAAAGTAAAGAGCCATAACTCCCCCACTGCCATTTTAGGGTGAAAATTTCAGGGGGAGGGGAGGAGAAATAGTATACAAGGCAAAAGGAAGAAATGAGACCCAGAATTACATTAAATCAATGCCGAGGGAATGTGGACTCCTAATACATAGGAAAAAATAAAACTACTACATCTTTTCTTCAGTTATGGTCCGCTTTGATACCTAGATCTTTCTTTCTAGAAATCTAGATCTTTTCCTTTCTAGAAGCATGGGTGAAAGGAGCCACCAAACTCAAACTCTAAAACTACAATCAGCAATATTTCTAGTTTTAAATGGAGAATTCTTATACAGAGTGTATGATGGTAGTGGTGCAGCAGCAGCGGGTGGTGGGTGGTGGGTGGTGGGTGGTGGGTGGTGGGTGGTGGTGGTGGTGGGGATGGAGTGGGGGAGGAGGGGTGTACTGTGGTGGGAAATAAAATGCTAATTGTGAACCAGCCAGGGCTGTTCTTTATTTATTTGTCAAAGCAAGAAACAGAATTGCATTCTTAAGTGAAGATGATGCAATGATCAATCACAGCCGGACCGTGCTCAGCGGGAGAAAGACTGGCCCTGTTCTCTGGATTTGTTTACTTCCCATGGGCATTGTTTTCTTGCCTGTGTCAGATAGCTTATTGAGCACAGCTAATCAATGTTTCCGCTGACAAGAAAATTGGAACCGTTATTCAGGAAGCAGCATTCAAAGGCAGATTTCCCAGTTAAGTACTACTTGGTGCTGGGATCCATGCCTATAGAGTAGCCCAGTGAAAATGGCCTGAAACTACCTGGATGCAACAGGTCTTAGAAACTATGCCCATCTCAGCCTGGCAGGTTCTAGGAACAAATATTCCCAATGTTTTCAGGCTGTTCTTTGGATTCTGGAGCCTGGAGGAATCGGGGGGAGTAGGGGGAGGGTGAATGCAGAACTCTGTCTATGGGGAACCCTCTCCCTTGAATGTTAAAATTTTGAAGACTATATTGTTTTTCAAGTTTGGGCCCACCCACATGTGCAAGAATGTTTGTGGCAGCTCTTTTTGTAGTGGCTAGGAACTGGAAACTGAATGGATGCCCATCAGTTGGAGAATGGCTGAGTAAATTATGGTATATGAATGTTATGGAATATTATTGTTCTGTAAGAAATGACCAACAGGACAATTTCAGAGAGGCCTGGAGAGACTTGCATGAACTGATGCTGAGTGAAGTGAGCAGAACCAGGAGATCATTATACGCGGCAACAACAATACTATATGGCTTAGTTCTAATGGACACGACTCTCTTCAACAATGAAATGCTTCAAACCAGTTCCAATTTTTAGGTGAAAAGAGCCATATACACCCAGAGAGAGGGATGTGAAATGTGGACCACAACATAACATTTTCATGTTCTCTATTGAGGTTTGCTTGCATTGTATTTCCTTTATCGGATTATCCTTTCTTGTAGATACGATTTCTCCTGCACAAAAAATGATGCAATAACTATACATATATTCGATTTCTTAAGTATTCTAACATAATTATCATGTAGTGGATATCCTGCCATCTAGGGGAGGGGTAGGGAGTAGGGGGGGAAAATTTGTAACAGAAAGCTTTATAAGGGTTAATGTTTAGGAATTACCCATACATATGTTTTGCAAATAAAAAGTATTAATAAATTAAACAAATAAAATAAAATAAGAAAAAAAAAGTTTGGGCCCACATCAGGTCTTGAATGCCCAAGACAAAGAGGAATAGGAACAATACCTGCAGTTGTCTTGCAAAGGGAGTCCCAGGCAAGGAAACTTGCTTTGCCAATTCAGGTCAGCACCTTCTCTGCAATTTAAAAGCACTGGAGAATTGTTAGAGCATGGAAAGTCAAATGACATACCTGGTTTCATACAGTTAGAATCAGGATTTGAACTCTGTTCTTCCTGGCTTCAAAATAAGTGTTCTAGCCACAACTATATGATCTTTCTAAGACAGTTACATTGGTGACATGGAAGGCACATACCCTAATAGAGCAGAAAAATTACAGGAAAAATTGAGCACAAGTACCAATCTCATCATCCCAGGAGAGAATTTAAATTATCCTTACCTAATGAGAAATACCACAAGGGATGGATCAACTTGTTCTTGGTAATATCCCTGAAAGGAAAATATACATTTTACTTCAAAGTACTGGTGCTGAAAAAAAAAAAACCTGTGTATCCTGCCACATCATTAGAAACATTTAAAAGGATAGTACTCACAAATCCCCTATAACTCTTTACCTCTCTCTCCTTGTCAGGCTCCCCCTCTTCCTACCTCCATATTTTTCCAAGTACTTGCTAGTTTGGCTATCTAAACAATACAATAATAGAATGTCAAGATGACCTGTTTCTCAGGCTGAACTAGACCTTCTTCCATCCACTGGGCCCAGGTCAGTTTTAACATTTATCCAACTGAACCTGATCATTTAAAAAGTTAAATCCACATAGGAGCAGAAGAATATTTTTCCCTCTATCATTCCAACACATATAGAGTTGTTTCCACATAATGGAAACATGGAATTTTTTCTTCCATGTCATGCAGTAACAGTACCAAATGCCCTAAGGATGATGGAGGAAGAATTATTGAATGAATTAAAAAATATGGTTCAAAATGAGAAAGAAAAGGAAAAAAAAGTTCTCGGACTAAAATAATGTCAATTCTTCTATGAAGAAAATCAAGTTTGGCCTTATCATCTCCTTTCCAAATTGCTCAGCAGAACTTCATACAAGATGCAAAGAGCTCTTATGAAAGATCTAGCAGTTTCCAGAAGAAGTTGAAGTTCAGATTTGAACAGGAAAAATAGCTCCCTTTTATACACAGTCACTTCAGGAGTCCAAGATGAGGGCACTGACTGGTACTGCTGTTTTCTGTGACCATAGGCAAGTATCTGTCTCTGGGACTTCATTTTTTTTCATGTGGAAAATAAGAAAATTGTACTAGATGATCTCTAAAGACCCTTCCAGCTCTAGATTGAGATTATGATAAAATGATCCATCAAGGACCCAATTGCAATCTCTTCTTTTTTCATTGATAACAAAAATCTTAACCTTTGAATTTCTATTCTTATGACATGTTCCATGACAAACAGACATGTTATCAGTGTACTCACTAGGAATAAATATTCCCAATTGGCCAAGGCATTCAAATGAAAAAATCCCTGTAACTACAGAGGTTTTCAAATTCCAGGCATGGTCACCTGAAAAACACTGTAACAACAATTTAAAGCAGCATTGTTCTCAGGTATAAGGAGAAGATTTGCCCTTCTGAGGAATGCTATCTAGTTCATTACACAATCAACAATAATAGTTATTTAGACTTTATTTTGTTAAACCCTTAGAATCCCTGGTTTCCTTCAAAGCTTCACTAGAGGGCTATCACCTATCTCCTAGCAGAGGTCTTCCCTGATTCCCTCAGTTGTCATGTTCTTCTTCCCATATTACTTTGTATATGTATTTATTTATATATAAAGATGTTCTCACCTTCCTCATTGCCTCAGATTCTTACTAGCTGAGTGAGTTGGGGCAAGCCACTTACTCCTGTTTGCCTTAATTTACTCTTCTGTTAAATGAGCTAGAGAAGGAAATGGCAAACCATGACAGTATCTTTGTCCTAGAAATCCCCAAATGGGGTCATGAAGAGTCAAGTATACTAAGCAACAATAGCAGTTTGGGGGAAAGTTTTAGAATGGAAATTGTGAGTGGAGAGAAGAGGGTGGATATGAGAGATGGTATGATGGCTAAATCAACAAGAGTTGGCAACTGATTAAATGGAGGGGGATGACATGGAAAATAGAGAAAAGTCAGGGACTACTGACACTACAAACTTGAGTGATTGGGAGTATAGTAGAATTCTCAATAGGAAAAGGGGACCTTTAGGGAGGAGTGGAGTTTGAAGAAAGTTTTGTTTTGATTATGGCAATGTTGAAATGCCTCTGGGACCTAGAAGTGGCAATGTAAGTCCTGAAACTCAGGAAAGAAATTAGAATTAGATATATAGATTTGGGACTCATCTGTATAAGGATAAGTGAAACCATGGGAATTGATGAGGTCACCAAGAGAGAAGAGAAAGGAACTCGGGACAAAACTGGAAGATGAATTCCTGCACTTAGGGGTCAGAGATGGTGAGAGTCTAGCAGAGGAAATAACCAAAGGAGGAAGGATAAACAAAAGGAGAGGGGTATTCAGCATTATAATCTTCAGAGAAATGCTAAAAAAAGGATGAGGTAAGAGAAACAGTTCCATATTTTTACATTTTTTAAAGAAGAGTTAACCCTTTTAATGGTTATTTGCAAATTTCCAAAACATTTCAATAGCCACCTATTTGGTTTGTTTCTTACAGGAACTCTCCAATTTGGGTTTGGGCAAAGATGTGGCAATTCGGATTCTGCAATTGCCTGTGGTTTACAAGAAAACAAAGGAGCAAGTTTCCAAAATTTGGGAAACCCTTCAACCCCAGGTAAATTATTGTTTTCTATGACTGCTATTTTCCACCATAATATAAAATGAGGGAACAGCATGCTAAAACCTTGATATGGAACAGAACCATTTGAGGAGAATGGAAGCTCCTTAAGAACAGGGACCAGTGTGTTTTTCTATCTGTAGCATCTAGCATAATACTTGGCACATAGTAAGTGCTCATTAAATGCTTAATGAATTTAATTTCTGTGAAATTGTTAGTTACATTGTGAAATTTGGTATGTGTAGGGTGAGAGTAAGACATCCTAGGTTGACGGTTACATGTAAAGTTCAAAAAGACCTAAGGCAATCCAACCTACCATAATACAGTGTAACACCATGAGCTCCACAAATAATTGTATTTTAATGATCCTCTAGTGTATAAGTTTAAGTTTAAATTGAACCCTAATATGAAAAATTCATTCAGAAGCATTTTTATATAAGAACAAGAAGAGGGAAAAGAAGAAAAAGGAGAAGATAATCGAAACATCCCATTTAGAGCCCAAAAATATGGTAGTCTGTTTGAGGGCAAATGACATCTAACATGTTCAGAAAAAATACTCCGACAAGGAAAGCTAAAGAGCAGGCTTTGGAATCGGAACTAGCTAAGTTCCAGGCTGTGACATAGATTAGTTGTATGATTGTGATAACTTTTTTTTTTTTTATCCTTTCAATGCCTTCAACAACTCAGTATACAAAGTTAAAGATGATTTGCTAGTCTACATCAGTGGAGGTAGTTCCCCTCAGATGAAATCACAGGAATAAATGACCACCTTCCCTTCTAAATAACAACTTAAAACGAGAGGCATAACAATATTTTGATTCTCATGAATGTCATAATCAACCAATTTCACATCTAAAGAAAGAAGATAAAATGATTGTTCCTCTATCCTAATAGCATGACCTTTTTGGAATAGCAAATACACACTTTACATATGTTTGTGCTTTTCTAAGATCTAAGCACCCAATGAAAGTGTATCACTTGCCTTACTCTTGTCAGTTAGGTTCTCTTAGAATACAATTCATCAAATAACAAGTGATCTACAATAGCGGGGCAGGAGATTAGAAGCTGTCATCATCTGGGCTGAAATTAGTTTGTATGTGTGAGTTAAGTAATTGTCCCTTCTTCATTTGTACTCATTGTTTAGTAAATGCTAAATATAATTATTTGGAAAGTTAGTATTAAAAAAAAAGAAAAATGAACAAGAAATGATTGGTTAAAAAAACATGCTAAGGGGAAAAACAGATATATACATACACTTTTTAAAGAAGTGACATCTATTTTTCAAAAAGGAGAAATAATCAACTGAAATAAATTTTAACAATATTTTATTGGGTTTTCACTGACTTCCATCAATAAAACTTCATAAAAAAGACTTAAGAATCCACAGAAATGCTAAGCCTTTCCTGTCGTAGTCTACCAAGGGATTTATTCTCAAGTCAATAGGCAGTCACATGCTACCATTTAAGAAAATGTTGAAATATGAAGGGTTTTTAAAATTAAAGCCCAGAATTTGAGCACTTATTTATTTAGTTAAAAAAAACTCAACAAAACACAGTGAGGTCACTGTGCTTTATGTTTATAGTTGGGATGGTGGTAGGGGAAGTATAAAATACCATCATATAGCCTGTGAATTTTAAAATAAAACTGAAGTTTCCCATCAGTGTTCCTGGCTGAGGTATTCTGTACCTTTGAGCTTGGATCTCCCACTTACAAGTTTACTTTTACATCATTTTGTAAACACATCTGACCTTTAATTTCCTATCATTGATTCTCTTTTTTTTTCCTTCCCCTCCTGCCTAAGCAGTTCATTGTCCATGTTGGAGTTGCTTCATCTTCCAAAGCAATCATCCTAGAACAGTGTGGAAGGAACCGAGGTTATAGAGATGCAGATATCTGTGGTTTTTTACCAGAAGGTGGTGTCTGCCTATCAGATGGCCCAGACATGATTGAATCTACTATCAACATGAAAACAGTTTGCAAAAACATCTCTATCAATGGAATCCAGGTTCTCTTTTCCAGAGATGCGGGAAGGTAAATCCTTGTAGGTCATTCACTGAACAGATAGGATATCAGTAAAGAAAGTTAAGAATTTTTCCTTTATTCATGTGTCAAAAAATTATTTCTTCCATTTTGGAGAGAATAATAGGATAGGAACTGAACACCTATAATTTTTTCGACCTAGGAAAATCCCTGTTGAAGAAAGTCCTTCTTTCAATACAGATCCAGCACCTTCTCTACAATGTATTCTTAGAGAACTCGATCCCATCTAAAAATTTTAAAATAAGCTGAATAGCTACATTCTCCCACTTTCAGAACTCTATGCTAGTTAAGTGCTGATCAGTGCAATAATATTTCACATCAGTAAAGTGATTATAAAAATGAAAGAGAGAATCTATATTACTGCAGTAATAATAAAAATAAAAATAATAATTAACATGTCCATATCAGGCATTGGAAATAGAGATCAGTCTTGGAATCAATAACCTCAGTTCAAATCCCACCTTTGACACATACTGGACTGGTTGTGTGACCTTACACAAGTCATTTAATCTCGAAGTGCTTTAGACAATCATTTAAGACTATAAGATTTTTGTATTGTTTTGGCTTTTATTTTTTTTTTGGTGGAGAAAAAAAATGTCTGTTCAAAATTTGATCCCCCCCAAATCCAACCTTTTATATAGAGCTTTAATCTAGGTAAAATAGATATAGATGGTGATGCTTCACCCTTGTACTCCCCAAAAGACCTTTTCACAGTAGTCAGGAAGGAGTAGGAAGAGATAGAGGAGTTTGGTCAAAAGGTGAAGGTGTTTTACTTTCTCTGAAAAAGTCTTTGAGGACTAGAAATGGAATAAATCTACTAGAAATGGTCTTGGGGCAGGTCTTACTAAAGAAAGAGATGAGTAATGAACCTCTGTGTGTTGTGCTTTAGAATAGGCCCTAACGTGAAGCCAGAGAGTACATGGGCAATAGAGTTATTTGAGCCTTACAATAATCATATGAGGTAGGAGAGGCTAAAGGGGAGGGAGAGGGGGTTAGGGCTTAGGGTCAACTGCTAAAGTGGTAGAAAAAGGACTTAAATCTAGGTTTTCCTGATTCCAAAGCCAGTGCTTTTCCCACTGTACTAATTTTTTATCATTTTTCTCATTGTACTTATTACGTGACTAAGCAAGGAAAGGACTGGTGAACATTTTGTTGGCATGTAACATGTTATGAGCTCTAAAAACTTTTATTTTGTTTATAATTTGTAACTTATCTTCTCAAGATGGTGGGAAAAAATTAAGTAAATAAATCCTAGACTGATAAAGGAAAAAGGGACCTTATAGACTAAGATGTGCTACCCCCTCATTATTAGGAGCAGTAGTCTAAGGCCATGTAGGCTAAATAAGTTTTTTCTTTAAAAGGTATTGAAAATATCCTCAAGATTAAATTGACTCAAGGAACTAATGATTCCAGTTGTTGACTTAGCCTCCTGATGGTAAAGGAACAAGGAATCAATAGCTCTTCCCACAGGCTGATAAGGAAACTAAGGCCCAGAAAACTGTTTTCAAATCTTTATAAAGTATTAGCATGATATGGTGGAATGTTACCGAACCATTCAGAAAACCTGGGACCTCCTGTCACCACCATTGTATTCTATCTGTGTGACACTATGGGCAAAACCACTTAAGTCTGTGAGACAATTGTTTTAAATCTAGGAATTGGGAAAAATTACTATTTAATCTACATTTACTTGTGTCAAATAGCAAATATATTTACCTTTTCATTTGTGAATTAGGAGGAAGATAAGGAAGAATTAGAGCTACACACTCTAAAACCAACCTTTTTTGGGAAAGAAAAGAAATAAGGAAAGAAAAAAAAGAAAAAGAAAGAAAGGAAGGAAGGAAGGAAGGAAGGAAGGAAGGAAGGAAGGAAGGAAGGAAAGAGAAAAAGGAAGGAAGGAAAGAGAAAAAGGAAGGAAGGAAAGAGAAAAAGGAAAGAAAGGGAGGAAACAAGAAGGAAAGGGAGAAAAGGAGAGAGAAAGAGAGGGAAAAAGAGAAAGAGAGAAAAAAGTAGAAAGAAAGAAGTTTCTTTAGCCATAGTAGGGAAAGGAAAGTGAGCAAAGATACAACACTAATTCATTTGGGTGAAGCTTCCCAGTTTTTGTGTTATCCTTGGAGGGCCTACAGTGAGAAATCTAAGGGAAGAACTAGCTAGCTGTTCATTGGCCATCAGGAAATTAAGTCAACAGCTGGAGCCACTAAGTCTTGATGATGGTTTCAGCATTTTTTAAGGAAAAGTTACCCTCATCTCCAAAGGAAATATGACTTCTACGCCACAGGCTCCTATTACGGACTTGGGAATACAGGGCAGGGGAGAAGCTAGAACAAAGGATAGTTAATATCTTTATATAGTAAGGTATGGTTTGTATTGGTCTTTGGAGGAAAAACTAGCTTCCAATTCTCCCCCTCTCTCTTCAGACTTTCCTTCTTTCTTTCTTCCCCCCCCACCCGCCCAGAAGCACACCCACCCTTCTTTTCCCTATCTCAATACTTCTTTCCATCCTTCACACACACAAGCACATACTCCCTTCCTCTCCCTGACTCTGCTCTAGTCATCAGAGCCCAAAGGAGCTAGAGAATACAGTTATGTTACTTAGTGATAGAAAGGAGGAGAATCAGAGCTAAGCCCAGAAGGACCTAGTAAGCACCCAAAAATCCTTTAACAATACCACTTCTCATAATGTGCATTTTCAATTTTAGTATTTAATAAAATAGTTTTTTAAAAAAATATTAGGCATGGGGATGAAATTTCTAAGCTCCATAGTTTCCTGACACTTTTTCATCTAGAACAACATCTGGGAACTTCAGATCTTTCATGTATAAAATGGAGAAAGTTTTCCATGTTCTGGCTACTTTACAGAATTGTTATATGAATTAAATGAAATAAGTGGAAACTGGTTGAAAAATAAATGAACAAACAAAATACATGTTAATGTAAAGTACCATTAAACCATAGACATGAACTCATTTCATTTGAATTGATCAAGTCACTCACCTCTTGGATTCTTAGGCTCCTCTTCCATGAAATGATCTCTCAGATCTACTTTAATATTCCTTCATTCAAGTTGTCCTACAATTCTACAGAACCTAGAAAGGGATAGAACACAGCAAAGTTAGTAAGACTCTATTTTCTTGGTATAAGATAAACATTCCCCTCTTGATATCCTTAGAGTTTAAATCCCACCTGTTCCCTGCACCTCTGCCACTAGAAAACACATTTTAGAGACTGTTACACAGATCTTTTACTTCATCCCATTGTGGGTGGGTTCCCTTTTCGTGCCAGCCCTATCTTGGACCAAAATTTATGTTTCCTGAAAACAGTTTTTAAGGGAGCTTCCCACAGACTCTCTTCATTTGCAGCCTGATGTACAGATAAACAACCTCTTTCCTAATTGATTTTTATGACAATTGAGATTAGTTTGATTCTTACCATGACATTTTTGTGTGGTTACAGATATGTCTGCGATTATACCTACTATTTGTCTCTACATTATGGAAATGGCTGTGCTGCTTTCATTCATGTCCCTCCATTATCCAATTTGCTAACAGCCGACCTTCTAGGAAGAGCATTGCAAATCATTATCCAAGAGATGTTAAAGCAGTTTGGAAAGGCCAGAAAATAAAGCATGACTTGCAGGAAATTCAGATAATCACCGTGTTATATGCCAAGAGAACCAAAGGAGGAAA
Source organism: Myrmecobius fasciatus (assembly GCA_023553655.1). Lineage (NCBI taxonomy): Eukaryota > Metazoa > Chordata > Mammalia > Dasyuromorphia > Myrmecobiidae > Myrmecobius > Myrmecobius fasciatus. Next base: position 813,179 of record JAJPUD010000009.1, on the reverse strand, counting down.
GAAGTTTTTAAGAAAAAAAAAATTGAATGCTGAAATCCTGCTAAGAGTTTGACTGCCCTTTTGAGAAATATTTTTTTAATTGCTTGTAAAATGGTGTTTACAGAGAAGAATAAATTATGAATTAACCCAATGAAAATACAAGGGGTTATATTCCTGTAAGAAAAGGATGAACATGGCAGAAGACAGAATTTTTACAAGGGATTAACAAGCTCCAAGTGCAATTTCTCTTCTTATAATAAAATAAGATCCAACTAATTTCTTTTCTGAGAGTTTACAGAGCATGCAAAACTGACCACAGATGACTGCAACACAGTCTGCTTTTATGAGAGCAAAGCCAAGCAGTGGTTAAAGAATGTGCTCTTGACTTGCCTCTGTGCTAACATCCATCGTAATGCATTTGATAAAGGTAGTTGTTATTTGTCATTAAGAAAAGATATGATTGTAATTTTTATTTTCTTCTGGCTTGTTGCATTATTTCTGGATTGTTAGGAATCTCTTGAAAAGAATACAGGATTAGGTCCCCTAGTCACTGGATCTAGGGTCTTGTCTCAATTTTGCTATTACTTTAGCTATATTTTGAGCACATCACTTTGGGGAGAAGGGTCAGTTTTTTTCTTTATCTTTGCTTAGGTGATCTTTACAATCTCTTCCATCCTTCAATGCGAATGAAGAAAATGAAGCATTTATTAAGCATTTATGTGCCAGGCACTTTACAAAGCATTTTACTATTATTTCATTTGACCCTCACAACAAGCTGGGAGGTAGGTCTATCATTATTCCCATTTTACATTTGAGGCGACCAGCATATTGAAATTTAGTGTCCAGCCCTGACTCATACAACTACTAAGTGTCTAAGAGGGATTCGACTCGAGGTTTTCCTCACCCTAGGCTCAGCACTCTACCCATTGTACCACATAACCTCAAAAGTAAGTCTCTTATGAAGAAATATAAAAATAAAATGGGGCAGGTAGGTGGCCCAGCAGATAGAGTGCCAGTTCTGAAGTCAAGAAGACCTGAAATCAAATATGGCCTCGCATACTCACTAGCTGAGTGACTCTGGGTAAGTCATTTCACCGTTTGCCTTAGTTTCCTCCTCCTTAAAATGAATTGCAAAAGAAATAGCAAACAATTATAATATCTTTGCCAAGAAGAGTCCCAATGTGGTCACAAAGAATCTGAACAATGACAATAAAGCTAAATTAAGACAAGGTGTCTGATCTTAAAGACCTCAAGGTCCAGTGTGTCTGTTTGTGTGGAGGGAGGGAGGGTAGGGTGTGGGGGAAACCCATGGGAGTATGATACATATTCAAATATATAATACTAAATGACTCAACAAAGATACAACTACAGCAAAACAGTATAATCAGTGCAAAAGAGAAAGGAAAGCTTCCTGACTTGGAGTATCAGTGAAGGCTACTGAATTAGGACTTTTTCAAAAGGTAGAAATGGGCAAAGGTATGTAAAAGAGATGGAAGATACCAGCTAGAGAGCAAGAGATAGTAAATAATCCAACATAGATGGAGAGGAGTAAGGCGTGGAAGCCAGTGAGTCTACAGACTAATTGATTAGACCTCATAACTAGGAATTCTGGGCCTAGCACCACAAAGCCCTGTGGTACCACAGGGATGGTGGCTCAAAAAATCATCCAGTGCCCAGTGCAAATGAGGCTGCTGTTAACAGGAGAACCCAGGATGGGGCCAGGCCAGGAAGAACTCAACTGGGCAAGAGAGCCATCCTGCTCTTCCTTTTGTTAGCTTCCTATTGACACTTTAATTAATCCTGGAAACAAGTTACCAAACTCAGTGATTTTGCCTTGCTGGGGAAATACAGGAGCTGTCATACTCACTAAGGGACAAAACCTGGCCATCCTTAAGGCTAAGATCTCGTATGATAAGCCAGGAAGTTTGCATTGTATTCAGTCTGCAATAAGAAATAATTCAAAGGTTTTGAGCAGGGTAACAGCACAACCAGTTCTATGCTTCAGGACATTGGCAACAGATTGTATGAGGAAGAGATATTAGTTGGAAACAAGGTAGCAGGTTAATGTAGCAATTCAGGTTAGTGAACTAGGGTGGTGGGAGTGAAAATAAAAAGAAAACAATGGATTAGAGCAATATTTCTACATTAGAGTTGAAAGGGTTTGGCAACCAACTGGAATGTGGGAGGTGACAGCCATGGAAGAGCCAAATATAAAATTGAGGTTTTAAACATAAGACTTAAATGATGCTGTTGGCAGATATGAGGAAATCCAATTTTTTTCAGGATAATTATTGTTTTAAGACATGTCGGCTGTAAAGTACTCCCAGGACATCAAGATAGATAAGTCCAGTGGCCAGCTTGGAAACAGGATTTCTCTGGTCTCCTTTACCACTAAGTTTCTAAAGCTTTTTTTTTTTTTTTTTTTTTTTTTTGCTGCTGAGTCAGTTGGGGTTAAGTGACTTCCCAGGGTCACACAGATAGGAAGTGCTAAGTGTCTGAAATCAGATTTGAACTCAGAATCTCCTGACTTCAGGGCTGGTGCTCTATCCACTCCACCACCTAGCTGCCTTCCAACACCACTAAGTTTCTAGGAAGAATGGCCAGCAACTTCTCACCACCACTTGTTTGTCAATTTATGACAACTCTATTGAAACCTTTTTCTCAAAAATCAGCAATGACTTTTCAGTTGCTAAATTCAAAGGCCTATTCTCAATCCTCATCTTTGTCCTTTCCAAGACTGGGCACAAATATGACCTAGTTATTTCTCTACTCAAAAACCTATTGTTTATAGAATAAAATATAGAGTATTGCAAACTCTCAACTTCCCTACTTTCCGGGATCAAAATCTCAGTCATCTTTGAGTCTTCCCCACATCCTACACCCACAGTTTTCAAATACAGTATGTTAGAGCTAAAAGGCTTCTTCTGTAGCATCTGGGCCAATTCTAATATTTTCCAGGTGAGGAAATGAAAACCTAATCAGATGCTAGGTTCTGTTGATTTGACATTTGTAATCTCTCCCACCTTTTCTCTACTTATTCTACCACCAATTTATTGTAATGGCCTCCAAAACCAATCTCCTTCCTCTCATTTTTCTCCTTGACAATCTATTCCTTACATAACTGCCAGACATTCTCCTGATGCACAAATATGACACAGTTGGGGCAGCTAGGTGGCGCAGTGGATAGAGCACCAGCCCTGAAGTCAGGAGGACCTGAGTTCAAATCTGGTCTCAGACACGTAACAGCTGTGTGACCCTGGGCAAGTCACTTAACCCCAATTGCCTTAGCAAAAAAAAAACAAAACAAAAAAAACAAACAAAAAAAAAAACAAATATGACACAGTTATGCTGTACTCAAAAGCCTTCAGTGGTTCTTTATTGCTTGTAGAATACAATATAAGCTTCTTAGCTTGGAATGTAATGTTCTTCAGATTCTGACTCTCAATTTTCTAGCCTTCTTTCATGTACCAAGCAGATTCTGTACTGCTTGGTCCTCATCTCAACTCCTCACCCTCACACTATGGATTTGAATAGACTTCTCCCCACATCTTGAATATATTCCTTCTATCATTCCTTCAATAGTTCAAGTACTACCACCTTATCCAAGAAGTTTTCCCTAGTCATTCCTGCTGAAGTGATCTTTACTCTCCCTAGTTTTTCCTAGAGCGCATCATCTGGATCTCTTCTGGACCTCTATCCCTTTCTATTTTGTGTCATATTTACTTGTGCACATTTTGTATCCCTCCCTCTATTTTACCTGCCCCTCCCCCCAAGAAAGAATGTTTCTATAAGGCAGAAACTGTCATTTTGTAATCTGTGAATATGTACAAAACAACTAGTATAGCCTCTGGAATAAGGTAAAATTTTGCTGTTGAAAATATTTAATCATTCAAACCATGGAAATGAATAAAATTGCAACAGCAAAGGACATAGAGAAGCAGTAGGATAGAAAATTGTACAGTGACAAAAGAACTGGGTTTGGAATAGAATTTGCATTTGAATTCTTGCCTTTGCCACATACAATCCATGTAATCTTAGACAAGTTATTTAACCCTATATTTAAGCCACATCTTCCTCATATGTAAACTGAAAGAGCTAGAGTAGGTGGCTGAAGGTTTTTTTCAGCTACAAATCTAGGATCCCATGTAAAGAGAGACATTGTGGTGCAGTAGACATCCTGGTTTAGGAGATAACACCAGCTCTATTATTAATTTTTCTGATTCTTAGTAAGAGAAAGGTTTGTACTAATTGATCTTTAAGGTCCTTTCTAATACATATGATCCCTTGAATATTCACTTTAAAGGGCCAGGAGGAGAGACCAGTAAAGGAAACAGATGAGCCATCAGAGTTATATCAAGCAAACCAGGAAGAGAATATTGTATCTTGAAAGCTGAGAAAAGAAAGTAGTAAGAATTGATAAGGTAATCATCAGTGTAAATTATTGCAGTGGTCAAGGGGGGTAGAAGATTGAAAAGTGTCTAAATGGATTTGATGATTGGATCATGTTAATGATAACTTAAGAATTATGGGGACAGAAAGTTATCTTACAAGGAGTAAATGGGTAGTGAAGAAGTAGGGTAGAAGCACTGAGTGTAGATTACTCAAGAAATCTGGTAGTTAAAAAGGATTGAAGTGGTAGCAGAATCAGGAAGATGAGGCAGAAATGTTGGAGGAAAAGCCTTTTTAAAAAACACTATTTAGGCAGAGCTGAAAATGATTATGAACAATGAGGGAAAGACCAATAAAAAGAGAGAGATAAATGTTCCTTATGATAAGAAAATTCTTCTTATAAGAGAAGAAATTATTCCTGTTTTGAATTCTATAGATCCTTTGGGAGAAATACAACTAATTTCTTCTTTCATATTTACATTTCCTTTCATCTATTTGGATCTATCAACAAAGGATGAATAGATTAGGGATGTTTAATTTGGAGAAGAAAATTTATGATGGGGGAAAGGGAATTGATAGCAATCTTCTATGTATTTGGTTTCTTTAAAATATATTTTAATTATTTTATTTACTTTAATACACATTGATTTATCAATCATGTTGGGAGAGAAAAACCAGAACAAAAGGGGAAAACCATGGAAGAGAAAAAAAAGAAAAAAGAAATGAACATAGCATGTATTGATTTACAATGAGTGTCCATAGTTCTTTTTCTGGATGCAGATGACATTTTCTGTCCAAAGTTTATTGGGATTGCTTCGGACCACTGAATTACTGAGAACCAAGCCTTTCTTTCTTTCTTTCTTTTTTGTTTTGTTTTTATTAAAGCTTTTTATTTGAAAAACATGAACATGGGTAATTTTTCAACATTGACTCTTGCAAAGCCTTCTGTTCCAAATTTTTCTCTCCTTTCCCCCATCCCTTCCGTAGATGGCAGGCAGTCCAATACATGTTAACTATGTTAAAATATATGACAAATCCAATATATGTATACACATTTATACAGTTATCTTGCTATACAAGAAAAATCGGATCTGCAAGGAAAAAAAAAAACAAAAACCTGAGAAGGAAAACAAAATGCAAGCAAACATCAACAGAAAGCATGAAAATGCTATGTTGTGGCCCACAGTCAGGACCCACAGGCCTCTCTCTGGGTATAGATAGCTTTCTTCATCACTGAACAATTGGAACTGGTTTGAATAATTTCATTGTTGAAGAGAACCATGATCATCAGAATTGATGATTGTATAGTCTTCTTGTGTGTAATGATCTCCTGGTTCTGCTCATTTCACTTAGCATCAATTCATGCAAGTCTATCCAAGTCTCTCTGAAATCATCCTGCTGGTCGTTTCTTATAGAACAATAATATTCCATGATATTCATATACCATAACTTATTCAGCCATTCTCCAATTGATGGGCATCCACTCAGTTTCCAGTCTCTTGCCACTACAAAAAGGGCTGCCACAAACATTCTTGCACATGTGGGGCCCTTTCCCTCCTTTAAGATCTCTTTGGGATATAAGCCCAATAGAAACACTGCTAGGTCAAAGGGTATGCACAGTTTGATAACTTTTTGAGCATAGTTCCAAATTGTTCTCCAGAATAGTTGGAACTGTTCACAGTTCCACCAACAATGTATCAATGTTCCAGTTTTCCCACATCCCCTCCAACATTCGTCATTATCTTTTCCTGTCATTTTAGCCAATCTGACAGGTGTGTAGTGGTATCTCAGAGTTGTCTTAATTTGCATTTCTCTGATCAATAGTGATTTGGAACACCTTTTTTATATGACTAGAGAAAGTTTTAATTTCTTCATCTGAAAATTGTCTATTCATATCTTTTGACCATTTATCGATTGGAGAATGGCTTGAAATTTTATAAATTTGAGTCAATTCTCTATATATTTTAGAAATGAGGCCTTTATCAGGATCCTTAGATGATTTCCCAATTTATTGCTTCCTTCCTAATCTTGTCTACTTTAGTTTTGTTTGTACAAAACCTTTTTAATTTAATATAATCAAAATTATCTGATGTTTAATTAAGAGGAGAACCGAAACTTTCATAATTGATCATCACATATTATTCTTATTATGGTGTACAATGTATTCCTGGATCAGCTTGTTATGCTCAGCTTCAGTTCATGTAAATCTTTCCAGGCCTTTGTATAATCAGCCTGTTAATCATTATTTATAGAACAATAATATTCCATTACCTTTATATACCACAGTTGATTCAGTCATTCCCCAACTGATGGGCATCTACTCATTTTGTTACAAACTTTTTTGTACACGTGGATCCTTTCCCTTTCTTTATGATTTCCTTGGGACACAGACACCATATAGACACTGTTGGGTCAAAGGATATGTACAGTTAGATAGCCCTTTGGGCATAGTTCCAGATTGCTCTCCAGAATGGTTGGATCACTTCGCAACTCTACCAACAATGCATTAGTATCCCAGTTCTCCCACATCTTCTCCAACATTTATCATTATCTTATCCTGTAATTTTAGCCAGTCTGAGAAGTGTGAGGTGTTACATACTTCAGAATTGTTTTAATTTGCATTTCTCTAATCAATAGTGATTTAGAGCATTTTTTTCATATGACTATAGATGGCTTTAATTTCGAAATCTGAAAATTGTCTATTCATATCCTTTGACCATTTGTTAAATGGAGAATGATTTGTATTCTTATAAATTTGACACAATTCTTTATATATTTTAGAAACAAGATCTTTATCAGAAACAAAGGCTATAAAGATTTTCTCCTAGTTTTGTTCTTCCCCTTTAACCTTGTTTCTGTTGGTTTTGTTTGTGCAAAATCTTTTTTAACTTAATGTAATCAAAGTTGTCCATTTTGCTTTTCATAGTGTTCTCTAGTCCTTCTTTGGTCATAAATTCTTCCTTTCTCCAAAAATCTGATAGCTAAATTATCTCTAGCTCTAATTTGTTTATGATATCATCCTTTATGCCCAAATCGTGTATCCATTTTGACCTTATTTTTGGTATGGGGTGTGAGTTGCAAGTCTACACCAAGTTTCTGACATATTATTTTCAAGTTTTCCCAGAAATTTTTGTCAAATGGTGAGTTCTTATTCCAGAAGCTGTGTGGGGGTTTATCAAACATTAGGCTACTATAGGCCTTGATTATTGTGTTATGTGCATCAAATCTTTTTTACTGGTCTACCATTCTTTCTTAGCCAATACCAAATGATTTTGATGACTGCTGCTTTATAATATAGTTTGTATTTTTTTTCATTAATTCCCTTAATATTCTTGACCTTTTTTCTTCCAGATGAATTGTGTTATTATTTTTTCTAGTTCTATACAATAATTTTTTGGCAGTTTGATTGGTATGGCATTGAACAAATAGACCAATTTAGGCAGAATTGACATTTTTATTATATTAGCTCAGCCTACCCAATTGTACTTGTGCTCATATAGCTCTTGGGTTTATCTTGGTAAGTAGATACCCCCAAATTTTGTTTTGTTTATAGTTATTATAAATGGAATTTCTCTTTCTATATCTTGCTGATGGGTTTTGTTAGTAATATATAGAAATGCTGATGGTTTGTGTGAGTTCATTTTATATCCTGCAACTTTGCTAAAGCTATAAATTGTTGTAGACAAAATTAGAGGGAAGCAGTAACCTGGGAAAACCTGGAAGCTGAGAGGATACTTATCAGTTGGAGAGTGCCTGCATAAGATATGTTATGTGAATGTTATGGAATATTATTGTTCTATAAGAAATGATCAGTAGGATGATTTCAAAGAAGCCTGGGGAGACTTACATGAACTGATGCTAAGTGAAGTGAGTAGAACCAGGAGAACATTGTACACAGCAAAAGCAAGATTATATGATGATCAATGCTGATGGACGAGACCCTTTTCAACAGTGAGGTGATTCAGGCCAGTTCCAATGGTCTTGTAATGGAGAGAGCCATCTATACCCAGACAGAGGATGCTGGGGACTGAGTGTGGATCACAATACAATATTTTCACTTTTTTGTTGTTTGTTTGCTTGCATTTTGTTTTCTTTCTCATTTTTTTTTCCTTTTTGATCTGATTTTTCTTGTGCAGCATGATAATTGTGGAAATGCGTATAGAAGAATTGCATATTGGATTACTTGTCATCTAGGGGAGGGGATGAGGGGAAAGGAGGGAGAAAATAATTTGAAACACAAGCTTTTTGCAAAGGTGAATGCTGAAAATTATTTATGCTTCTGCTTTGAAAATAAAAAGCTTTTAAAAAATAAAATAAAATAAAAAAACTATTCAAACTGAAAAAAAAAACCTGTTGTTTCCAGTAGGTTTGGGGATAATTTTCTAGGATTCTCTGAATATATCATCATATCATCCACAAAGAATCATAATTTTATTTTTCATTACCCGTTCTAATTCCTTTGATTTCTTTTTCTTTTCTTATTTCTAAAGCCAACATTTCTGATATAATGTGGTGATATAGTGATGAAAATGGGCATCCTTGTTTAACTCCTGATTTTATTGGGAATGAGTCCAACTTCTCTCCATTACAAATAATGCTTGTTTTTGATTTTAAATAGATACTGCTTATTATTTTAAGGAAAGTTCCCTTATCCCTATGCTCTTTAGTTCTTTTTAATAGGAATGGGTGCTGGGTTTTATTTTTTTTTTGTCAAAACCTTTTTCTGCATCTATTGAGATTATCAGATGATTTCTGTTGTTTTTGTTATTGATAGGGTCAATTATAGTAATAGTTTTCCTGATATTGAATAAGTCCTACATTCCTGGTAAAAATCCCACTTGGTCATAGTGTAATATCCTGCTGACAAATTGCTGTAATCTCTTTGCTAATCTTTTATTTAAAATCTTTGCATCAATATTCATTAGAAAGGAGCAGCTAGGTGGTTCTGTGGTTACAGCACCAGCCCTGAAGTCAGGAATACTTCAGTTCAAATCTGGTCTCAGACACTTCCTAGCTGAATGACCCTGGGCAAGTCACTTAACCCCAATTGCCTCAACAAAAAGCAAATATATATATATATATATATATATATATATATATATATATTCATTAGAGAGATTGGTCTGTAATTTTTTTTCTCTGTTTTAGCTTTTCCTGGTTTAGGTATCAGTACCATATTTGTATTATAGAAGGAATTTGGCAGAATTACTTCTTTACCTATTTTTCCAAATAGTTTACATAATATTGAAATTAATTGTTCTTTAAATAGAATTAACTTGTGAATCTATCTGGCCCTGGAGATTTTTTATTAGGGGGTTCATTAACGGCTTGTTCAATTTCTTTTTCTAAAATGGGACTATTTTAAATAATTTATCTCCTTTTCAGTTAATCTGGGCAATTTATATTTTTTGGTAAATATTCATCCATTTTGGATTAAATGGTCAGATTTCCTGCCATAAAGTTGGGGAAAATAACTTCTAATTATTGCTTTAATTCTTTTTCATTAGTGGTAAGTTTGCCTTTTTCATTTTCGATGCTGGTGATTTAGTTTTTTTCTTTCCTTTTTCTAATGAAATTAATCAAAGGTTTGCCTATTTAGTTGTTTTTTTAAAAATAAAACCAACTTTTAGTTTTATTAATTAGTTCAATAGTTTTATTAATTTAATTTTATTTATTAATCTTGCCTTTGAATTTCAGAATTTCTAATTTGATATTTAAATGTTTTTTTTTTTAGTATTTTCTTTTTCTAGCTTTTTTAGTTGCACTCCCAATTCATTGATCTCTTTGTCTATTTTATTCATGTAACTATTTAGAGATATAAAATTTCTGCTAAGAATTGCTTTGGCTGCATCCCATAAGTTTCTGATATGTTGTCTCATTATTGTCATTCTCTTGGATGAAATTATGGATTGTTTCTGTGATTTGTTGTTTGACCCACTAATTTTTCAGAGTCAGATTATTTAATTTCCAATTGGTTTTTAGTTTCTCTTTCCCTGGCCCTTTATTGAATATAATTTTTATTGCACTATGATCTGAAAAGGAAACATTTACTGTGTCTGCCTTTCTGCCTTTGATTATGAGGTTTTTATGCACTGATACATGGTCAGTTTTTGTTTAGATGCCAGGTACTGCCAAGAAAAAGGTATGTTCATTCCTGTCTCTATTAGAATTTTCTCCAGAAGCCTATCATTTCTAGGTTTTTTAGCATCCTATTAATCTCCCTAGATTCCTTCTTGTTTATTTTGTGGTTAGATTTCTTTGATACTGAGAAAGGTTGAGGTCCCCCACTAGTATAGTTTTTCTGCCTATTTCTTCCCATAACTAGGTTAATATATTCTCCAGGAATCTGTATACTCTACTACTTAGTGTATGTATATTTAATATCATTACTACTTTATTGTTTGTGGTACCCTTTATCAAAATGTACTTTCCTTCTTTATCTCTTGTAATTAATCTATTTTTGCTTTTGTTTTATCTAAAATCAGAATTGCTATACTTGATTTTTTATACTTCAACTGAAGGGTAATAAATTCTCTTTCAACCTTTTACCTTTACTTTGTATGTCTGTGTCAAATATGTTTCCTGTAAACAACATATTATAGGATTCTGTTTTTTAATCCACTCTGCTATTTGCTTCTATTTTATGGGAGAGTTCATCCCATTCACATTTAGTTATGATTACCAGCTCTGTTTTTCTTTCCATTATTTCCTATCACTCCTCCTCCCTTCTCTTAGTAGTATTTTTAACCTATCCTGCCTACCTCCTTATCTTCTATCTCCCTCCTCCTTTCTCTAATTTCTTTTTCCCTATTATTTCTGCCCTCCCTTCTATCCTGTTCCTCCCTTTTCTTTCCTCTTTCTCCTCTTATTTCTTTATAGGGTTAGATAGATTTCTATACCCAACTGAAGGATTAAATTATTCCCTCTTAAAGCCAAAATTGATGAGATCAAGCTTCAGACAATGTTCATCCTCCATTCTTTCTTTCAGGTCTTTTATGCCTGTGATCTAATTTGTCCATTAGACCTCTCCTTTCCTCTTCTCCCAGTACAGTCCTTTCCCCACCCTTTAATGCCTTTTTCTCTGATATTATCACATCAGAGTCCATTCGCAATCACACCCTCCATCCATGTGATATCCCCATCTGCCTGCCCCAGGAATAGGTATGGTTCTCAAGAGTTAGAAATATCATTTTTCCACTTAGGGTGTAAAATTTAACCTTTAAATAATATGTATTTTTCCCTGTTTACCTTTTTATGTTTCTCTTGAGTCTTGTGTTTGAAGATTAAATTTTGTTTAGTTTTGATTTTTTCAATAGAAATCACTGAAAGTCTCTTATTTCATTGAAGCTCCATCTCCTCCCCTGAAAGATGATGCTCAATCTCTCTGGGTAGTTAATTCTTGGATGTAACCCCAGGTCCTTTGCCTTCTGGAGTAAGGTATTCCAGGCCCTCCAATCCTTTATTGTAGAAGCTGCCAGATCCTGACTGTTGCTCCTTGATATTTGAATTATTTTTGTCTGGCAGCATGCAGTATTTTTTCCTTGAGATTGTAGCTCTGGAGGCTCTTTTTTTGGTCATGGACTTCAGGAAGACCAATAATTTTTAAATTGTCTCTTCTGGATCTATTTACCAGGCTGGCTATTTTTCTAATGAGGTAGTTCACATTTTCTTCCATTTTTTCATTCTTTTTAGTCTAAAAAGAACATGATTCTTCATGTCTCATAGAATCATCAATTTCTATTTGCCCCATTCTAGTTTTTAAAGTGTGATTTTCTTCAGTTAGCTTTTTAATCTCTTTTTTCCCAACTGGTTAATTCTACTTTTGAAGGTGGTGTTTTCTTCAATGGATATATATATATATATATATATATATATATATATTTGCATTTGGCTAATTTATTTTTTAAGGAATTGTCTTCCCTTTTCAAGCTGTTGACTCTTGTAGATCTCTCATTTCTTTTCTCATCTTTTCTTCTATCTTTCTTGTTTGCCTTTTAAAGTCTTTTATGAACACTTCCAAAAAGCCTCTTTGGGCTTGAAAGTAATTCCTGTCACTCTTTGAGATTTCCTCTGTGGACATTTTTTCCTTATCTGAGGTCTTCCCTGTTACCAGTTGCCTTTTTATGGTCAAGGTTTTTTTCTGGGTTTTTTTTTCTCATTTTCTTTCCTTTTCTTTTGATATTTCCTCTTTTGTGAGTTTTATGGTCGAGCTCTGTTCCTGGGGTAAAGGGGATGCTGTTCCAAGCTTCCTGTGCAGCTCTTAGCCTTGACTTTGAGTAAACGTGTTTGTAAGGGATAATTTTGCCTCCTCTGCTCAGAAACAGCCTGATTTCCCAGAGTTGCCTTCTGCCCTGGGACTGGAAGCTGTCCCACTGATTTGCTCCATTACTGAGACAAGACCTAGGGTCTCAGTTGCTGATTTGTCATGATTAAGACCCTTTCATTTGGCTTTCCCAGAATCTGTCTGAGCTGGGCTGAACCTCTTTTCACTCCAGTGAGACTGAACTTTCTTGAAGTTTTTCCAATATATCTTGAACTGGAGAGTGGTTTGATTCTATCAGACTCTGTTCAAAGGCTTGGGGCATGTGGTTTTGGAAGGAAACTGGGAAAGCTCAAGAGATTTCTGGCTTTACTCTGCCATCTTGGCTCTACCCTGCTGGTTTCATCTTCTTTGTATTTGATATGTGTAAAAGAGGATTAAATTTATACTGTGTGGCTCCAAAGAACAGAATTAGGGATAATGGATGGATGTTGCAAAGAGGCAAATTTATTCTTGAAGTCATTGAGAAACAACAACAAAAACCTTACTAGAATTACTGTAATAAGAGTTATGCAAAAAAAGTTATGCAAAAGTAGAATATATTTTTTTCATTGAGCATACATATTTATTACAAGATTCTATCATCTATCCACTATCTAGTTATAAGGGAAAAGGAAATAAGATTATCAAAAAAAGTGGAGGAGGGTCATTGATACATTTTTTAAAATGCACAGAAGAAAATAAAAGGAAGTCCAGAAGAAATTGTGAACAAGCGAGACAACTTTCTAAGTTCCATATTGAATTTATTATTTACTTAGAAAATTGTACCTTCTAAGAAACTTAATGGACAATCCTGATTATACTGTGTACGGAAATGGACATTTTATTTGATGTTTATTAAAATCAGAATTTAAAAATTAAGTGCTATGAACCATTTTGGGGAGATAAAGGGCCCTTCTCTCACTGGGAATCTTCAAACAACAGTAAGAGAAACACTAGTCATGTTCATTGTTTATAGGATTCCCATTCAGGTATGGTTTGGACTTCTGAGGTCCCTTTTAATTTATATTCTAGAAGATGAGGTCCTCCACTAATGAAACTATTGAATCTTTTTTTTGTCAAATATAAAAATAGTCATGATAAACTTGATGTTTTAAAAACGCTATGTAATTTTTTGAGACTAGTTTAGGAGTCTGACATCTCAAAGTTCCTAGTCCCTTAGTTTTTAGAGGATTAAGGTCACATGATTTTTTTGTTTTGTTTTAATGCCTAAAAGGCTGCAGCCTGGAAGGGACTTTATGAATACTAAGCTCATAGTACATGATCATCTAAGAAAATAGCATGGCCAAGAGGATTTACATACTATACAACAGTACCCACACAAGTCAAATCACAGAAATTAGCTTATACCCAAGACCAGACTTGAACCTGTTGTATTTTTTTGGACAATCAATTTATCTTTACACCAGAATTTTTGTGTGCCTTCAAATCTTTATATCCATATGACTTTTGATTCATCTTATATATGTATCTATATATTTACTATCTATCCCTTCTACTGAAGGCTTAAAATTGTGACAAGAATGAGTCACCTGACATCTTTCAGTGACTTTTTTTAATGTCAGCTTTAACTCTTTCCTCAGAAAAGTGAATTGATGATGTTTACTGGCAGAGATATTTCTATTAGCAAAGAATGTGCCTGGTTGTGATAAACTGGCATAAGATTATTTTTGTCCTTTTTTTCCCCTAAACTACTATATGCCTGTCACTCATATCTGAGCCCAGAGTACACCAACAAACTACAGTAGGCAAGATGACTTACTTTAAGGGGCCACACCAGCAATGGGGGTCTCTGTTTTCTACAGGTCATAGTTTTCTCAGATTGGTGGAGGCCACTCTACATATTATAATTTTTTCAGATTAGTGGAGGGTACTGTACTCTATGTGGAGCAGTTTTCTTCAATGTTATTCAATGATGCAGAATATGAGAGCTTTCCTTCTTCTCTAGCAATTTATATGTAGTGGATATTTAGCTGTCAAAATCAGCTAAAAGCTCAGTGTAGAATATTTCCAAATGACATATGCAAATAGACATGCCATAATACTTTCCCTCCATTTTACCTAAGTGCAATGAAGTGAGCCTCCCACAAAATCACAAACAGCAAATGCATACAGAATTCTTTTATTTAACTTAAAATCATGTAGTACTGTAACTACTAGAAAAAAGCTGAGTAAGAGAAACTAAAGTTGCCTTAGCTTCAGCCATTCAAAATAGACAAAGTTTCTTTTTTTTTTCATAATGTAAAGAATCCAGAGTATATCGCAATAACAGGAATAAATTCTTACAACAGAATATACAAAAACATTTTGAAATTTTTTTCATCATCTACTGATTCATTTTATATAAACACAGGAATTTCTTTAGGAATAATTTATACACAGAAAGTCATTTTATGTAACAAATTGGCCATGTTATTACTTTTTTTTTATTTTTTTAAACTTTTTTTAAACAAGAAAACTTGGAAAATGTAGTATTTGCAATGCATCAGTTCCATAGAGCTTTCTGGTTTTGTTTTCATCCCAGAGGTAGACAAACTCTGGCCAATCCTTTCACCTCAAACCTCACTGGCTTAGAAAACAGAAAGGTGTTTTCTCAAGGCATCTATTTTCTCCATGGCTGTGTCTACACAACACCAAACATCTGGACGAAAAGTAAAAAAGAACAAAAAACCAACCAATCAGACCTTTTGTTGCCATAGTGCAAAACATCCAGCTGTTTTCAAAGATGTGAACTGTTGTGGAGTTATGTAGACACAGCCTATCATGTGTCAGAAGCTGGGGGAAGCAGAGGCAGGAAATATTTTTTGGAGCAGAAAAATGTATCTTCGGTATTCTGACTTAAAAATAAATAGGGATTCTTCCTTGTTAATTTTAAACAAAACTTTAGTCATACAAAGCAGCTAACCAAATGGCATATTTTGCATACAGAACTATCATATTTTAAAGGAGTAAATCTGTATGCTATGATCACTATAAAAACCGTTAAGCTGTCTGCTGTGTTGTCAAATCCTTCGATTTCTCTGGCATTTCACAATTACCACAAAACAACAAAATTGGGTATTAAATAATGTGACTTGGGCTGCTTAGTTTGCCACAACACTTATTCTGTTTCCATAACCAATGAGGTTCTTTCAATTGTTGAGTTAGCTACACTATGCAATGACCAGCTAGAGATGATCCCCACCCCCAATTGGAGGGTTCTGGAAGACCAAGATACTGAAGATACAGAACTACTAATTCCATCAATATCACCATTCCTTTGTTATAAACCAGGGCACAAAGCTTAAGGGGTGGGGATGGGGGAAGGGGTGACCACGGTTTGGGGAAGGTAAAGATCCTTTTTGGCATACTGTAAAGCTAACTAGTAAACTGGTACCCTCAAAAAAATTGATCACATGCACACATTTGCACACACAGAGAAAAAAGTGCCTTTAAATTATTTTAGGCATTTATAAACTACAAACATTTTATAAAATTATTCTATGTACTTACAAAAATGCAATGAAACATTTAATTATTTCTTGTAAACCAGATCTTCGTCAACTGACTACCCGTAATCTACTGGACTTAAGAGCCCTATTGAAAATGCTAATGAATCACTAATTAACATAATGTTTACCAAAAAGATGCTGAAACACACACACACACAAATGAGTAATGCCATTAGGTAAAAACTAAAGACATACCCCAGAAATGACACCTGCATCAGAAATTCATGGCGTTGACCAATTTGAAACAAATTCCTTGGTAACAGTTTCCAAAGCAGGATGTTAGATGGTTTATTCATAGGAACCAAGTGATCAAGTAAGATTTCTAAGCCTTGATGTGGTCTGAGACCTCCAGGAACCATCAAGCTTAGAAAATTCCCCAAACTTCTAAGCTCTGTACCCTTATGTCCTCAATCCCATAGTCTTTTCATATGATTATATTAGTCTAATAAGATTTGACTTCCTATTGACTGACTCATTATTGAACCAGCATGGGTCATTCATATGTTTTTACAAAGAATAACCAGTCCTCTTAGTTGAGTGCCAAAATAAAAGCCTTCTGGCCCGTCTCAGGTCTGTATCTTCAGCATCTCTGGCAATAAATGTTTAATTTAAACAATATCTTGTCTTTGAAATCTTATTTGTACCACCAACAACTTCAGAGTAGAGTTATAAAGTTTGATCTTTATCACTGGTTCTTAAGGAGTGGATCTCTGGTGCCTTCCCATCGTTGCTTAGCCCAGGAAATAATAGACAGTTGACAAACAAAAGAATAACATTAATTTTAAAAAAATAACAACAAAAAACAAAACCCAAATCCTAAATATATTACTAGTATACTTGCTACTGGAATGGGTAGGGCATTTCATGGAAGAGTGTCATCAGTTTGAACTAGACTTATCCTCCACAACTCAAAACTGCTCTCAGAGAATCTTACAGCAACATCTGGGGACCAGTTGACCACAGCACCCTGGAGTTTCCCACCAATTTGAGTTTCAGTGAGAACAAACCACGACAAGAGGCATGAATCACTCACAACCTGCTTACGGAACGGAGCTGTCACAGTGAGAAAGAAGCTTTGGTGGAACATGAACTGGCCTCAAATTTAGCATCACACTTGGCTGATATTTCTATCTTCCCAAACAAAAATACCTCACACTTTGACAACCAAGTATGGCATGCTTTGGTAGTTCCACAATAGCCACCTTCTTTTTACGGGCTTATTTCTCAAACACTAAACCCCCTCCTTGACCACTGAAACACTTACAAATAGGATGAGAGAGGCTAGAAGGATGCTATATGTGAAAGTTGCCTTGTTCCCTCCATGGCGGCAATCTGGTGTCTTACAGAGTTCTGTATCATCTTCCCATATAATACAAAGGAGAAGTGCTACAATTTGGTTCTAAGAGGTGACAGGAGAGAAATTCTCCAGAGCAGACAAGCCGGTGTGTCTCAGGAATAGGCTGCACATAACAATTACATAATGCCGATACAAAAGCCGATGTCGATTCTCAGTGGTTCACATAACTAAAGCAGTGTGATTTACTGTCAAGAGGAGAGTGCACGGAAAATGCCATAACTCAGGTTTGTAAAGCTATTTGGAGTAGACAAAGAAGAAAAATCAGAGAGGTGGAAATAACATGAAATCAGACTAGACCTGTGACTATAAAAATGCCTTGGGATAGTGAAGGTGGCTTGGTCCAGGAAGTATGACTGCACCATCACATACGCTTGTGTTCTCTTCATATAAGTGCTTCTGAAATGTTTTTTATGATGGGCGCTACCTTGTTAGTGTTTTTCCCTACTTTTTTTTTTTTTTAACCACCTACATTAAAAAAAAAAATACACACGCGCACGCAACTTGGACAGTTTTAACAAAACCCTCATAGCCAGCTGAATGATCTGCAGATCTCCAGTTGTGGAAACCGGTATGTGCAAAAAAAGAGGAGGGGACACTACACCAAGGGGTCACCTACGAAAGGAGAAAAAATAAAAAAAACTGACAAAAGATCTATGATCTTGGGAGTTCAGAGGACCTCTGAGAAAAGTAACTGCTCTCCCTAAGGGCAGATAAGGCTCCTGAGCTTAACAATAAAGCTGTGTTTTTCAAAAAGTCATTGCTACCTTGGAAGAGTTAATCAAATGTTTCTCAGATACTGCCATCAGAGCCCTCCATGAGGGCAACTGCCAGAATCAGGCACCTCAGGTCATATGAATGGCAGGATTAGATTAGGACTAGTAGACAGCAATCAACTAAAAACTCTGAAAGGGAAACTAAAATTTGATTGATAGTCCTTTAGAATTCATAGAATTTGGGAGAGTGTTGCCTTTTCTTTCCAAGAAAAAAAGAGAGACAAGAAGAAATAGGGAGAAGGAAAAGAAAAATTTCTATCTGGAACACTCTGTTTTGGATTCTCCATTTCAATCATCCATATTTTGAAAGCTCTGCAACTCTTGGTCATGAGCAATGGCAAACTTTAAGAATTATAGTTTCCTTACTGGTAACTTTAGAGCACTATACAACTTAACAAGGGTTGCACTTCCTTACAAGCTTTCCTGGACTTGTGATTTGTGGAATAGTCCAGTGGTACAAGTGGCATTTCAGAGGAGGTAACAAAAAAACAACTTCTGTCAGTCTATGGAATTTTAACAGAAAGGCTATTTGCTTCACTCAGTACCACCCCCAATCCTGGAAACCTTGTAAACAACTGGCTCTGGCAATGAATAAGTTATTCATCATTCAATTCGTATAGAGCACTCAGAGACAGTTATCATCAGACATGGATGGACAAGTAGCCACTCTCCCAGGCTGCCACAGTCGCCTGGTTTATGACAGCAACAACAGAACAAACATACACCCCTAGGTTCTCTAACCCAACTATACTAAGTCACAGAAGCCTCTCGTGGCTTTCTGTCTTCTTCCTATCCCACAGTTTAAAAAAAGAAAGAAACAAAACAACAAGAAGAAAAACATTTAAAAAAAAAAGGCAAGCTGTTTGGAAATGTTAGGAGATAGATGAGTTAGAATGATGCTTTGACCCCTTGGAATAAAGTACTGGCCACTCCTCTCTATAACCTAGTGTATGTGGTCTGTAGTGTGAATGAGGTTACCAGTATCAACGGCATATTGTCAGGTGCTGAGAAATGTGAGATGTATTCTTTTTTTATATATACACATATAAAAAATAAGAGTGAGGTAGATAAATGTTTGAAAAAAATCGAAAAACTGTCCCCATCATACACAAAAACCCTTATCTCAGTATTTAAATTCATTATGGGGCATCTCTACAGTGATTTAAACTGATATCACAAAAAAATAAATTAAAAAATCCTACATAGAATACCTTAATTAACTTTTTTCTTTTTTTTCTTTTTTTTAAAGGGAAAATAACTATGAGACAGAGCCTAAGAAGAAAGTGGGACTCAAACTATACAAGCAAAAAGCACTACAAACTTTTTTTTTGTTTTGTTTTTAATCTCCAGTCACAACTAGCAATCATTCTATTTTAATTCTTTGTTCTTATTCCAAAATTTAAACATTTCCATCCCAGAACAATTCTGGTGCTGCCATCCTCCTGGGGAACAGTGTTAAAAGAAAATTTAGGTACTGAACTTAAATAGCGCCTTGAGTTTTCATGCCTTGCCCCAGCTACCAAGGCTTCTGCAGATGAAACAAGCAAGCTTTCTGGGATCTGATCCTGATGTCAGGTCTATATCCGGACCAGCAGGCCAGAACAATTTCCCATGGCCCAGATCCTTCACCAACATGGGGATGTCAAACACCTAGCTCACCTTTTGCCTAGTTATCTAAGTAACTGCCAGTGGGAGAGGGCAGATGGAAAGGAGAGAAGAGGTAGGACAAGGTACAATTCAAAAAATGTTCCTTGTTTTTTGTGGTTTCTTTTTCCCAATTAGATAGTTGAGTCTGATCAAATCAGTGCTCTTAGGGCCACTTGTGACATGGTGATATATCTGCTGAGAAAGATTTGGATGAAGCAGCTGTTGTTCATGGGATGGAAGGGTTAAAATATTCTTTTTTTGTTTTTTTTTTTTAAAAATAGTGACCCAAATGCCTAGTGTCTGCAGTTAAACCGCTGTTGTACCCAACAATTAAAAAAATAGATATTATTTATATATATTTATATATATGTATATATATATAATAGAAAGAGAGAGAGAGAGAAAGAGAGAGAGAGATATGTGTGTCACAATCAAAAGAAAGGCAAGGGAGAGATGGTGAGACTCTTCAACAATGATGAATATGAACACTGAACAAGAATGTACCAAATATTTAACCTTTTTTTTTTTTTTCTGACCTGAGTTTGTATCATGCCTTGCACTGTAACAGACTCGAGTGCTATGTGGGTGTGGGTTAGGGAGGTGGGTGAAGGGAAGGAGAATATGGTAAAAAAAAAAATACCCTCTAGGCCACACTGATGAGCATCAGGGGGCATGCATCTTCCTTTACCCCCAATTCCCAATTTTCTCTTGAGCCCTGTGCCCACACAGCTAATGTGTTAAAAAAAAAAAAACAAAAAAAAAACTAATGGGGTAATAGAAGGGGAGGGAAATGTATTTATAAAAAGGCATCAAACAGTTCATGGCAAATCATGTTATACAAGTATCAATTATGGGGAGAGGAAGAAGAAAGTTGCACACTATATAGTTCAAAGCATAAGAACTTTGTTGGAAGGGAGAAAGGGAAGTAGGGTAGACCTGAAGGTTTTCATAGATTAAATCCACAAAGATAAAGAACAAAAAAAATAGCAGCTTTTTTTCTGTACAGACATATAGATGAGTATCTGAACCGTAAAAAAGTTATAAAAGTGACATTAAAGACAATGTGTATGCAAATGATCCATGGTCTAACAGAGAACTGTGAGACCCTTTAAGAAGTCTTAATAACAGAGAAAATGTCAACAAAGCTTAATATGCTTGAATCCATTTACTGCTTTTTCTTCTCGTTTGTGTTGTTTTGTTTTAAATTTCGTTCCTTGCAAACCTGTAAAGAGGGGCAGGCTGCATCACTGGAGATCCCTTCCGGTTGGTGTCCTGGGGATGGGGGGAAGTGAGGAAAGATGAATAGGGAGGAGGGATGGGATCAGGGGAGTTTGGCTTACGGCTGACTTTGTGTATGAAGCATGTACTTCTGGCTCTCACCACTGCCAGTTTTCTCCAGAATTCCCAGGGGCCAGAGAGTGGGGGAAATCAATTCAGTTCCTTCCCATTTCCATCACGAGAAAGGAATATTTTGTCCAGTTCCCAAAAATAACAATAATCTAGACAAAAACAACTTGATTTCTTTTAAAAATAAAATGTAAAAAGAATACCAGTTGTCTGATTGGGTGGAGAAGATTACTAGTGCTTTAAAAAAAAAAAAAGTGGAGCAATTGATTCCTGTGCTCTTTGCATGCCTATGACAACCACCACCAAAAAAAAATTTAAGGAAAAAGGAAAATTTGGGTTTTTGGCAAAATTTGGCAGCATTGAAAAATGGTAACAACCTTGAATAATGACCCTTTTAAAATTTCATGAGTTATTAAAAAGGTTTACAGAGCAGGGTTAAAAATCCAGTCTCTTCACTTGATTATATAGAGACCTGTTAGGCAGGTGCTTGCAAGGAGTAATAGGGGCCACTCAGCCAGCCATTTCTTTGATCTGATAAAAAAAAGTGCTTTAAGGTTGGATTTGCGCGCAGATATGTTTCCCCTTAAGAAGTCAAGAGAGAGTGTACTGTGTGTGAGGAGAGAGATGTATGGGGGAAAAAAAAAAAAAAAAGACGACAGGGGAAGAGAGAGAAAAATCAGACCTCAAGTTTTCTGTTGCTATTAAATGTTACCAGTAAAGTTTTTTAAAGGCCCACCTCATTTGAGGAATCCTTTACTGAAACAAACATCTGCTTGCATATTGAAAAAAAGGAAAAAAAAATCATCAATGTGTTGTTTACTGAAGATAGGGGTCTCCTGTGTGCAGCGATGGCAGTTCTGAAGATCCACTGAGGTACAGTAGGCTTTTGAATATATTGTTAAATTTCTTTTCCCCTCCACCCCCCCACCCCCACCCCCACCCCAGTGTACATGTGTTACTGTTTGCATGGGATTCTGGATCCAAGGATCAGCAGGCCGAAGACTGGGGCAAAGGTAAGGCCCTTTCGTTCTTGCGTCCTCCGTTCATGTGCGCGTAAGGCTGCCTTTCGTCAAAGCTGGCCCTGAGGACCACCACACCAGGCCCATTCTCGGCTTTATGTCCTGAGAGTTTGTCAGCCGGCTGGAGGGTGGAGGAAGGGTCTAGGGGAATACTCTCCATGTTCTCAGTCTCTAAGTCCAGCTCTTCTGTATCGGGGGGCTTATTTTCTTCACTGTAGAAGAAGGAGACCTCCTTGAAGCCGGGGTCCAGTTCATCCTTGATGCTGCCGATGATCTCCAGAAAAGAAGGTCTCATTTTGGGATTGTACTGCCAGCACATACGCATCAATTCAAATCTACAAGCAAAACACAAAGATATAATGGAACAATGCCTAGAATTGGATAAAAACGATTTCAATCCATTTCGGAGTTTCTAAAAACCGCTATGGGCTAGGATGGACCTACCTAGGGCGGTCATCGAAGCGCTTCTATTTCAGTTTCTACTTAAGACCTTACTTTGGGTTGTCTGAATAGATTAGAAGGAAACAACTTTATGGGTCACAGGTCAAAAAAAAAGTCCTTTATTTTCTAGGAAATAGTACTTTTCAACCCAGTAACTCCATGACAGAATTGCCTGCTGTTTGCCAACAGCTGGCACAGACTAGTATCTCAATCAGGAAGAAGACTGCATTTTCAATATGATGAAGCAGAATATCGCCAAAGAGAGAGTTTGTGGTTTTTGCTCTTTAGTTCATTTGCAGATCAGAAAGTGAGTGATATTTGGCAAAGTGGACATAAAATTCCACGTGGAAACAGGTTTACATGGGAAAAAAGGGTATTTTGTGTTTATTATACCAAAAGATGAGGCAGCACAAGCAAGATGAAAAGTATACTTTTGTTGATTAGGCTGCAAAAAGGGGAAAAAAAAAAAGGAAAAAGTATTTTTTTGGAGATCTTTAAAAATGAGATTGCTAGATAGCCAAAAACAATTTCCTCCTTTAACAGGAACCTATAACAACAGAAGGCTTTAAAAATTTCTCCTTGTATTTTATTCTCTATTCTCCCCAATCCCCAAATGTTAGTGGAACATTGATTGTATAAAAACAAAATAACCTGATTAATCAATTTCATGAAAAATAAGATTTTTTTTAAGCTATATTTAGCAAATAGCCTTAGCTCTCCTTCCAGTTGAGCTTTTGGACTTAGAGCTGGAGAGGCTAAATCTTCAAACATAAGCAGTGTACCTTCCTCACACAAGAAACTGACAAAAGAGTGATGCCTTTCCATGTAAATGCTTGCTGTGGAAAGAGGAAATCCTGCTATGTGACCAGAAAGAATATAAAGATCTATTAGAGAATGCTATCAGCTGAATTTGTGTTGTAGGGGCAATGTATCCAGGGTGGATGAATTAGGGCTTGGGGTTTAGAAGGAGTGTAAACAGAAAGCTTTTTCATATCATGCTGTCAAAATATCTGTGATTACTTGCCTATGAATACATAAGAGAGAAATAGAATTCTCTAGCATTCTAGAGCATAAAACTGTTTATACATACAATTCAAAGCAGGAATAGTTTTCAGGTAATAGTGGTAAGGTAGAACAGAGAAGTGGATTCAGAGTCAAAAGACTTGAGTTCAAATCCAAGATTTGATGTCTAAAATCTCTGTGACCTTAAGCAAGTCATCTTGCTTTAACTTGAAAACAAGGGGACAAGGCCAAATTATCTCTAAGGTTCTTTTTAGCTCTAAATCTTTTGTTCCTAATAGGCAGGATTTATTTGTTATAAAGCAAACCCAAGAACTGCCCCCTTCAAAACAAAAACCCAATCCTAGAAGCCTCTTGACTTCCTCTATAATCATAAGCAGAGTAAAAGTTTTGAATTTAGTGACATACACTGAGCATTATAATTATAGTTCAATCAAGCTCTCTCTGTAAAAGATCTAAGAAATCTACTTTCCCATCTTCACTTCTCTCTTTTCTTGCTCCACCATTTTCCAAGGGCAGGGGGAGAAAACCACATATATAGAAATAAAACTCTGACATAAATATATGAAATCCATTTTTGTGACTTCATGGCTATGCTTCTCTAGCTGACTGGTATGTCCCTGAATAGAAGCATCAGCTGGGGCCAAGAACACTCACTCGATATTCCTTGGCTCCGAGCCCTGTGGCCTGGGGGCAATGCTTGGGAGATACCACAAAGCAGTAGAGTAATGCATGTGACATCAGCACAAACAAGGCCATGTGATGCTTCTTTTAAACCATTCCAGATTCAAAAACCTTCTCGTGCTTCCCATAAAAGGAAGTTGGATTTTTTGGTTGTTGGGTGTTTTTTTTTTTTTTTTTACTCTGCAGGATTCAAAACTGTGTTTCCACCATCTCAACAAGAAAACTTTCCAATAGACTCTAGTGTCTAAGGGATTAAAAAACCAACAAACATCTCTTCCTTTAAAAATATTGGGTAGGAGTTTTTTGTTTTGCTTTAAGGGGGGATGGTGGGTTAATTAGAGATGAGGTATTAAAACTAAAGTTGAAGCTATAACATATCCTTTAAGTAATGTTTGGTCTAAGCCATAAGCAAACTATAGCAAAGAAAACAATATGGTTAAAACGTTCTTATAAAAAAATCCTGGCCAGTTAAGTTTCATTATTTAAATATATTCTGCTTATGACTGAGACCACAATTAACCAGAACCATTAGGGACATCTGGCAAACTGGATGATCCTTAGGCATTACAACCAGGCTAAAAGAAAATGAGTAATAGCTTACTACTACTGTACACTGCTCTCTCTATTCTTTATTTAAAAAAAAGGGGGGGAGGAAGGGGAGAGAACAGGGAGGTACTACTCAGCACTTCACCAGGAATCATAAAATGAACAAGTCAAAATCCGTGTAGGAGAATTAGCAAGCTAAGACGCATATGGAGAGCTTAAGGATGAAAGCATTTTTGCTTTAAACATAAGCAAGAAGCTTCAATCAGACCTGATGAGAACGACGGTCACCACATTTAGGACAACAAGGTTCCCTACAAAGCAGACCATGGAGAGAAGATGCTTGTGTGTCTGCTTTTATGTCTCCAAAAAAGCAACCTCATTAGAGTCACCACTGCACATTTTCATAGGGAGTTCATGTTTCAAAAACAAATTCTAGGCCATGGAACTGCTGTACTGCATTATTCCTTAACCTTGCTACCCTAAATACTTGATCTAACTTAAATACTCCAATGTAGAGTAAGCAAGTTAATGGTATTAGGATGTAGTACATACAGAAGATTGCTATTCATAAACTATACTTATATAGGCTGTCCCAAAAGTCCAAGTGCATTATTAAGCTAGTAAAGTTTTAATACATTATATTGAGATGTTTGGAACATCCTGTGTGTGTGTGTGTGTGTGTGTGTGTGTGTGTGTGTGTGTGTGTGTAAAAGTTTCATGCCATAGAAGTGAGAATGCATGTGTATAGATGGTGCAGGAGTGGACTTTGGGGGCAGTTATATGGTTTTAAAATATTCTCTTCTGTTTTGAGCTAATTCCCAATTCTTTGTATTCAAAGGACTAGTTTGCTAAACGATATTTTCCTTTGCTAAATCTGAGGACAAGAAAGGACAAATAGGTATTTTAGCTATAAAGCTAAAATGTCTCCCTCTTATTTTGTTATGCATCCAGAAGGGAGGGGAATTTTCCAGCGAACTTTTTGGGCTGCAAAATAAAGACATCTAACTGAATTAAATTTGTAACATCTAAAGACTACCTCTCCTCAATTTTCCTGTTACATTATGCTGGGAACAGGAAGTGTATTGATTTTCCCATAGCAGGTGGGCTCAGATTCCCAGGCATCTTAAATGAATATTAAAATACCATTCATCTGTGAGTGGATCAACTTTACGAGTCCCACAAATATCTTGTAGACAAAATTTTACATGAATCACAAGAGAAAACACAAAAGAGAAATATCTTGCCTAACACCACTTCCCCTCCCCTAAGACAAAACTCATACCTGTTCACTTGGGCTCTTTTTTAATGTTTTCCCAAGACTCTACCAACTCTAACAATAAACATCATAGCTTTAACTAGGGATCTTAAGCTTGGGGAAATGAACTAAGAAACAAATATAGGTATTTTGATAGAACTCTCTTTCAATATAATTAATTTCCTTGAGAATCCTATGGGTATTATTTTATGCATTTAAAAACATTCTGAGAGAGAGGTGATAGGTTTCCCCAAACTGCTAAAGGGGCCCATTATACAGAAAAGTTTTAAAATACCTGACCTTCATATTCTGATGACATTTTGCTCAAATTAATTGAAAAGTATTCCCCAAGTAATTTTTATCAATATGCTCAGGATGAGTAGGATATATTAAGGAGAACTGGAAAAGAATCTGCAGATTTGGGTTCTGGCAAACATAATGTAAAGCAAAGTCTGACATTTGTATCTCACAGTGCTGGTGCTTGTCCCCATCCCTAAACAGACTATATTTATAATGCAGGTCTAAGCTTTACTTTATTAAAGAAATATGTCTTATGAAGGGTCTAGTTGATGCTTGTCAACCTTCTTTCATCCTTTGCTTTTTTGCATTCATGATAACTGTTTAAAAGATATAATAAATGAACCAAATTTCAAAGGGTACCTACCCAATGTACTAAAACCACAAAAATGTTATGTAAACTTCTAACATTGATAGCCACAATGTTACAAGAATCAGTTCACCATTCAACATTGTTCTTCTGAGATAACTTTTATAAAGAAAACATGTTTCAAGCTTATCCTTTAAATCCCAACACAATCTTAATCTACAGAAAAGGTAATGGCTTTGTGGTGGTGGGGTTTTTTTTTGTTTTTTGTTTTTTTTCCCCTGGTGGAAGCAGCTTTGTCAACAAAACTTCTGTTCTCAAAGGCTTCTCCAAAGAGGACACCATTCAGAATGGATATCAAAGTGGTAGGGCAGTTTTTCAAAAGAATTTTTAAAAAGCAATCTAAAATCTTCCTGACATGTTTCACAATGAATACTCCTGGTTTGAACTTTTGTTTTTAAATTAATGCACAATCTCTAATACTTATGAGCAGACTCCATTCATTCATATTTTCAGAATACAATCTAGAAACTCTACGAAGAAGATTTTTGCTAGAATATGAGAAGCCCAATCATTCCATTTTCTATTTCCACACTTGTCTTTATGTGTCTAATGTAACTGAGGGATTTCTTTTTTAGGTTTTAAAATTTATTTTAAACTTAAGTACAAAATAAGAAAAGAAAAAAAAAACACTGCTATGTAGGAGGGATTTTTTTGTCATTCTCTTTCTAATCTTGTGCAAAGAAAAGAGTGAGATGGGAAGTCACAAGGCTACAGTGCTGCCCCACCCCTCAGTACTCACCACCTCCCATTTTTCCCAGCTCCTACCTCCCTCAAGTCACAAAACAACATTGTCATCTGACACCAGAGCAAGACCTCTGGCCAGAAAAGCTCTTTTCACAAGAATGCTCAGCAGCTGAAGACCATAAGGAGTCATATGCCCATTATCAGTCTCGAACAAATTTCAAAACGACAAGTTGTAGGTTTTTCTTTCCAAAAAGACAGTTTGAGAATATCATAGTATTAAGTGCCTAAAATTAACTGAGGCTGTGCACACCAAGGGTTGTGTACAGAGGGATTTAAAGCTAAGTTTAAAGCATTTTTCAGCTCCACACAGTTCACTAGAATGAAGTTTGAGTGATAATATTAGTCATATGGTTCACGTTCTTTTTAAACACTTAACAGAAAGGGGGAAAATATTTACCTCACTGAGAAAAGTCTTGGTTGCAGCAGTATGTTGGAACTGCCCAAGGTAAAGAATTGATGTGTTTTTCATCTGCCTGAGACACTAAAAATTCCTGACACCAAAGGTCACATCTTCTTTCTGCTTGCCTTCCACAGTTGTGCTCTTTAATAAAAGCCAGTGACTGCAAAGGGTTGCTTAAAGTTACTTTATAGTGATGAAATGTAGATATGCACTGTCCTTGTAGATGCATGCATGTGCGTGCATGTATGCGTATAGGCTGGATTTTGGAGGTGGGAAGGAGTAAGAAAGATTGGTCAAAATATTTCATGGGTGGGCTTCACCCGAACAAAATAGCAAATGCTGCCAAACTTGAATATATACTAAGCATGAAACTAAATAAAATAAGACATGAGGAAAAAACCAAAGATATTCCTAAAGGCAGAAGTTTCATCAAATGTGGTTCTTTAGGGGTAAAACCCCAACAGCCAGCCACTATTCAAAAAGCCTGTATAAAACTGCTCACGATCAGATTTGCTTCTCTGAATTTTGATTCCTCATTACTAATGGAAGGAGGTGATGTCAGAGAATACAAAGAAGAAAACTAAGAGGCCCAGGAAATACATACAGCATATCGGGGCAGTTGTCTGGTTTCTCTAGAAGGCCACCCTCCATAACAAACCGGAGAACTTGTTCATTAGACATGCCCTGATAGGGCTGCTCTGCTAATGTTGCAATCTCCCAGAGGACAACACCAAAGGACCTAAAATAACAAAGAAAAAACATTTAAAAGTTGAATGAGCAAGTCTATTGTTCTTTTAAATAGGAACTAAGCTCTTTATAAAAGTTCCCCTCCCATCATTTCATCTACTTTTGAGTAGAACAAAGTTTAGGCTGTATAGGCCATGGCAAATAAAGGAAAAAAGTTTGGGATCGCTGTAATGATGATCTGGCCTTAATTTCTCAGAGTGTAATATTTAGGGAAGTAATTTTCTATTATAATCTGGCCTAAGGAAATTCAGTTAAAAAACACTGAGTTCCTATTGAATGAGAAATATTATGCTAAGGACTATAAGGGATATAAAGATTCTCAGTGAGTTGAAAAATGACAAAGTCCCTGACTTCAAAACATAATTATTATCTAGTATTGGTAAGACCAATTACAAATAAAAACCACAACACAAGGCAGGATGTTAAGTTCCATAAGAGAAATGTCAAAAAAAAAAAAAAAAAAAAGAGCACTCTGAGGATTCAAAGGAGAAACAATTCACATCTAGTTGCAAGTTGGAGAGACGCTAAAAGAAGCTTTCCTAGAAGGGATGGCCACTAAAGGATTGGTGGGAACTAGATGCAGCTAGAAAAAGGGATACTCCAGAAATAGATAACAATTTATGCAAAGACACACGCAAAGGACATCAAGCAGTCTTGTTTGGCTAGAATGTAGGATACACAAAGAAAAGAAGTAGAAGTACAGAATAGATAGATTGGGACTGAATTATGGAAACTCTTCAATGCTAATCTAAAGAGTTGGGACTTGATACAGGAAGTAACAGGGTACCATCTAAAGTTCTGAACAAAGAAGGGCAATAACATTATTAGAACTGTATTTTAGGAAGATTATGTAGAAGTCATGTCAATGATAGAATTGAGGGAAGCACATAGTGGAGGCAGGAACAAGCAGAGGCTATTTAAATAGTTCAAGGTGAGGAGGGTGAGAAACAGGTCGGTGATAGCAGGAAGAGACAAGGGGATAGATTCAAGATACTCTAGAGCAAGACAGGACAAAGGTTGGTAACAAATTAAATTTGAGAAGCAAGGAGAAGTATTAAACATGTCAAATAACAAAAAAACGACAGAGAGAAATCAATAATTCTGCCACACAGAGTCTTCCCTTTAGTTTCATTTTTAAAAAATCCTATCAAATAAAGAATTAAAAGAGATAATAAAACAATACATAGATTTCTGCATATCAGTTATATAAAACAAAAAATGGGAATACTCTACATCTCTGTAATTAAGTTTTTCATATTAAATCTTTATTATACACCAATTTTTTTTGTTCTATTTACCTTTACATTTAGTTCATGTCAACTTGCATGATGGACATCACTAAACTGCTAAAGGACTTTTAGACTGAACAGATACAAAAATACTGCCATATTATTTCCATACTGGAACTTGGTCCCCAAGCACAGCAAAAAAATCTACAGAAAATCTACAGAAAAATTTTAGATATTGCTTAAATAACTTTGAATTTGCGATAAGATTTGATATAAATACTTAAAGCACATGTTGGTATGACCTAAATAGAATATTAGTATGCATGGGGGGATTTACCCAGTTCACACCATGGTCCTTTATATCTTCTATTGACTGTGAAATAGTATTTATGTTACACAAGATTTCTAGCTAAGTGCATGCACTCAGATATCAAAACAGCTGCTTTAAAAAGACCAAGCAGATCTTTTTTCTATCACTTCTGAAATGGGAATCTCTACATTGTTAAATATCCAAGTTCACATAGGTGATATCTCCAAAGCTTGTAAGTTTGTGATGTTTGAACTATCAAATAATACGGTAAATGATATATCTTCTATTTTTACCGCCTCCCATCTTGGTCACAGAAAATGGACTTCAGAGATTTTCTTTTAAATGATTCTATTGCCTAAGATTTTCTCTACTTTATGTACCTCTTTTCTTTTTTTTAATATCAACCCAGTAGGCCATAAAAATGCAATTTTCAAAAAAAAGTATGTCTGTTTCTCTGTAGGTTCAGTTATCTTCCTTCATTGCTCAAAGTGCCTAGCAGGCTACAATTATCTTGCTCCAGTCCCCATACAATAAATAATACTTTAGGGAATAATTGTGTACTTAACTGCTACCAATATTGTATAGATGGAAAAATAGAATAATTTTGCTTCAAAAACTAGTCAAAGTACTAGAGAGTGCTAGAGGTAGAAGTCCTCTAAGCTAGAACTGAGAGAACACCTAGGTTCAACTAGATGATTTTACAGATGTTGACCAACTGAGGCAGTGAAAAGCTTATGTATGTTAGATTTTCAGATTAGATATTTTTAAGAACAGTTTAAAATTTGTCAAGGTACTATACAAATTGTGAACATATATTAAATTAATGGATAATCTAAATTGATTTCACTCTTGCAGATTAAATTTATCCATCTATGTGGAGAAATTATTATTATGGTATTTGGATTTTTCTCCATTTCTATCTCTTGCTAAATTACTTCTCTCTTCTCACACATATAAAAACACAATCAGGTTTAGCATTTTCAGTGTCTATGTTATATAGATATAAGGATTGTGTACAATAAGAATAGTCCCACAGTAAAATGTAGTATTGGTTTTCTAGATTTAGAGTCACTTGAAACAGGAAAGGGAGGATTATCAATGCCTTATAAGTTGACATATAGAAATATTAAAAATGATGGGCATTACATATTATATACATTGGCAGAAAACTCACTCTTAGAAATGGAAAATTTTAAAAGGGTACATTGATGCATCATTCTTACTTAGATAAAATGTAAAAAAACTTTAAAACAGAAGTTTAGAAATGAACATGTCAATGGCATGAAATAAACTAATATTAAATAATCCACAATTGCATTAATAGACCATTTTGTAGAAGAATGGTCTTAATGAATGCACTCATGTTTTAGGGTCTACACAAATATATATATATATATATGTATATATATATATATATTCTTACCAAATCTCAGTATACTATTTTGATAGAAACCCTGGGAAGTTGTTTAGCATTCAAAAGAGGCTCTTCTTGATAGAGATTCAGAATTTAGTACTCAAGCTATATGAGAAAAGGGAACTGAACTGAAGGGAATTGGGATTTTAGTACAAAGGAAAAACCATTAGGAAAGACCATAACTATATTCAAATTTCTGAAGGGATGTAATATAGGAAAATGTTATCTTACAGAAAGTAGATTTGTTGTTGTTCTAGAGTAATGGGGTCAAACTCAAACAGAAAGGATCTGTGTTGAACCCACAGTGATTTAGAAAACCACAAATTAAGATCACCTATGTTGTATTATGTTTTTATTTATTTTGTTCAGTTGACTTCTTGATTACATTTTAATCTGGTTCTGCCCACAAGGGAGGTTTGACATCTGTGTTCTAAAGGATAGAACAAGTAGGTCAGCAGCTAAAAACTATGAGAAAGAAGTCTCATCTCAATGAAAGAATGAACTTTGTGACAACTAGAGCTGTCCAACATGATATGAACTGACTCATAAATGAATGAGTTTCCTGTCAGTGGACATATTCCAATAAAGATTAAGATTATTTCACTTATAAGGGATATTTTGTTGTTGTTCAGGTGATTCAGTTATGTCTTATTCTTTGTGATCCCACTTGAGGTTTTCTTGGCCAAGACACTCGTGGTTTGCCATTTTCTTTTCAGGTTCATTTTACAGATGAGGCAACTGAGGCAAACAGAGTGAAGTGGCTTCCCTAGTAAGTATCTGAGGTCATATTTGAACTTGGGAAGATGAGTCTTTCTGATTCTGAGCCTGGCAGTCTATCCACTGTGCCAGCCAGCTGCTCTCATTAGGGATGTTAGAGAACAGATTTTTATACTTGGGCA
This sequence comes from Myrmecobius fasciatus, assembly GCA_023553655.1. Taxonomy (NCBI): domain Eukaryota; kingdom Metazoa; phylum Chordata; class Mammalia; order Dasyuromorphia; family Myrmecobiidae; genus Myrmecobius; species Myrmecobius fasciatus. The sequence goes on along the minus strand of JAJPUD010000009.1, from coordinate 780,501 downwards.
CATGACTTGACACAATTCTTTTGATGCTAATACTAATTAATAACAATAAGTGACAACTATAGAGTTGCAAGGTTTGCAAAGCACTTTGAACATAGAATCTTTTTTGATTCAGTGACTCCATGATGCAAGAGCATTAAGGTATATGGGATTTTGGATTTTCTTTAGTCGTGAATACTTTAAAATGATTCAGGACCATGACAGGTTAGATGCCTTCAAGAGAAGGCAACCTTACTTCACTATCAAGGTTGTAGTATATATGAGATAATTTTTTTTTTTGCTTTTTTGCTGAGACAATTAGGGTTAAGTGACTTGCCCAGGGTCACACAGCTAGGGAATGTAAAGTGTCTGAGGCCAGATTTGAACTCAGGTCCTCCTGACTTCAGGGCTGGTGCTCTATCAACTGCACCACCTAGCTGCCCACATATATGAGATATTTTAATTCCTATTTTGATAATCTAATTTTCAAAGTCTGCAAAAAAGGAATTTTAATGCTTTAATATTTAATAATAAAGAACATTTGATATTTATTTTCCTTCTACATTTTTTTCTTATTGATTCCATTTAGCCAAGTAGTGAAATGGGAAATTGGTAATAAACATCTACCTCTTCATGACTGCTTTTTGCAAAAATAACTAATTAGCACTAGGATAAAAACAACTTGCTTTTTTCCCCTCTCCTCTTATCTCTAAAAATGGAATTGATTTGGTAAGTGGAAAGGCTCCTTCTTTTACTACAGTTCCAATATGTGACTTCACAATGAAATAACAAATGTTTTGCTGTGTCATAATTAAAAGCTATTTCTAATAGGCACCTGACTCAAAAAAACAGACTTGAGCCCTGAGAGGTTCATGAGGTTAAAAAAGTGATGTAGGTTACTATTTAAATGATTCTATGTTGTCATCCAGACAGTTGGAAGTAAACAACACATAAGCAATAAGATCCCTCGCTAAGAAAGCCAAGAAACCATGTGATACTTTGGGAAGCTGGCATGCCAGAATGTCCAACTATTTGCCAAGACCTTCAATTATGTTTTAGAAACTGACTACCTCTCTACAAACTTATTGAGAAAAGAGTATAAAGAAGAAGGCACAGCTTGAATTCTCTGAACTTGTCCAAAGTTACTATACTAAGAGACTTTTATTAAGAAGGAAGATATTTTGTGTCCCATTCTACCTATGAGTCAGCAAACAAGTATGCCTACTGAAGAAAAAAAAAAACAGATGGAACTAACAGGACACATAATAAAAGACACATAAACTTCATATATTTTTAAAAAACAAGAAAAAAAAAGCAATTCAAGATTCATATTGGTAAAGGCACTACAGAGGTGTCAAAAAACCCTGGGCCTTCATCCCAACTTTGACCAATTTGTATTGATTTTTGTGAACAGCAAGTTCCTCATTTGTAGAATGGAGATAAATAATAAACTGCCTCAGTTACCTCAGAGTGTCACTGTAGAGATCAAATGAGATTCTGATAAAATGAGATATTTCATATAAAAGTATTTCATAAATAACAAAGGACTATAAGAATGAACCTGGTAACATAAATTAAAGAATTTTAGGAAGGGAGGAAATTAGGAAGGAAGAGTAAAAAGGAAGGAATCAAACGTGAAAGTGCATATGAAGGAAATTCATAAATGGTAAAGATTTGTATAAGAAGGCATTAAATACATTTTCAGATACATGTATAAGTGAGATATATAAATACATGTACAAGCTATATAAATATAATATAAGTGATTTCCAAGCCACTCCCTAGTATTCTTCAATGAATTTGGTACAAGCCTTCCATTTTTTTTTTCTGAACTCCTATCCTTGTATTAGGGAATTTCAATAGTCATAATGACTCACCCTCAAACACCCTAACCATTCAATTCCTCAACCTATTCACTACCCATGACTTACCTACATCAGCCACACAGAAAGTGGTCATACATCATCCTCAAATATACTATCCCTCAAAAATTGCAAAATTCCCTTATTTGAACACAATCTATTAGCTTTTTGCCTCTCCCTTTATCTTCCTTAAAAAATCCTACTCTTCATCTGCATTGCAAACTCCAATCTTTTCATCCCTCTATTCTCTCCCAGGCTACCTCCCCTATATTAGCTATTCGCTCACCTTTTTCTACCATTTTGACCCCTTGGTAAAACAATTCAATTTGATACTGTCATTTTCTTGAATTCCTATCTCCCTTATTCATAAAACATATTACACCCACCCAAGCTTCAGTCTTAAATCACTCTCATCATTCACTGCCTTCATTCCTACACATGTATTGCTGAATAAAGGTAAAGAAAATCACATAAATGCTCTAATTGTATCCCCTACAAAGTTATACTACGTAACCTCAAATGGGCTCTCACTGTTGCTAAACAATCTTATTATACCTACCCATTTTCTACAGTGGCTCTCTCTCTCTTTTTTTTTTTTTTTTTTGCTTTTTGCTGAGGCAATTGGGGTTAAGTGACTTGCCCAGGGTCACACAGCTAGGGAATGTTAAGTGTCTGAGACCAGATTTGAACTGGGGTCCTCCTGCCTTCAGGGCTGGTGCTCTATCCACTGTGCCACCTAGCTGCCCCTACAATGGCTCTTTCAAACATATTCATTCCTCCTCAAACTTCTCATGGCTGCCCCTTCTCCCACCCCTTCAGCTCTCCATCATATTTTATAGGGAAAAAAAAAGGAGGCCATTTGCTGTGAGCTGCCTCATCCCCCTTCACATTTCCCATTTTCCATCAGGTGCCTTCTGATACTTTTTGTGTTACTGTGTAACACAAAAATCCCGTTTTACATTCTTAAATTAGCCCCTCCTCTCTTTCTGGTCTCATACCATACTCTTCTCCATCTACTCCTTGATCAAGTGACAATGCCTTCCTTACTGTTCCTTACTGGAATTTTCTCTGCCTCTTCCCCATGACTAGAATGCTCTTGTTCTCAAATTCAACTAGCTTCCCTTAAATCCCAACTAAAATTTCATCTTTTACAGAAAGCCTTTCCAAACTCTTCTTAATTCTAGTTCCTTCTCTATGTTAATTATTTCTTTTTAATGCTGTATGTAGATTGTTTGCACATATCTTTTTGCATGTTGTCTTCTCTGTTAGACTGTGAACTTCTTGAAGCTACAGGGTTTGAATCCCCAACACTTAACATAATGCCTGGCACAAAGTAGGCTCTTAATAAATGTTTACTGATCAGTTGACTGACTGATACATAACTGATTGATCCTGGGCATGTAGAATAAAGAAATGAAAGAAGATTGAAAGACAAAAAATAAAAAATATGAATATATTAATGTGTATATATGTATGTGATTGATTCTTAAAAAAAAAAAAAAAAAACCTCAATTCTTGGAAGAATGACCTATAATTTAGTCTCCTTTCAAATGAGAGTCATGAAAATGATAATCTCATATCCTTTCCAACTTCAGACTTTAAAGTTCCAAAAATTAATTTCTTCTTTTAGTTGACATACTGATAACAGGAATCCCAGAGAGTGTGTTGGAGTGAGGAAATTAGCCTCAATAAAACAAGGAGAATTAAGAATGGGTGATATAATAGCAACAGGAGAAAGAAGTAAGTATTTAAGCTTGATTTGTATGATTTGTGGAGAATGAATCAATTTTTGTTTGTCAAACAAAATTTCATTACCAAACATCAGAATGTGTTGTGAAGACTCCATCCTTAAGTGACTCTGGAGACATCCAACGAACAGGTAATAATCCTTTACCTCCTTTTCGGTAGTAATCTGTCTCATAGATATCTCTTGTCATACCAAAATCTATAAAATTGAAAAAAGGAATAATGGCTTAAAATATTCAAGCAATTCTTTAAAGGAAATATGAAGGCACATAATAAATATATGATCATTTATGTTGTTCAATAATTTTGTTAACAGCACTAAATACAATGGATGGAATATGAATATATGCTACTAATAGTTAAACATGAGTGTACTTCACATTAATAAAACCAGATATTTTAATATCCTAAATGCCAACAAATTAAAGGATGATTATTTTCAAGAGAAAAAAAAAGATCTCAATGATTTTTTTGCTTCTAAAAGTATTTACCACAAAATTCCTTTAAATAGTGGAATATCAGAGCATTGAAAGATGTGATTTACAAAAGCTTGATATTATAAAAGAATAATTCTTAATCCATAAAGCATATTAATTTCTTTCAAAACTTACCCAAAGAAAAATTCATTTCATGTTAATTCACTCCAAGTGAGGATCATCATCTTAACAGGTAGAGACAAAGTACTGAGATTCAGCATTTCCATTAAACCAAGTGAAATGCTGAGATTTTCCCCACCCTACCCCTTAAAAAAAAATAAAAAGACTGGGTCTCCCTATCTCACCCCAAGCTGGAAGTGTAAAGGCTACTCATGATCCTGATGTAATCACTGATCTACATAGGAGCTTTGGCTTTCTTAAACTTCAGCCTGGGTTGGTTTGTCCCCTTTTTAGGCAACCTAGTAGCTACCCATTCTCAGGACTTCACTACATGAACTCAAGAAGCTTTCTAGTCTTCTCTCCTCATCCCAATCATAAACACAAAGAATTGCATGTGCTCACAATGAGATTCCTAAGAAAGTTTTTATTTACAAACTACCTAAGACCATTATTCAATAATGATTTTCCAATGGATTAATCTCATTCAGTTTTTCAAGTTGTCTTTATTTTTATGTCCTTAGCATTTGATATATAAATATGACATCTGGTTCTCCTTTAAGTCTAAATTAATTCCTTTCCAGGTTACTTTACCTAAACTATTACTATACATCAGCTCTTCCTTTCTCATGGCAAACTTTGTTCTTTAAATCTTTCCTTTACATCTATTCGCTATTTCCACAAGAGATTAAGCTCACTTTTTGAAAATATGCAAGGGCAAGAGTACAAGAGCATCTTGGATCTTAATCAACATAGTTTTCTTGCACAATTAAAGGTTAATAAAGTTACTATTATTTTAAAAAAACAGATTAGTACATATCCTTCTTGATACATGAAACATGGCTCTGGGAAAACGTTTGTGAGTGCAAGATTCTGGCCTTTGCGTTAACCCAGTGCCATAGGAATCAGAGGATGGGGAGAGAAAAAGAGAAGGATGAAAGAATGCTGGGTCTTTCTACTGAGAAAAGGCTATAAAGTTTTTGCTTAATATAAAAATTAAAATAAATTTGAAAAAGACAAGGTAATTCCAAGAAAAAAAAATCTGTAAAGAATTGCCATAAGTAATAATAGTGATAATCATTAATATTATTATGATAATGCAATAATAGCTAACATTGGATTATGTGCCAGGCACTGTGCTAATTTTTTTATAATTATTAATATTATCCCTATTTTAAATATGAGGAAATAGAGTCAAACAGATCACAATGTCTGGAACCTAATTGGTGCTTAATAATTATTTATTGATCAAAAGAAATTTAAAAGGGAGTTAAGAAAAAATAATCAAGTGCATCATAAAATCGAGTATATAAAAAAAGTTTTAGATTTTTTTATTTTGTTTTGTTTTGTTTTTAAATGAGAGTAGGGTGTACAAAGAGAAAAGCAAAACTTGGCAGAAAAGATTCCACTGTAGGGAACTAAAGAGAACAATCATCCTCTCCAAGAGTCCTCTGTTTCCCCATTCACTTCTTTTTTATACTGGCATCCCTCCTTATCTCTTTGACTCTTGTCAAAAACCCCAATGAAATGGTTCTCAGCCACTGCTGACTAGTCTATGTGAGCCATATGCACTATAACTTTTGCAATAAGGTCTTTGAAAGCAGCTTGCTCCATATATGTAATCTAGGCTTACATGCTAGCAGGTGTTGAATGAATATTTCATGACAAACATAGTTTTGTTTAACCTGTTCATTTACTTAGTAGATCATAGTTTTATTTGTAAGAGCAAATGCAGAAACACCTGTTTTGGAAATAATTCTTGAGGAGCTATTCATAGTTCCCTTAGGGAGGGGGAGGGAAAACCATAAAATATCTCATTTAAAAATTACAGTTAAATACCATTATGTATGGGGAAGTAAGGGGTAGGAAAACATTCCATTAAAAACTATAGAGAAAATACATGAAAAAGTTAACTTCTGAAATAGTTTTCTTAGACTATAATATTTTTCTTATGATTTTTCCCTTGTGCTTATCAGAGCCATCAGATGAAAAGTGAAGAAGCTAGGCTGTTTCCACAGCAACACCGTAGTTTTATTTGGTGTATGTTTTCCTTGGTGCATACTAAAAATAAGTACACTTAAGATGGAAACAGTGATCACTAGAAACAACATCACTAGCCAACAATCTAAAATTCACTTAGGACCTCTGCTTTTGTTTTGTTGTTGCTTATCAAATAGGTCTCTAAGTGAGGTCCTGCCTCACCCCTGTCTCTCTGATCTCTTCATAGCAGCATATGTTTCTTCATTTTCATTAGAAATATTATTAGTGGGAATTTACATACATACTACCCTCCAAAAGTTGGGAGAGTCTTTGACTTAGGGGAATCTAAGTTTAATAACATAGGAATGCTACCACAAACAAGGGTCACATAAGACAACATGAAAGAGTGTCAGGAAAGATAATTGAAGTAGTCCGTTTAGGACCAAAACATATAATACCTAGGAAAAGGAAAATAAAAACAGTGAAGATAACATAGCTTAGCTTAACTTTTGCAGGGCTATTGCCTGTCACCTATTCAAAAAACATAGACCTGTGAAATATATTGCTGAGGGCCTATTGTTCCTGGAAATCATCATCATGCATACACTGAATAGAGAGACAAATCGCAAAGAGCAACATATTTCCTTAAAAAAAACAACAAAGACAAAAGTACTTCTAAAACCCAACTAAATTCAAATTAATACAAAAAATCAAAAGTGTAAAAGACTATTTCCTTAACAGCTGCAAAATTGGAAAGGTAAAGAACGCACCTCCAATTTTGACAGTGAAATCTTCAGCCACCATGCAGTTTCTTGCAGCAAGATCCCTGTGGACAAACTTGTTGGCATTGAGATATGCCATACCATCAGCAATCTCTCCAGCCATCTGAATCATCTTCTTTAAGGTTGGAAGCATCTGGCATGGGTTATTCTGATGGAGAGAAATAAAGGATTCAAATGTGAGAAAAATTGAGAATTTGTCTCTTTCAAAAGCTGTAATGCCTTTTCTCAATTCTATCACCACAAGTCAGTCTGCTAAGGAATCAGCATGTTATTATGTAGACCATAGCATCTGTTTAGTGGTAAAATCATGTGCTCTCTCCCTAACCACATCAAGCTCAACAACAACGAGAAATGCCAATTAGCACTCCTTTAGACCAGGGATTTCTATTTTGGGAAATACATAAAATGTTTAAAGTGAAACAAGCAATTTTTGGTATTAAGAATTCTATTTTACTCAAGCACCTAGAAATTTATACTCCTTTTAACTCAATGGTTTACCAAGGACAAAATATAGTTAAGAGAAGATCATTTTAAAACTCATTTGAATGTCCATGCTTTGAAAAACAGGACAAATATTCGAATATATAAATCTCATGTCTCAATTTTCACATAAACTTTTAATATTCCTTTTAATCTTCCTTTTTACATTAAATTCCCCATTAACATAAGCAACCACTCAGTCAATTGGCATTTACTATTGTTTATTTGTCATTTTCTTCCATCATGGGATTTTCTTGGCAAAGATACTAAAGTGGCTTGCCATTTTTTTTCTCCAACTCATTTTACAGATGAGAAAACTGAGGCAAGGAGGTGATTTGCCCTAGATCTCACATCTAGTAAGTGTCTGAGGCCAGATTTAAATTCAGGGAGTTAAGTGTTTCTGATTTCTGGCTCATCACTTTACCTACCGAGATACCTAGCTGCCCTATTTATAGAGTGTCCTACAAGCCAGGGATTGTGCTAAATGCTAAAACTTCTTATAGAAATTGGGATTCTAGATAGGACTTAATGGAAGCCTTAATGGAAATCAGGAGGTGAAAAGAGCATCTAGACATGGAGAATAGCCAGTGAAAATGATCAGAGTCTGGAGATGAACTGTGTGTCACATGCAAAGCATAGTAAAGAGTCAGTGAATCACAGAATGCATGGAATGGGAATAAGGTATAAGAAGACAAGAAAAATAGGAAGAAGCCAAGTTGTGAAGGGCTTTGAATGCCAAACAGAAGATTTTGTATTTGATCTTATAAAGTCGCTGGAATTTACTGAATGGGGGTAGGGATGAGTGAGACAAGATCAGAAATGCACTTTTGGAAAATTAATTTTACAAATGAGTACTGACAGATGTGGGGAGGGATTTGAGGCAGGAAGAGTCCCCAGCCAACTATTGCAATAGCCAAGATTTGAGTTGATGACAGTGTTAAAGGATAGAAGGGAGTATATATGAAAGATGTTAAGATGGTAAAACTGATATGCCTGGCAAAAGCTTAAATATAAAGGGTGGGAGAGAATGAGAAGTTGAAAATAACAGGTAGAATGGAATCTGAGTGATGGAAAGGATGGTTGTACCCTTGACAATTATATAGGAGTTCCAAATGAGTTAGGGGAGGGTTTGGGGGAAAGAAAAAAAGTTAATGGGTTTAACTAAATTTAAAATGTTTATGGGTCATCTAGTTCAAGATGTCTAAATTCAGTTGAAGATGTGGGTTTGGGGGTTAAGATCTCATTTTTTTCCCATCTCTGTTCAAAAGCATTCACTTTATTAATAATTTAACTTTGATGAGTTTTTTTCTTCTTTTTCCTACTGATGCACACCTTATACTTCTATAGTGTATAGTTTAAAAAATCACATCCCTTTATAGTATTTGAGCTTGATAATCTTGAGAACTCCCTACCCCTACTTTAAAAAATAAATAAAAACCAGAGTAACAAAAATTGAATTTTAACATATAATCTATAACTTGAGAAGTAAGAAGAATGCAAGCAAATATATTCATTACTTGGAGGAAATTTTTTTTAAAGCACAGTATTGGAAAGGAAAAAAGGGAATTTCATACCTTATGAGATACTCACACTGAGCTAAGTATAAATAGAATAATTCTTCAACTACTTAGTTATGGTAACTTTTTCTGAACCACAATGTATTCCTCAAAGTCAAGCTGTGGGTATATTAGGGAGTGTGGATGAGGCAGACTTCTCATTTCAAGTATTTTGTTCTTCTTGTTGAGCCATTTCAATCATGTCTGATCCCTCATGACCCTATTTGGGGTTTTCTCGATAAAGATATTAAAATGGTTTACCATTTCCTTTTCTAGCTCATTTTACAGATGAGGAAATTGAGTTGAACAGGGTTCTAGATAGGACTTAATGGTTAAGTGACTCACCCAGAGTCACACAGTTGCTGAGTTGGGATTTAAATTCAGAAAGAAGTTTTCTTGACTTTAGGCCCAGAGCTCTGTGCATTATGGTGTCATCCAGCTGCTCAAGTATACCACTGGATGATAGTGAAAGAAAATGAACTGCTACAGAAATACAAAATTAGGAAGTCACCATGAAGATCATTGTTTAATATCTTCATTTTAAAGTTTAGGAAATATTTCCATAGAGGTATGATTTTCCAATGGTCATAAACCTACTTAATGGAAGAATACCTTGTTCTCCTAATTCTCAATCTCTGACTAAGGAGTTGGTAGTAATAGGAGAAGTAGAGGAGGATAGTTGGACAGGAAAGTGGAGAAAGTGGAGATCTTAAAAGCTCATTTTTAATCTTCTTATAATTGCTTAGAAAATAAATTGCTTTCACTGTTAATAAAGTTTTTTCTCTCAATGTAAATTGACGTACATCTGAATTTATCCCATGTTTAATTTTCCAACAGACCATCATTCAACAATAAAAATAACACATGGTAAAAATAGTCTTAAAAGCTGAATTGTAATTGTAGTTCAATGATCTTCAAAACTGTAGTATAGATACATTTTTAAAGCAGGGACTTTTAGTTATTTGTGTCTTCACAGACAATCCATTCAAAGTCCTTGAAGAATTAGACACACAGACTGTTAAAGATTTACAATGAAATCATCAATGAATCATTCTTTGGAACTAAAATGAAGAAAGTTCCACTTGAGAGGTGGTAAAGGTCCTTATTTAGTGAAAAATAAAACAAAAATGTGCTCAGATGGAGAAAAGCTAACATAATAGAATTCAGGAGAGATAGGGACATACAGAATGGAAAGAATGACCTACACAGCGATTGCCAAAACTGGATCAATGCTACAAAGAATTTTAAACTTCTATCAGGCCCAACTAAAAGTATGCTGCATTTAAAAATTTGGTAGTAGAATTACTAATAGCAGTAGTACTAGAAGTAATACTGGTACTAATGGTATTAGTGTTTCTAATGGTGATGGTAGTGATAGTAGAAGTAGTAAAAGTGGTGGTAGTAATATTAGTATTTTTAATGGTGGTGGTAGTGATAGTAGGAGAAATAGCAGTGGGGAGTGGTGAGGATGGTAGCAGTAGTTGAAGTACTACCAGTGGTGATAGTGGTAACAGTAATAGAAATAACAGTAATAATTGATATTGATATCATTTTTAAAAGTATGCAAATAAAAACTGACCTCTGTCTCTGGTCTTAGAGATCTGAGGTAACTTTTGAGATCCCCTCGTGTCATCAATTCCATGATGACTAATGTTGGCTGGCCCTGGGACACTACTCCAAGCAACCGCACCTGGAAGGGAAAAACCAGATGACTCAGATCCTAATTCACACAGTTTTGTTCCCCTACTCTTTACTGCTAATACTATCTGACAGAACTGCCCTATCTGAGTGATGACGAGGAGGTTTGAAAGCATAAAATACAAGAGGGCTCTGTCTAACCTACTCTGTATCACATCTAGCATGTGTAGCAAGCAGGGGCAAATATAAAGTAATGATTATCAGGGATTTCTGGCTACTGTCTCCAAAAACGGGTAGCTAAAAAGTTAACTCTAAATATATATACATAGGAAGTAAAAAGTTTCTTTCCACAGTCTTTTCATTTTAGATTTCCCCTCCCTCTCCCACACTGCAGATCTAGTAAGACTTTATTCTTACCACATGATGACAATTGAATTCTTTCATTACTGAAGCTTCATTGAGAAATTCAATTCTTTCCCGCATGCTTGCTGCTTCATTGACTGTTTTGATGGCCACTCTGGTTTCAGGTTCATCTTTCACCACACCCTTTGCAACTCCCTCATATACCATCCCAAATGAACCCTGCCCAAGTTCTCGACTCATGGTGATCTTCTCTCGAGGTACCTCCCACTCATCTGGAACATACACTGGAAAAGAAGAAACAGAAGGTATTTTGTTTAAAATATATTTAAAAGGAAAACCACAACCAAACAAAACTCTACCAACATATGAACATGGAACAGATAAGCCACTGATCAATTTGCTTAGGACATCAATAACGAAAATCTTCAGAGGAATAATGTGATAAAACTCATGTTAGTTCATCTTAGTGTTCTAAGAGCTTCTCATGAAAAGAGCCAGTAAATTTAGCAAATCTCAGTATTTCATGTATCTGTGATTTCGGTAAAAAGAGTTTTCCTTTAACCAATGTAGATTCTAACTTTCCAATATTTTGCTAAACATGAAATCCTAAAATGAAAAACATTAACAAGAAGAAGAATTCATCAGGTAATGGTCTAATTTTTTTTAAAGGATCTATATGAATTTAGGCTGGTCTTCAGATGACAAATTTGTCACCATCCCTGGGCTTTTCTAGCCTTATTAGCTTTGTTAAAGTTCTGTGCTCTACATAGTTTTCAGAAAAAGAAATTAAAGCTATGAATGAAGTCATGAAAAAACTACTCTAAATTACTGCTATGGTAACACAAATTTTAAAAACTTTAAGGTATCATTTCATACTACCATGACAGGAAAAAAAAAACAAAAACAAATGCTGGAGGAGATGTGGGGGAAAAAAAGTACACTAATATATATATTCTTGATAGAATTGTGAACTAATTCAACCATTCTAGAGAAAACTTTTAAGTTATACCCAAAGGGCTATAAAACCATGCATACTCTGACCTCTACTAAGGCTGCTTTTTAAAAAGAGGAAATATAAGGGAAAAGGACCTATTTACAAAGAATATTCATAGTAGCTCTTTTTGCAGTGCTAAAAAATTAGAGGAGATATCCACCTATTAGGTGATGGCTGAACAAGTTTTGCTATATGATTGTGACAGAATATTATTATTCTATAGGACATGCTGACAGGATATCTCCTGTCAAGAAAAACTTGAGAAAATTTATGTGAATTGATGCAAAATGAAGTGAGCAGGACCAGAATAATATACATAATAACTATGATACTGTAACAATAATGAATTGTGTAAGACTTAGTTATCCTAAAGTTAGTTATCATAAAATGATCTTCCACAATTTCAAAGAATTTAGTTATTTATTTATTTTTTGCAGAGGCAATTGAGGTTAAGTGACTTGCCCAGGGTCACACAGCCAGGGAATGTTAAGTGTCTGAGACCAGATTTGAACTCAGGTCCTCCTGACTTCAAGGCTGGTGCTCTATCCACTGCGCCACCTAGCTGCCCCTCAAAGAATTTATGATGAAAAATAATATCCACAAAAACAAACAAAAAAAACCTGATGAACTCTAAATATAGACTGAAGCAATTCTTACTTTATTTTCCTTAGGTTTTTTGTTTTTGTTTTTGTTCTTTACATAACAGGGCTAATATGGAAATATTCTTTGCATGACTTCACATGTATAATAGATATCATATTGCTTTTGCCATCTCAATGGGTAGAAGTGAAAAAAAATTTGGAACTCAATTTTTGTTTAAATGATCTCTCTTCCCCTACCCCACCAAAAAATAAGAGTTCTGTGTTCTACTGGTTAAGGCTTCCAGATCTCATAGTATCATCGTGCTAAGATAAACCTCTGAAGTAGAACTTTAATGGAAGAGATTACAATATTGATGTTCCCCAAATTTTCAAAACTTCACAAATATCATTACATAAAGAATAAGTGAAAAAAACAAAATGGAGATCTTTTGAACCCCTTAAAACACCAAATTCAAGATATGGTTTGGGAAGTATAGCATTTTATCTGGTTCAGTCCTTTAGTTCATCATCGAATAGCAAAATGAATTGAAAGTAGAAAAGAGAGTCACAAAAGAAAAAGGATAAAAAGAATTTCAGAAAGTTTGTATCCTGCCAGTCTTCCTCCATGTGGAGAGTTACCAAACCAGAAAAGAAGAGGATTGAGGACAAGTCTAAAATGGACAGGACAGCTATTTCAGGTTTATTTTATTTTTATTCTAACAAATATTTATTGAGTGCTTACCACATGTAAAACCCCAGATCATTTTAACTTCAAGTCACAGGGGCTGTATCAATCTACTACAGATTTGGGTGTAGAAAATCTAAGGTAAAATAAATGCTAATAATAGAGCCAACAAAGAACTGGCTAAAACTAGAACCAAAAGGCACTATTATTATGTAATTTTTTGGGTGGGAAGGAGGTGGTTAGCACAAAAAGGCTCCATTAGGACCGGATGAGTTTGTAACTGTGCTTAATGTGGTCCTACTCATTAAAAATCAGAGTATTTCAGGATAACTAACTTCATGGGAGAGAAAATAATTCTCTAGCAGTCAGTCTACTACAGCTATTGCTAATAGTTTCTCCATAAGAGAATCAGGTCTCAATTATTACATTTGATTGAAATCTTCAAGGCAACATTAGACAGAATAAATACCATTTAAGAATCAACCACAGGAATATTTACAAATATGAGCTATAAACTAATTCCTAACTTTCCTTCATAAGAATTTAATATTTATAGTGTATAAATCTTCAGAAATTTCACAAAAACAAGTTTGCACCCCATACTCTTAGGTAGTTCCCACACTAAAAAATACAAAGGTAAATCACTTGAAACTAGAACTATGCAAGACTACCCAGTAGATAAGACTATTTATAATACTCCCTTAGGGGCTATAAAAGTCAGGGTCCATAACCATTTATCTCAGGAAAGTAGTTTGCTTTTTAATCAGAATTAATTGTGTAGTGTGCAGTAAAATAAGAAATTTAAAACAGTTAAACTTATTTCTTAGAAGGAAGGGCCTCTGAAGTCAATATAACTTTATCCATGGGAAATCTACTATATTAAGCCAAAAAGTATATAGTTTAACCAAAAAATCATAAGCCTCACCAATCACCTGGAGGGCTGCATGCACAATGCTATCAGCTCTTTTATGTTGGATATTTTCAGTGTTTTCTGGGAAATGGTTATAAGCATGTTCATTTTAGGGGAAAAGTGGGTTTTTAAACTACTTTTGAATCACAATGTCACTCTGTCACCTTTTGAGGAAACCACCTTCTACTGATTGTTAAAAGGCTGGAGAGATTAGTTTCAAATGAGGTAACTGTTCTAACCAATTGGTCTATCTGGCACTAAGGTTTTTAAAGTAGGTTGAGTGACATTTTGAAAAGAGTCAGAACAGAGATCCTCAGTTATCAGAATTATTCATTATTCTTTCAGTATAAAATCAAAATCATCACAGAATCTATTTTGCTACATTAATGCATTCCTAAATCTTACTTGACATTTCACTGTCAAAGCTACAAATAAGCATGCACCTTCTGTGTTTGGTTTTATTCTGAAATAGTACAAATCCTCATCTGTCTGGGATATTTTTGGTATGATCTTTTTAATACAAAAGAGAATACAGCAAATTATTTCTCATTTTCTTATCTAGTCTATGAACTTTTACTTCCCTAATTTATATTTACTCTACCTTATTTGCTAACATAAATATAAAGATTTCCTAACATTTATGTACTTTAACTTTTTAAAACTGCTCTCACATATGTCATCTAGCATGTTAATAATAATCACCAGTCACTTTTTGTAGTGTTAAAAAAAAAAAAAAAGGTATCCCACATTTCTTATTCTGTTTAAATTCTTAGAGGAAAAAAAAAAAGCTAATTTTCTCTTCATACTCTTCCTTCAACAGTCCTGGACATCTGCTTATCTTCTCTGACATCACTAGACATGACCCTTTTGTTTCAGGGTCTTCATTTGGTTACTTTAATATAACAAGTTATGATTTCATTGGGACTGATGCAGCCTACCCACACCTCTTCCTTGTATTAAGTAGGAAATCTTTATGAGTTGGTGTAGACCAAAACAAAATTTTTTTGGAAACCAACAACTAAATGGTGATGGGCCTTTCATTAATTAATTGGATGACAGGAACATAATTTATTTCTGGGGTCATACACAAAACTTTTTAGGTTGGTAGGATCTATAGTATCTAAAGGATACATAGCCTTTCAGAATCCACTGTGACCTGTATGCTAAGAAGCATCAGAATGGACCTTTGGTGAAATGTGAAAAAAAACCCAAAATCAAAAACTGGCCTGCTAAACCATATTCAGGAATAGCCAAAAGAAAATGTAAGGGGATAGAGAGAAAGTAAATTTTATGATATTGGTGAAACGGGAATAAGAGACAAAGGAATAAAATAAAATAAAAATTTACAATAAGGATAACAAAGAAATATGAATATTACAAATAATGTACTTGAATGACAAAAAATATTTTAAACATATAAAAACCATCTGAATCTAAAATACTTTTGCCAACATCATAATCATCTCTTTTCTAGATATGAACATTCTGGTGGAAAAATTTTTGTAATTTCAGCAACAAATTTCATGTAATTAAAATGATTCCAATATAGGTTACATTCAGAAATGTGTTTCTATTACATAGAGTCCTCTACTATTGTGATTTTTTGGGGGGGTATACTTCTTTCCCTTAAAGCAATGATATTCTATGACTGTGTTTCTAGAATTGAAGACTATCAAGCAAACCTTTTGGATAAAACCACCCTTTTTAACCTTAGGTTTAAAATATATATATATATATATATATATAAGCAATGACAGAATTAAAATCAATGTTATCATCAATCACTTAATAGGACTTTTTACAAAGTATTCTCTTTTTATGAATCTTAAGTTCCTCTTAAGTAAGAGGGTGATAAGAGGGTGACAATGATACTTGTGAAATCTCTCAATAGAACTGCTTGTAAAATAAGAATAATAATAACAACAATAGCAGGTAGCATTTGTATATTGCTTTAAAACTGGCAAAGCTTTATTAACTTATTTATTATCTTATTTCATCTTCTAACAACCTTGGAGAGGTAGATGCCATTATCTTCATTTTACAGATAAGGAAACTGAAATGGACAGTGGTTTAATAATCTGCTTAGGATCAAAACAACTATTAAGTTCATAGGATGGATTTGAACTCAGGTCTTCTTGATTTATCTGTTGTGCTACCTAGTAGCCTCTTAATGACTTATAACCATAAAATGTCATAAATGTGATTTTTCATAATTATTTTTGCAACACTATGGAACATATTTCCCTTAGTAATAGCTCAAATCTAGAAATTACATATGTGTAAATGTGTTTAAACACTTACCATCTGCAGCACTGAAGTACTCTGGATTGACAGATGCATATAGAACTCCATTCCCTAATCTGTCACTGTTTCTGTCAAAAGATTTAAAATGTAATTTTTCACAACCTTTCATATATGACACTTCCACCTATCCTTCTCCCTATATTCATACCTCTTATTTTATATGTTCTACTTATAAGTACTAACTAGGGAAGATTAAGGATAGCTTTTATTATGATAATAACTAATATATTCATAACTTCTTCTAAATGTATCTTACATGAAATCCCATTAGTTTCTTTAAATAGTTTGAGATCATTTTGCCTCTATTATATTAGAATAGGATAAATATTTCTAAAAATGGAAAGCATTTTTGGAAAAACTCCTAAGTTCTTAAGCTCCTCTTCAAGAAAGAAAAAAAAACAACTTTTTTTCTTCAATTAAAATAAAAGGGGTCATTTGGCAAAAGAGATCATATACTGCATTTGAGAAGATTACTTAATTCAATAAGTGAAGCAGCTTTATTTAATTTTTTAAAAAAACTTAAAACCACATATAAAACAATTAAGAAAGATTTCAACAAGTTTATATCTTACTTTCCTTTAAAGAATATATAAACTGAAGAACATGTTTTCTAAATTATATTTGTCCCTTTGTAAGGGCTATAAAGTCCTCAATGAGACTGATTTACGCTGTCTTTATTTTTCAGTAAATAGAACCAAACTACCATGACTCCCAATTTTAATCTTCAAACATTCAATGGCAATTTGAGAAACAAGAAGTTCTTACCTTTTTTTATTGTAGACATACCACATTATCAGTATTCCACCAAGTATAAATAATCCTGCGATGGGGAGAGCGATCATTAAGTGAATGAAGTTTTCATAGTCTGGTGCTGCAGACATGAGGAAATGAAGTGCATTAAATAACATGGAATGTTTTTATTTTAATCAATTAATGGGATTTAAAAATCTGCCCAACTTTTTTAACACCACTATCTTCCCCAATACCCATACCCCCAAAAAATCCTCTATGAAAATCAATCAGATATTCTGAAAAACAAACTAACAGTAAGATCTTCTAGCAAAAACTAGAAGTAAAAAAACCCTAGCTATTTTATCAATGAGTGTTCAGAGGACTGTGCCCATTTTTCCTTCTAAATAAATTTTTAAAAAAAAGTTATTTCGAAGTGGTGAAACATCTGAATAAGAAAGTACTGTATTTGCATTTTAACACTTAGGAAAACATATGGAATAATAATAGAAAAGGCATCTGGTCTGAAGTCAGGAATACCTAAGTTCAAAACTATCTCAAACACTGTATCTCTATGACCCTGTCTCAGTTTCCTATTTGTAAAAAGGGGATAATAATGCCATCTATCTCCCAGGGTTTTTGTAAGGATCAAATGTGATAATACTTGCAAAGCACTAAGCACAATGCTTGGCACACTGCAAGTGCTCAATAAATGCTTGTTTCTACATTGCTTCTTTTAAATGAACATTTCTAAAATCAAACTGCTTATCTTTCTCTCAAAATTATCTCCCTTTTCTGACTTCTCTGTTTTTGTCAGTGGCATCATCATTCAACCTGTCACATACTTTTAAGTCATGCTGTCACCTCTGACTCTACCATCTACTTCTCTTTCTACATCCAATAGCATGTGAGATCTTGTCAATTTTTCCTCCAATCAATTAACATGTATTTATTATCTAACAATATCTTTAAATCTATCCCTTCCTTTTTTATATATTATATTTTTATTGCTTTTTTTGTCATCTTTTCTAAAATTGCTACCTCTTCCCTTAGTGGGCAAGCTTTTGTAATTAGATTAGTTTTTTAAAATGAGGGAAAAGGAAATTCAGCAAAACTAACCAAAAGCTAACTGAGTCTGAGAACATAAACAATGTTCCATTTCTAAATTTCCCCAACTTTAGAAAGAAAGCTGGAAGAGCATTTCTTCATCTTGTCTATAGGGCCAAGCTTTGTCATTTTAATCAGTGTTCATTTGGGGAAGGAAATGAGAGAAAGTTGGTTATTGTTTCTATTTACATGGTTGCTAGTCAACATGTATACTATTTTGTTAGTTTTGCTTATTTCATCTGCATCAATTTATATAAATCCCATGTTTTACAGAATTCTTCACATGAACTGTTTCTTATGGAACAGTTATCTTGTATTACATTTGTGTATTACCATTTATTCAGTCATTCTCTAATCTAAAGCTTTTAAAACTGTGGGTCACAACCCCATTTGGGGTCACGAAACTGAATGTGGAGGGATCACAAAATTATGATTTATTATCAGTAAAAGTTTGATTTGCTTATCTATTTTATATACCTACATACCTGGGGTCAGGTAAAAATTTCTCAGGTGAAAAAGGGCTGCAAGTGGAAAAAATTTAAGAAGTCCTGCTCTAATCAATGTTGTTTCTTCCTTTCCATTGCTTAAATTAATACTAACTTAAATTGACTTAAATTACTGCAAGGATCTCTTAAATGGTTTTCCTACTTTCCTATTTCCTCTCCCTTTAATTTAGGGATTCTTAAACTTTTTTTTTTGTATTATTGATTTTGATAGTCTGGTATCTTTGATAATCTGGTGAAACCTATGGACTCCTTCCTATTGAATAATAGGACTCCCTCTTATGGAATAATATTTTTAAATGAATAATATTTTTAAATGAATAAAACAAAATATCTTTGATAATAAAGGAAACCAATTATAATGAAAAAAGATGTAATATTTATGCCTATCTATCTCATCAAGATCCCATGAAATCTGAACATGGAGCTCCATTTTCACATTCCCATTCCTAGAAAGTTCTTTCTACTTTTTTTTATCTCAACTTCTTTAGGTTACTTCAAATATTTCAAATCTTTAGGTTAATTCAAATACATAATCTCCCATCTTCTATAGGAAACCTTTCCTCATTCTCTCTGATTCTAGAGCCTTCCCTTTTTTTTTTTTAATAATCTCTTGTGTTTATACATAGTTGTTTGTATATAGTGTCTACCATTAGACTGAGTTCCCTGAGAGCAGAAAAATTTTTATTATCTTTGTACACCTAGCACTTAGCACCATACCTGGAACATAACAGACATTCATTATTTTATTTTTGTGAGGCAATTATGGTTCAGTGACTTGCCTAGGGTCTCACAGCTAGTAAGTGTCAAGTTTCTGAGGTCACATTTGAACTCAGGTCCTCCCTGACTCCAGAGCTGGTGCTTTATGCACTGTACCATTTAGCTACTCCCCACAATAGACATTTAATAAATGTTTACTGATTGACTTAGGAGTTCTATGGACTCCAGTTAAGAACTCCTGTTCTAAGCCACCCTTTACATATGAAACATTTCCTTTCCTGATGTACCATTCTCATTATTCATTCTCCTTATGCACTGCCACTCCTCTGCTCAAAAGTTTTTCATCTTGCAATCCTTTTCAACCTTACCTCTTGCTAGTCTTCAGTCTACATCTTACACTTGAAGCAAATTATCCTACTGTCCCTACCACATATGCAGCCAACAGTTTCCAGTCTTTTTTTTGCTGTAACTTTAGTCCACAGCCAGTTCTGCCTGTTAGCTGAAACTCTGAACCTGTCTTGAATAGACCTACTCTTCCATGAAGTCTTCTCTGATCTTCTCTAATAAGTCAAAATTTCCTTTTTCTCCTTAAAATCTTACTTAGCCCTTTGTAATCTTCTTCTTTCCATTAGGATTCTAAATTGAGTGACATCAGGTATCACTGTCTCTTTTCTTCTTCAGATTTTGATAGGATGCAGGGACTAAATAACTGCTTGTTAGATTTAAATCATGCCAGAATAATAATATTAACCAAGTACTTCATAGTCATTCTATTCTTTGCTTTAAGGAAGGTTAGAGAGACAGAATAAAAATTTATTATTACTAATATATGGTTCAGTTCTAAGGCAAAAGAGCTTGCCATTTACACATCATTGAAAATATCTCCGGGTCATTTATAGTTATCAGAGGAGGGTTTTTTCCCTAGGTTTTTTTTTTTTTCAGAAGATATTTTGTGTTATTCCTATCCCTTGTATTAGTGGTCAAGTTGCACTATGTTCTTCTGGGTTCTACATTTCAATAAGACATAGAACATGTTCAAAGGAAAAATAAAGTGATTAAAAGTCTACAAATAGGCTTAAGACATTCAGCCATGAGCAAAAGCTAAAAAACCTAAGATGATTTAGTCTGGATAAAAGAAAACTGAAGGGTAATTTAATAGTATTCATAAAGAAGATTTCTATAAGGAGAAGAGTTGCCAATGGAAGAAATGGCACTAAACTTTAATAACAAAGATTTTTATTTGACATAAGGAAAAACTTTCCCAATAATAAAACATAAATCTATGATGTTTATCAGTTCTAAATCAAGGGATAAAGCACTGAGCCTACAGTGAGGGAAACCTGAGTTCAAATCTAGCCTTAAGACACACTTATTGTATGACACTGGGCAAGTTCTTTAACCCCTATTTGCTTTAATCCACTAGAGAAGAAAATGGCAAACCACTTCAGTATCTTTACCAAGAAATTCCCATGGAATTCCCAAGGTCCATGAAATTTACAAAAACTTTGACATGACTAAACAACACTATCATAATCCTTACGTTTGGCTGGAACATAGAAGAATACAGGGTCAGTCCATGATCCATTCCCAGAAAGAGAGGTGGCCTGAACACGGGCTGAATAGTTCCCAGGGTTCAGCCGTGTAAGCCTGGCCCCTCCAAATTTCCTGTATTCCTGTCTGGAAACACATTCCCGTTGATCCTAAAAGAAACACAATAGTCTGTATTAGCTTTCCCTAAACTTTTGTGAAAGTAAGCTCTGTGATTCTTTTGCCATGTATTGTCTCAGATTTTTATCTCACTGGTAACTTCAGCTCTGTAAATATCCTACTTTTCATCTCCCACTGAACAAATATCCAGTAAAAGGGGGAAAGGGAACAGAGAAAGGCATAGAAAGCAGTACTCTACTCAAGGTTCTCGTTCAGTAGAGGTATCTGATTTTATGCAATATTTTAGAAGACAAATGCAAGTTTATTTTAAGCAAGTGGCTTTTCCATGTCCAACTAGAAAAATCTCTAAAAGATTAGTGGGGAAAAAACTTCAGATTGGTTATCTGTATCCCAAAGTTATTTTCTGCTATGAAACTAGACCTTTTTTTTAATTCAAGAATTTTGTCTTAACATGTATTACCACCCATTCCTTTCCCCTGCTTAATTCAGAGGAGAGCATATAATAGCATTAAAAGTTTTCTTGATTTTGATTTTTTAAATTTTATAACAAAAGAGTTCAATACTAAATGATATTCATCTGACACAAGTATAGGAAAAGGACATAGGTCCCTTTCAGATCTTACCTCTACTTGCTGACCATATTTTATTTCATACATTAATATTAATCCATTAGGATTTTCAGGTTCTGACCACTTCAAGTAGACAGTATTATCTGGTCTTGGCTCCCATAGCACTGGTCCAGGAATATTATCTGCTCCTTCTGTAAAACATTTCCAACAAATGATAAAAGTCAATCAAAAATGAGAGACAAACTAACTTATATAAAGCAGTTATTATAATAATAAATTACCTATGCCTACAAAGCACTGTAAAGAAATGTAGAATTCTCTAGAGAGTTAAATTGCTTATGGTGTGAATTACTAAGAAATGAATGGTTTTTAGAACTGAACATGTACTAATAAATTGAAAGATGCCAATTGCACAATAAAACACTCCCATCTTTAATCACAAGAATCTTAGCAATTAAAATAACATCTTGTGCTCTTGGCAGAGGTGAGGGGGAGGTCTAATAACTAACTCTTTTTTTTTCTATTAGCTGCTTTTAATTGGAGGGCAAAGAATTGGGAAGGCAACTACAGACAGTAAAGCCTCATTACTCTGGACTCCACTAACTTAGACTATATGCAAGAATTCACAAGGGATTGAGCTGAAGTTTACCTTGGTATTAACTATATAAAAAAAGAGGCTTCCTAAGCAAATGAATAATGTAAACAAAATTACATAGGGGCAATTTTACCAACTAAAAAGAGGGGAACATTTTCAATCATTCTGGTAGTAAATAGACACCAAGGTACAGTGTCTTGGACATATCCAAATAATCATACAATTAAACGTAATACTTCAAAGATACTATGGTAGTTTTAGGGATACAAGGACAAGAAAATATTTTTATTCTCAATTTACATTTTATTAGAAGAAGGAAGGGGAAAGTAGGCTATAAAAATGTGTAGAATGAATTAAATTAGCTATAAAATAAGCAGGTAAACATTGCTTAGATTGGTAGTTTGATATACTAATGATAAGTCATTATTCTCTTCTTATCTATCTAGCCATTAAAGCAGTACCCCAGTTAAGTTATAAACTTCACTAGCTTCCTTCAGATATCTCAGTATGTAATGGTAAAAATAAACCCAAAAAAAACCCCTTCCAATTCTTTAAATATAGTCTATAATCAGACTTATTAATTCAGAGGAGCTTCCTAATTAGTTTTAATTAGCAAGATATAACAGTATTTTAAAAAGTTATTGCTCTATTGGCTCATACCTGCTGGCATGGTCCTTGCAAAGACAAAGTTCGAAGCACTACAGCCAAGAGTATCAGCTTCATGGTTGCAGCTATGAATATCAATTCGATATAAAGTAAAAGGCCTAAGATGAGAAATTAAAGTCCTTTCTTTATTATCCACTCTACTTTCAAAGAATGGGTATTCAGATTCAATCTCTTCTGTGTCTGACATATTGGTGAAGTGATCTGCCATTGTGGTGTTCCTGTTCCGACTGGGCAATGTAGAATTCGCAATTTGAAAGACATCTCTACGCCTCCGTTCAGGTCTGCAAGGAAAACAAAAGCCTGGCTTTAAAAAGCTTCTACTCTGTTTGTAGAGACATTTGTAAATAAAATATCAAGAATCATAGTGGGAAAAACTCATTTAGAATACTCATTGCCAACAAGTCTTTATTCAATTCCTATTACATACTATTAACTAAGCTAACTGCTAGGAGTATAAATAATAAAAAGATTAAAAAAGCTGTCCTTGTCAATTAAGAAGCTCCCAGTTTAAAGGAAGAAACAACAGGCAAATAATGATGTACAAACAAGATACAGACAGGATAAAGTGGACAGAATCTTATTACCATTAAGGGATATTAGGAAAAGCTTCTTGCAGAAGAGAGGTAGGATGTAGAATCTTAGCTTGGACCTGAAGTAAGTCAGGAAAGTCAAGAGATGGAGATAAGAAGAGAAAATATGTTAGGGATGGAGAACAGCCACTGAAAATTCAAGATTGGTAGATAAAGATACATATAAAACATTATTTTATATCATCAGATAGAAAAAGAAACAATAAAACAATCTGAGAACCTTTCCTTATTTTTAAGTGTAGATTTTTAATTTTCAGACCTGGAAATCTCAGGATCTTTCCACTACACTCACAGGACTTATCCAAAGGCAAACCTACCCTGAAGTCATCACCTGAGCATGCTGAATCCTTTTCATGTTTGATTAGAATGATACTGCCATCTGGTTCACAGAACCCACAATTAAGCATTAAAGGTTAAAAACCCACTATCTATATCTCATTAAAATTCATTAGGGAGCCAAGAGAGAGAGGCAGCCTTAAAACAACAGACCTGGTCCTAGATGAGTTAGAGATGTTCAACACCAGGAGAGAAAAAGGCACTCCAGTGTTTCAAGGACTTTTATTTTACTCTTTATTTGGTTTCAATGATGAATTATTGGGGTAGGGGAGAATAATGTCCAATCTTGAATCAAAGCACGTGCCTGTACTTGTAATAATAATAAGAAGAAAAAATGCATCTGGGAAAGAGAAAATTTTTCTTATGAAATATACAAGGGAACAGCAATTAAACAAGTTGATGAGAAACAAGAAGCTAAGATATGATATCACTTAATTTTGATTTTATGGGACATATAAAACTGAGCTCTTGGAGTCAGCCATCTGATCCCTAAAACCAGAATCCTAGCATTAATATGAACAAATAGAGCTAACAGAAAATATGTGGGTTAAAAAAAAAAAGCAGAGAAACAGCAACCTTCATCTTAACCTTAAGGCACATTGAGGCAAAAAACTGCTGTTCTGGTGATTACTGATCAATTTCCAACATCATAAGAAGAATAACAAGTGAGGGTAGAAGAAAGAAAATGAATTATACTTGAGAAATGATTTTAGTGATCCCAAGAAAATAGTTGTAGGGGGAGGGAGAGAAACAAGAAATCCACCTATTTTTGGGTCTAGGGTAATTTCACATATGAAATACAAAACAACCAAACAAAAGCAGGAAAACTTTCAGATGAAGAAGAGGATATCCCAAGAAATTTATATGTTTATTCCACCTAAATTTGGCTAGCATCTTACTGACATATATTTGACTCTAGGGAAAAACAAACAACTGAAATTTATGAAGATGGAAGAGGGTCTGGGAGGTGGGACATTAATGATTTCCTAGTCTACTGTTCAGCCTGATTCTACAGTAGATATTGTTTTCATTCCCTGCCTTTTTGCAATAAAACACTGGGCCCCCCATCAAAATCAGAAACAGGCCAGGGCAGGATGATGTCATAGTACAGATGTCTTCATTTCTAGCAGACATAAAACCACAAGGTTAAAGCTTTATGTTTATATGTTGTATTCTCTTTCAAAATATTATGGGGGAAAGGCACCCACAAGATACAAAACAAAACCCACACCCACAAAACAGAAACAGAGCAATAGATAGAAGACTGGTGGGAATCAAAGTTACTGCAAAGGAGGCCTGGGTTCACACACACAAAGTTTGCTTCTTACCTTCTCTGGAAAAAAACAAACTACACATGGAATAGTTGCATCTACAAGTAACAAAATGTCTAGGTTTATCCCATGGAGAAATCTCACCATGTCACAATCTCACATTTACTTGCTCCTCAGAATTCTTACAGTCACTCAGTAGTTTAGTTATTTACAAGACTGGTATCTTTTATTTATCACAGATCAGAGGTTGTTGAAACAATAGAAAGAAGGAAAACATATTCCAGGAAATTCAACAGAGATGAAAGAAATAGGACAACATGAAATAAAATCTTTATAAACCTACCCAAATAATATTATCTATGATAAATATTAACTAAAGTCATCTGCCTTCCACCCTCCCTGACAAATGCCCATAGGAAAAAGATTTTGCTTTTTAAAATCTAAGATGTCAGAAAGTAAAACAAAGTGCTGGGCTTTGTAAAAGAATATTTGCAAACTTAAAACATTTACTGCCAAAAAGTCAGCATCCTACTTCAAAAAAATGTACAACAAACATTCTACTTAAAAACACTTTGGAAAATGTTTCATATAATAAATCAAACTTGACTGGTGTTAGTCCAAAGACTAAATAAATAGTACTTAGAATGAATGACAGGCTTTAAAATAATTTTTAATGATTTAAGTTGCAAAACAGAAAGCTCTATGATTCAGTCTTATTCTGTCTTTAGGACCACACCTGACACCCATAACTTTGTTACAACTTGCACATACTTAAGATTACAAGGGAAAAAATAAGCAGACAGATTTTGTTCACTCCTCCCTTCCCATTTCTGTCTTTATTATTTCTTACAGGAAAAAAAAGTAATGTATTTCTTTTTAGTTTGAGGAATGAATGTCTGGATTAAATTGCTTATCTATTTACTGTACAATATTAACTAAGCATCACTGTAGTACAAAAAAGGAAATCTGATTATTTTATGAGTAACAAATGAGTAGAAAGACTTCTTGAGTTATGGCTCTTAGGGACTAGGAAGGTAGGCAAAAGCAACCGATGAAATCATCACACAAGAATATCTTTTTGTCTATGTACCTCTACCTAAGCAAAATAATTAGATTATAATATAGTATTCCCGTAGGCAGTGTATAAAGTATGCTTATCCAAAGTTTTTCTTTGCCCTTTGTCCTATACCATTATTTACAATTTGTGTGGGGGTAGAGAAGTATTGCTATAGATTTAGAATACAGGGAGCTTCTAAGTTCATCAAAAATGACCTTTTGGGGGGCATCTAGGTAGCACAATGGATAGAGCACCAGCCCTGAAGACAGGAGGACCTTAGTTCAAATCTGGTCCCAGACATTTAACACGTCCTAGCTGTGTGACCCTAGGCAAGTCACTTAACCCCAATTACCTCAGCAAAAAAAAAAAAAAGAAAAAAAACATGACCTTTTGGAGTAATGAGGACTTAGAATATTGAGCATCCATACTATACAGTATCCTTCCAACTTTGAGTAGAATAAATTTGTATCATTATCCTTGTTGATCATCAAAACACCAAATTAACTCCTGCTTTACAGTGATTTGTAAAATGTCCTTTGATACATACATACCAACTTTGCACCAGGTGGTACTCTTGAGTTCATGGGACAGATGTAATTATAGAAAAGATTGATTTGGAAATAGCAAACTTTTCTCAATTATGAAACTCTTGATTTTCCTTATGTTTTTAAGAAATTCTGATATTTTAGAATCATAGAATTCAAAGGAATGTTAGAAATCACTTAGACCCAATTCCCACATCTTACAGACAGGGAAACTGATTTTCAGTCCCTTAGACAAATATCAGAAATGTTATTTAAAATGCATTTATAACTATTTTGTTGTTGTCATTCATCCTTTTTTTTTTCCCCCGAAGGGGATTGATGATATCATGGGATATCTTGATTTGTGCATGAATTGGATTTAAGTGAAACAGAGTTATACAAAATTGTCAGTCCCATTTTCTCTTTCAGAGTCATCAAAATTCAACAGCAAAATAAAGTCAAGACAGCTGGTGATGGCCTGGGACATGGTAGATGACCTTGGCATCTTTGATGTCTATCTAAGCTCTAAGCACTCCACACTGCCTGCTTCAGTCACCTTCATGGCTGCTGGAACAAATTGTTCTCATCGGTCCATTCCATCAGGGGAAGTCTTCACATGCTCGAGATAGCTCAAAGGGAAAGTGACTAATGGTCTCACAAATGAGCAGTCACTAAACCAAAGGGCTCTTCATATGTAAAAAATTCTATCAGGATTGGCCACAGCATAAGAAAAAAGAACTACAATGAACAAAAGAGAATGCCTACATACCCAGAGTCAGTCAGTCAACAATGAACTAACCTTTATTAAGTGTTTCCTATGTCCAAGACATCTTGCTAACCCCTGATAATGCAAAGAAGTACTCATAGTCTAATGAGAGAAACAATATGAAAACAACTACATACAAACAAAATATGGACAGGATATAATGGAGAAAATCACTAATGCTGAAGAATGTTCATTAACTCAGTTATGCACAAATGTTGATGTGGTATTATAAAGTATCATAGATTTTTATTTTTATGCAATTCAGTAGGTACCTCCCCCCATTACTTTTTATGGAATGGCAATTTTGTTTCTGAAAAAGCAATTGGGGTCAAGTGACTTGCTCAGGGTCACACAGTTAAGTATCTGAAGCCACATTTGAACTCAGAGCTTCCTGACTCCAGGGCAGGTACTCAATTAACTATATCATCTAGCTAACTCTTCGAATGGTAATTTTTGAAGAGTGGTCATACTTTACTCCTTAGATAACATACAGAAAAAGAACATCCTGAACCTTCGAAGAAAAAAAAATGGGCATATGACCCAACTTCATAGGTTCCTTATTTATTTATCCCGAGGTTATTCTACTGCTCTTTGCAGTTGCCCTACTCCTATTATTCCTAGTGTCCAGAAGCAGAACATCACCATGTAATAAGGAAATGGTTTTGTTTGTAAACACTTTAATTTATAAGGTTTGTCTTCAACATTGGGCTCCCAAACACTAAAGGAAAGGGTTCCCTCTTTATGTTTACCAAACTCCTGAAACTTTCACTTTAATCATCACACTCAACATTTCCTCATTCTATTCATGCCCCCACAGTCTGAGCTTATT
Source organism: Myrmecobius fasciatus (assembly GCA_023553655.1). Lineage (NCBI taxonomy): Eukaryota > Metazoa > Chordata > Mammalia > Dasyuromorphia > Myrmecobiidae > Myrmecobius > Myrmecobius fasciatus. The sequence continues at coordinate 752,121 of JAJPUD010000009.1, read as the reverse complement.
TGTTTTCATAACAGATCATTTGACTCAACAATTTGCTATTCATTCTCCCCTACAACCTTTCTTTCTGGAATGTCTTTTAGATAGTTTTTGCTTTTTTTCTTGTTTTTTTTGTTGTTTGTTTGTTTTTTGCTCTTCAGTTTCCATTCTATCTATCTTCCATGACCAATTCCTTCATTTCCCAATAGACTTAATAATCATTGTGTCGCTGTGGACATCAGAAGTCCCTAGATCACTCTGAGTCTCTTAGAGAGATACTGAAAGTGTGAATCTGACCTGGGTACAAAGATGGAGTTGTGCAGAAAATTCTCAAAAACTTTTCTGTATTCAGCCTCTTCTTTCTCTGCTTGTTTCTCAGCCTCAGTCTTAGGACAAGCACAGCAAGGTCCTTTCTCCCCACCACAGACTTCGGTTTTGGGGTTTTCAGTAACCTCTTCAACATCAATGGTGCCATCAGCATACTTTCTAATTGGAACTTTGTCTTTTAAAAAAATGGAAATAAAAATAGAATGAATGGAATAGTTAAAAACATACAAATAGTCTCATACAAATGGGGGGGGGAAGAGTGTTGACAACTTAACTAAAGAACTTAGCTTTTAACTTTCAACTAGAGGTTAAAAAGTCATGTGACATGTATATATAAAGACTTTGGTGTTTTCAAACAATGGGAACTGACATGCACAGGTCTCAACATCTTTTGTGGGTAATGCATTCAGCATCCTTACCTTTGGAGCAGTAATTGTGTCGGTAGAGGTAACTATCTTGAGGCTGCCTCTGCCATCTTACTATGTAGTAAGACAAGTTACCATTTGGGAGGGAAGGAGGATTCCACTTCACAATTAGCTGGGAGGATGAGTTAGATGCTGAAATAACATCCAAGGGAATAGAAGGAACTAGAAAAACAAAGTAAGCATATGTTATAACATGGGGTGTTTCTCAGATAATTTGTCAATTGTACAAATGAATACAAATACTATTTCAAATGAGACAGACATTATCGAAAGCTGACCATCAGGTGATAACATTTTTCAATTACGGTAAGTTACAAAAACCACCTTACATTAGGCATCTAAGTGATGAATTAGCTAGACTTGAAATGCAAATTTTTTTCTCAGACATTTAGCTGTATGACTCTGAGCAAGTCACTTGACCTCTACCTGATTTCTACATGTCCACAGATATAAAGTGAGGACAATGATAGCACTTAACCTCATAAAGTTGTTGTAAGGATCAATGGAGATAATATATGTATAGACATTTGCTATGTGAAGTTAAATGCTATGTAAATTATTAAGGGATTGCAAACATTGCAGTAAGGAATCCCCATACTATCAAAATTAGATTCTTGAAGTATTAAAGGATGCCCTGCAAAAATATATTTATATATCTGACTTTTCTAAATAAAAATGCTGTGAATTTGATTATTCATATCAAAACAAAAAATAAAACAACTCAACATCTGAATTCATGATTGTAAAATCAAAGTTCTTATGAACTTTCTAAGTTTTACTACAGATGGAACAAATCTGTTTTTTCTTAAGCAAGATGTATACATGTAAATTTATATTTAGTAAATTATACATAATAAAATCATATGAGGTATTATCTTGTGAGTAGGGGAGAAATTACTAAGGAGTTTGTTATTTAATTTCAAGATTTTATGGGGGCATTGAAAGAAGGTGCTGGGGAAAAGAATCTAATGATAGTATTCCTAGCAGGGTTTCAGGGATGCATAATGTAAATGAATTAGAATTAAATGTTAGTACAGAATGAAGACAACTTTCTTCTGCTCTCCCCTACTCACCAATTTCTTCCCAAACCAAGCCCAAAACTAACTTAGGCAGAAAAGGTAGGCTACAAGAGGCTCATGTGGCCCCCTATAAAAATTTGTTCTAGCCTGAGGTTTATTTTTAAAAAGAAAAACACCCTAAATTTTGAAATTTCTTCCAGAATGCAAGTCTCTCTCACTTTGAGACACTTGAGCAACATTTTTATCCAGCACATTTTTAAAATAAGAAGAGGATGGCCAGCTCTAGGATACTTTAAAAATATTATCATGCACACACAAGGTTCTGTACACCTTCAAGGCATGATTCTTTTGGGAAAGGATATGACTAACACTAGTTGTTTTTTTTTTTTTTTCAAAGTAAATAAGACCACTTGATACTCAGCCACATGAGGGTTTCCAAAAATAAGTATTTCAAAAACAAACAACTTATCCACACATATTTCATATGATAGATGATGCAAAACAGCAGATACCTGAGGCAAAGAGCCAGGCATTTCTTTATCCCTGTCATTATCCATACCATTTCTGAAAGATGGGAAGACAAAAGTATGGCAATGAACAAGCTCAATATCCTCAAGTGCCAGTTTTTCACTTGTTTAGGAGGCAAGGAAAGCACTGTAGGTACATAAGTGTTCTTTCCCCTGGTTCTTCCACATTCCAGGGTAAGCAATTTACCCCATATGGATAGATATGGCTCACCTACCACTTTCCTGGGCAAGAAATGTAGTTTTTGCATGCCATATCACCATAGCCCATTATCCTTCCACTACTTTCTAAAAAGTGGATGTCAAAATTTCAGGGTATCATTCATCTCTGTTATTTGACCTGAGGCAGCTTTTAGGAAGAGAAAAGTGGAAAGGGACAAGGCTTTATGTTTATAAATGCAAACTTAAGAGACTTATAAAAGGCCTACCCCTCTTAAGCCGTTCTCTGTCTGACCTTCACTGTGATTTAACAAATTTTTTGTGGAACTTTGTAACAATCACCATGTAACCAAAAATGACCGTATAAATGTAATATGTGACTTCTTTAAAAAAAAAAAAAAAAAAAAGCTGTGTTTTCCTGCCTCACTAAGCTGGCTTCCAGATATTTGCAATGTAAAGAGATCATTTACTCTAGTAAGTATTTTCCAAAGTTAGGAGTTAAGTAGTAAAAGGGTGGTTTGGAAAAACATGATAAGCCAGAAACAGCGTCATCACTATCGTCAATGAGCCATTTGGGCCAGCTCTAAATCTATGATCTTTTGAGCTTATAAAGATACACAATCTGAATACCAAATTATGTAATAGATATAATGAGAGATAAGCTTTAGCCAATTGCATGCTTACATTCTGAGAAAAACAAGGCAAGCAAGCAGTAGATCTTATATATTGTAAATCCATCATTTCTTCCTTCCTTCCTTCTTTCCTCCTACATTTCTTTTGTTTCCTTTCTTTCCTTCTTTCCCTCTTACCTTTCTTTCCTCCTTCCTTCCTTCTATCACTCCTTCCTTCCTTCCCTCCCTCCTGCCTTTCTGCCTTTCTTCACTAGGAAGTAAGTATTTTTCCTGATTAAACTAGGCAAATCCTTTGGAAAAGACTGGATCATATAGGTTAATAAGAGGATGGGTAAGCAGAAAGTGGGAGACAGTTCTAAATGGGGTGAGAAGGGATGTTACAGGTCACATAGAGGAATTAGAAGTAGGGAAAACATGAAAAGCATGTGCTTATCATAAGTAAAGGAGTGAGAGAAAGATGATCAAAGACTACACAAAACTCAGGACCTTTATATGTATAAATCTGTTTCAAACATGTTTATATGTCTCTCTATTGAGATAAAGGGATGAGGGTGGGAAGAAGGTCTAGCTGCATGGTGCTATTTTTTATGATATCATATGGCAGATACCTGCAGCTTTGGTACGAATATACACAATTTGACTTTTAGCTCCCCGGATGTGGTCATTCTCCACCATTGTGAGAGTAACTGCTTTGACATAGATGGCATACTGAGTCCAGGGTTTCAATCCTTGCAGTAAAATTCCAGGTTTGGCATCCTTATTTGGAGGAAGGTCCACATCAACCATGTTCCAACTGTTAGAGCCACATGCATCTTGCCCGTCATACTCAGTGACATTCTTGAATGGTCTGAAAAACAATCAATAAAATACATATGCTATTTTTTGGAGTGCTTTAAAAAACTACCCTGGAAGAATATGACCAGATTTTCGAGAGAAAGGGCACCAATAAAATAAGGAGTTTGGGCTGTGAAGCAGAATAAATTAGGCTAATATGTCTTAGTTTCATTTTTTCACACCTACTAGAAAGCTGAATATTCCGAATTAAGAAGAAGATTGAGTTCCCATAATCATGGGATAGTCAAGGTATCCTTAAGAATGAAGATAATTGCTATTTACTTCCCTTCCCTAGGATAGCAGATTAGTAGCAGTTTAAGGCAACTTTTTACCAGCAAGAAGACCAATAAATTATTTACCAGAAGAAAATATCAGTTATTATTGAGGACCAAGGACAACATTAAATGTAAAGTAATTTGTCCCCTACTCAAGGAAAAAAGAAACTGCTACAAATTTAGCAGCCCCAAACAATGCTGAGGTTTAGAAGACTAAAAAATTAAGTAATAGTTTATTGCAAAAAGAAACAAACTTTCTAAATTTAATTCATTATACTGCCCTTCCCAAGCCCAAACCCAGAATAGAGGGGAATTTAAGCCCTCCTAAATAATGCTCTTGTACCTCCCAGCTAGACAGCTCCATCATCACAGACTATTCTTTGACTTTCACTCTCTATCTTCACCTTCTGTGATCACTCTCTACTTCTGGCTTCCATCACCTTTCACCTAGACTACTATAATAAAAGCTTCTTAATAATCTTATCTCTAGACTTTCTGATCACCATGCCTTCTCTACTCAGGTGTTAAAATAATCCAAGACACAAATATACTATATGTCACTCCTTCTTCATCAAAAACCTCCAGGGGCTCCCTGCTGCCTCTAGAATAATAAAACAATTTCTTAGGTGGCACATTGGACAAGAGTGCTGGGTAGAGTCAGGAAAACCTGGGTGCAAATTCAGCTTCAGACACTTACTAGTTGTGTGACTCTTTGCAAGTCATTTAACCCTTGTTTGCCACAGTTTCCTAATCTGTAAAATGAACTGGGGAAAGATATGGCAGACCCCCAGTTCTTCTGCTGAGAAAAGCCCAAATGGGTTCATGAAAAGTCGGACACAACTGAACAACAATTTCACAAGAGATCATCTAGAACAATCCCCTCATTATATAGATGAGAAAACTGAGGCTTAGGAAGATGACTTACCAATGCTGACAAAAGTAGTACATTTGTGATTTGAATTCATATGCTCTGGCTCTAATTCAAACACTCTTCCTGCTAAACCACCTTGGATTCATTTTCTTAATGAATCCATTATATCATAAGAATTATATCTTATATCTTAAGAATTTGATGTTTTTTTAGAAATGAGTATTTTTATTATTTTTTAAAAATACATATTTAATTTTTCCCAATTATATGCTAAAATAATTTCAAAATATTTTTTAAAAAAAGTTTTGAGTCCCAAATTCTATCCTTCCTTCCCTCCCTTCTCTTTATATTTCTATGTATACTCCACCTCCACTCTTAATTAGAGAGTATTTTTCCTTGAGATCAATACTATGTCATTTAAAAATTCTGTAATCTTAGCACCTGGCATATGCACATACTTATACCTATGTGTAATATAGGTATGTATGCATATATACACATTGATATATGGAGCTATTTGATCAGAATGGCAATGTCCTCAGTGTGGAAACTACCTTCACAAATACAGGATCCTTAAACATTAAAAAGCTGATCAATAAATCACTTAGTAAATATGTTTCAGAGGAAGGCTTAAACATAAGTCTTAAATCCAAGACTAGCTTTTAACTGTTGTTAGCTGTTATTTCCTATATTGCCCTACCTCTCAGAATAGAGTCTAGAACACAGGATCTACTTACTAAATCTTTACGGAGAATATTATGATGGTATCAGAGCTTTAAGATTATTGCAAAAGAAAAACATGTTCCTTAAATTAGTAAGTTTAGTAACAATATAATAGCTCTCCACTGTCACACTGTGGCAGACCACAATGCAGGTATTTTATTATTTTGCTTTTAAAATAAATTTATAAAAACACTACTACACACAGGCAATAAGGTACATGATATAACAGTGAATTATAATTGTTACTCTAGTATTTTTTATTTTAAAAAATGTTTTAAGATCACTTTTATTTTCCAATTATATCCCCTCTACCTAAACCCTCTCTTGTAACAAGAACAGTAAAGCAAAGAAATCATTATATTGACTATTTCTGAAATGTATGGAAGTTTCATCGCAGATCTAAGAGTCTGCCATCTCTCTGTGAGAGGTAGAAGCTCTTTTCCCAGTAATCAGAGACTGATCCCTTTCAGTTGGCTACATCCTTTCCGAGTGGCAAATTATGAAACAGGCACTGTTTCTCCATATAAGCCAGCAAAAAAGAAACAGGAGAAAGGGAGTATTTATTGTTGCCATAATTCCTTTACAATGAATTAGATACCAGAGTAAATTAGATATCAGAGTAAAGAGCCAACTGATTAAGAGGGTAAGACTAAGTGGATATAATGACTGATTAGGAACAAAGAAAAAGGAGTGGAGGCGATTGTATAGTTGCAAAGCTGAAGAACCAAAAGACTGACAGTACCATTCATAAGAATGGGGAAACTGGAAAGAAAAATCAATTTTGGGGTCCCAGTGATGAATTATAAGTTTATTGAATTTGAAAGAAATGGAACTCTTTTGAGATTTAGAAATATGAGCTTGAGGAAAGAATTAAAGCTTAAAGTGCAGACTTGGGAATCAATGGTGTAGAGATGGTAGCAATAGCAGGTACCTGAAGGGAGGTAGTATAGACAAAGAAAAGGAAAAAGCATAAGATCAAGTGGTGGAGGAAGACCATATTGCTAGTAGAATTACTGAAAGAAATTGACTTAAATGAAGCATTATATTCTCCAGTGGTCTGTGTTTAAGTTTGGGAGTAGACTTACCAATGAAGGATGAAATATGGCAAACACACTAAAAAGAATAAGAATTTACAGAGGTATGATAGTATGGGAAACATGCTTTGTGTCATAAAATGCTTCTGAAAAACTATCTTTGAATTATTTAAGTTAAATATCTTTAAATACCCTTGAAATAATGAAAGACGACACAACATTTTTGAGTAGGCACTACATAATGGCCAAAGAAAGCTTAAACAGAAGGGCACTTGAGGATGAAAAGAAGACACCACAAATAGTGATTTCCCTAAGGCTTTGCTGACTCACTTGATTTTTCATTCAGCTAATAAACACAACTGTCAAAAGAGTAACCTTATCCACTATTCATGCTATCTACAGAATGACATCATTAGACTCTGACCATGGATACTCACGCCTCTTTGAAGTAAACAGTAAAGCTAATAAGGTCTCTGTAATCAGGAGGACGATATCTTTGCCATGTTAGTTTAATCCGGCTCTTCATTGTAGTGTTGGAAATGAAATGCAAAACATCACTTTCACCTGAAATACAAAGAAATGTCAATTAGTGACAAAATGTGTTTTGTTTTCTATAGATGCATAGATAATGGCTAATTTCTTCACACTATTCACTGAAATGAACTGTAGCATCAATTTTTTTTATTGCATTTCCTAGATGGTCATTGAAACTAGCAACTCAATTTTTAATAGGTTGATAACTTCTGGGATATTTCTAAAATATATATTTAACGCTGACCCCATGATATATCTAGAGAAATAGAAGGGCTGCCATTTGTCATACAAACCAGTGTAGGTAGTGATGAACCTGCCCAGTTTGTCTTAACTTTAAACAGTAGTACCACTTTAATTTATGAGATCATCTTATCTTTCTAAGCCATCCCCACTAACACTTGAGCTACCAACAGGACTCAATTATGGTCAAAAATATGCCAGTATAAGACTGAGCCTTCTTGTATTTATTCTGGCTTCTATTTTTTTAGATTTATGTCTTCCATGGTAAAAATGACAAAACTGTAATTTACAAAGTTCAATCCTGACAAAACTCTAAGAAATAATCTACTCTGATTCAGCACTTGTTAATGAACAAAATGGGAAGATACCTTAAGTTTAAAGTCCTAGACTGGCTTGGAACTAAATTCAAATTAAACCCAAATCTCTCTTGACTCCACACCCAGCAGACTTCTTAGTATATACTTAGTCTCTTGAGCACACAAATGTTTTATTCCAGATCAGTTTGGATTAGGGAGCATAAATTGCTATGAAGTAACAAATCTTAAGAAAAACGGGTTCCTTCTGTCACTTTCTTCACAGAACAAATATGCATCAGTATAGAAAAGATAATTTCCTAAGACCTTTTTGGTTTTCTATCTCAAAATGTACATTAATAATCAAGAAAGAATTTTCAACTTGAGAACTAGATGCCTACATCATGGTCTCAAACTTACTTGCATATCTCTAAATGATGATAAGAAAAGTTTTTCAACAATTTTCAATCATATCCAACTCTTCATGACCCCATTTTTGGGGTTTTCTTGGCAGAATATTGTAGTAGTTTTTATTTCCTTCTTCCAGCTCATTTTACAGATGAGAAACTGAGGCCAGGAAATGAAAAAGGAATACAGTGGCTGCTTGGGAAGTCAAACTGTTCACGTGAAAGGGAACAGTAAAGACAAATTCTTTCTATCTCATATTTGTTCTCAGTTTATAATATGTAGTTATACAATCTTGGATGCTAAAAAGGTTAGATGATTTGATATTTGAGAAAATAACTCAAATGCCATTAACTATTCCTTGGTTCACAATGACAATGTGGCTGAACTGTCATCAGAACATGCTGAGCTGTTTTTCTAGCAATGGCAGTGCTTTTGTTCTAACTGACACAGAGTAAGATATGCATTTTGAATTGTTTTTCTAATATGGACAATGGAATTGTCTTGAATAACCAACCATACTTTCTTGCCTGGTTGCCTGTGTGATTATTAGCATGTATGCAGAAGAAAGAAGGCTGAAGTGAAAAGCATAGTCTGTGACAATGCAACAATAAAACTAACAGAATGAAACCACTGACACACTGATCCCATCAGTATGATACTCTAACCATGCAGAGAAACTGACCTCAAAAATAAAATAAATTCATTTCAGCTCAGGAAGAGATCATAGAAATTCACTTGGTAGTCAAAAATGCGGGAATTATTTCCCAGGGAGGGGCTGTTTTAAATATTTATGATGTGATAAGATTAGATTAAAATATTATTTCAAAATATTGTTACATGGGATTTTGTGTTAGTTGGGTTGTTTTCTTATGGAAGTGGTATAAAAGAGGGTGAAAACCTAGGAATGAGAGAAAGAAGCAAGAGGGATTGGGTTCCTAGTTTATGAAGATGTTCTGCATCTTTCCAGGTAAATCTCTCTTGACTCAAGGATTGATGATATATCATGTTAATCTAGCTGTCAACTAAGCAAAGTAAAGTTAAATGTAAAAAGTACCTGTGGAGCTCTTTAGCAAACCACCTGGGTTATTTAAAAACACCCCCTGAAACCCTCTCCCATCATTTTCCTCATCAAAAGAAAAAGGGATATTTAAGTTTTTAACTAATTTACATTTTAGCTTTTTAATAATAAGAGGAGAGTAAACTCCTCAATTCAATTTGGCTCCTGATTCACTTCCATTTTTCTCTCCTTCTCCATTTCCTGTGGAAATATCGCCCTTAAAAAAATCACTGCTCCAGAACGCAGGCATATATGATAACTTTTTTCAGTACATTTTTATAAATGAGCTACAATGGCCTGAAAGTAAATGTCTTACATCAATAAATAGAAATATAATAATATGTATTTTCAACTTCAAATCAATTTAGACTTAATTTTCTGGCTCTCTCTTTGATTTTATCTCTTCTATCCTTCTCTCCCCTCACCCACCACAACTGAGGGGAGAAGAGATTAAGAAAGGGTTATGAAGCCCTACTATAACAGTCTCAAGGAAATCTTGGTGGCTGACACTGGTTATGATAGTATTATTGGTTAACTCCACATCTGTAATTCCTTTAAGATAGTAAAGGCTCAGTTAGCTAAATGCAGTAGTCTTGGTGAGCCACTGTCCCTTCTTTAAATAAGAATCTATGCTAGATTCTGTTTATATCTCCATGTCTGAAGAGACAGTCTACTGTGTATATTCCAGAAATACCATATTGCAATCTGAGCATAGATAGATACACACTATTATTCATCTTATTAATATACGTGCTTACTAAAGGAAATATACAAATACAAAAATAAGATGATGTGCTGTAATATGAACTTTGAAGGACTTCATAATTTTTTTTAAAATCCATTTAAAATCTATTTAATAAGCAGGGGTTGAAGTACCAAAAAAAGTGGAAAAGTTAATTAGAAAACAGTTATCATTTAAATAATACTTTTGAATATTAACTTACAAGAAGCTCTTTCTCCATTGTTTCTAGTGTTTATGTCTCCTTTGCTCTGGCGACCTTTAGTTCCTGACACTTCCTCCATTCGATATATTTCAGAAACACACAATTTGGGATTAAAAGCAAAGTACATTTTCCCTTCTTTGATTGTCAGATTATGGAGATTCCAGTCCCAGAGCTGCTGCAAATTCTGGTTATCAAGGACGTAGAAAGAATAATTCCTGTGAAATGATAAATAAATATTAACGTACATATAGTTTTCTGGTACCAGTCTTTGGAATGTGACTAGTCAACATATTTCTCCTTCTCTCTCCGTGTGTCTTTTAAGCATCCTGCTTTATAATGTATTTCCCTTGACAATAATGGATTTGGTTATTAACAGAAAGTAAGAATGGATAATTACTATTAACAATGGTAACAAAATGATTCGACAACACTTAAATCGATAAGACACTAATTAATTTTTATGACCTCTATTACGAAAAAATAATGTTTCTTATAGAAGAGGATATTACTAGTATCATTTCACAGCAAATACCTTCATGATTTTTCTAGGTATAGCTCTCTCTACATACACACACACACACGTATGCATATATATTTACACTTATTCATGTATATATATATACACACATACACACATGCATAAAATAAGTACAAAACAGAACATTAGTACTCTGCTAACCATGCAGAATTTATACATTTTTTGTAAAAAAAAAAAAAAGCTGCCATTATTCTTGGGATTTAATATGTTTCCCATTAGGAGAAAATGGAATATTGGATAGGATGATGTGATGGAGACAGGCCATGGGCTAGTAACTGCAACAGCTAACATATCCTGTGCAACACTTTCAGATGAATCCAAGATGATTCTCTATTGTCAATATGAATCAACTTGAAAATAACTGCTCTTATGACTAGATGAATAAGATTGGTGGAAAATCCCTGTGATTGATTAGATTTATAGAGGAGAAAAGAATCCTGTCAAAGATGATGTTTCAAAGTCAGAAGACAGAATCAATATATCAGTGTTAACTTTCATTTTAACACTAGGTAAAGCTTCATATGGAATCCTTTACCCCCATTTCAATAGCAAGAAAAAATTAAACCAAAATATCTTAATGAACAAAAACTTCTTTTTCCTAATGGGGAAAAATGAATTATGATTCATTATTTTGACAAATGAGAGTCAGACACAATGAAATTTTTATCTCTGATTAATCTCTTTAAATATAATTATGTTTTGTAATAAAATTCAAGTAAGTTTTAAAGTTTCAGAAATCTGGAAAAAGCTAATACTAGTAAGGTATAGTCATTGGGGGTACTTTACAAAATTTTAAAGTCCTCCAAAAAGCATCAAAACAATTATCACACACATGTGAGACAGCCTTCCTTCCTCTATCTTGCTATCATATTTAAAATTCAAGATTTGGAGCCATTTCTTTTTTAAAAGTTTTCAATTATTAATTTAGAATTAAGACATAACTCAAATATAAAACTAGATTGCCTTCCAAACACTCCCCCCATTAATTTATGTTGAATTTTTTGGAGTTAATATTCAATTAATGTAATTAAAAACAGTTTAGCTTAATAAGAAGTGGGTTTTCTTTTTTAATTAACTTTTTTTTCTAAATTTTTTAAACTAAGTCAACAATTTAAAAACAATTATTTTCTTTGTATGTAAACTTTGAACTAAGTTTTCCTCCTAGGTTCCAGGAATCCATTTTAGCTGCTCAGGCAAATGAACTGTTTCTGTATCCAGGTTTAGCTTTTTAATTTGTATCACAGATCTCCTCAAAAAAGCTGGCTTTTCCAGTTGTTTTTAGAAATAGCCATCCCAAAACTAAAAATTCACTGAAGGACTAGAGGAGAAAGTGACATTTATAAGTGTGATCACTGCTTAGAATAGGGAAGAGAGGCACATCTGAGAGTCAAAAAGTTATGGGGAGGGAAGAATAAGAAAATTCTCCTCCTACAAAAATGGATAAAAAACCTATATCAAGGAAGACTTGGTAGGGTTAGCACCATTGACAGCTCTTACTTTATACTTTCTGGGAAAAAATATTGGGTACTTGGTTGATGAGACCTACCCAAATACAAAAACAAACAAACAAACAAACAAAAAACAGGTCACCTTACTAGAGGAAAAAAAAACCTGGAGCTGGCTCTTCAGAACTGGCCCTAGGGGGCATCAAAACACAGCATACCAGAGGTGACCCGAAACTCAAATGAATCTTAAGTTCTTCAGTGGTCAAAGCTTTGTCCAATAGGGAAACCAATGGCATTTGGGCAGGTTTCCTCTGCCAACTTATGATGATCTAACTATTTGCAAATAAATTTCTTTTTGCAAAATTATGATAATGATATTTTAATGGATCCATAAGAAAAACTTTCATTTAACACTTAAAGATTTGTAGAATATTCTGTATATATGGTGGAAAGAGCACTGGATTTGGAGTCAAGAGATTTGAGTTTTAAATCAATCATTCAATTAGTCAGTATTTATTAAATACTTTCCATGTCCCAGGCACTGTGCAATACACTGGGGATATCAGCAACAAAGTATGAAACAATCCTTCAATTTCAAAGAAATTGAACTTCAAGGAAGGAACTTGCATGTGAGCTCTAGGACGTAGTATGTAGAACTTAATCTGAATCTGTTTGCTCTGCTCTAAAATGGGGATGATACCCTAAGTTAACTATTTCCTGAAGTTGTTGAGAGGATCAGGTAAAAGTAATTGCTATAAAGTGCTCTGCAAAACATAAGACTTCAAAGTTAAGAAGGTTTGTACTTAAATCCTACCTCAGACACACAAGGATATATTATGCTGAGCAATCATTTAATTCATTATTATTCTTGTATAAGACTCTCAATTGAAGATCTGCATTGCCAGAAAGACTTGTTGATACTCATGTAATCACAGATCTGCACTTCTCTACCCTCTCTCCCTACAATGGAGAAATTTATATTTGATATTCAAGAAGTCAACTGCTTCAACAGCTGAGAGGGATGGGTAGAATTATGGCAAGGCCATTATTTTTCAAAAGACCTAAGAGTTTTAGTGGATTGCAAGTTCAATGTCAATGTTGTGATAAAGAAGTCAATAACAAACATGATCTTGGGCTACACTGAGATAAGTCATTGAGCAAGTGATCATGTACTCTGCTTTGATTAAACAACCTCTGATATTCAGTTCTTGGCACCATATTTTATGAAGGACATTAATAGCTAGGGGTGAGCAAGCAGTAGAATGAAAAGTTCTCTAAGCTATTGGTATCAAACTCAATTAAAAATGATTCCTGCAGACCCTATAGCCATTTGGAATACAAATTAATATCATGCTGCTATTATATTTTATTTATTTTATTAACCATTTCCTAATTACATTTTAATCTGGTTCAGGCAGCACTCAGGAGTTTTTAACCTTTGTACGTTTGATACCTCTGTTCAAAATCAGATGTTCTGAGCTGGGTTTGACTTAGGTCAATCTTCTGGTAGTTTATATTCAATATTGGATCAAAACAGGTCATTCAGTAGTAAACAAAGGAAGATTTAATTTGCCATATTAGGAGAATGAATGAAATTCCCTCACCTGAATTACAGTAGTTTGTGAACAAGAGCATGTGCCTGGAGCTCACTCATTCTGTTATTTTGTGCTTGTGACCAGAAAGTGATATCAACATCCTGGGTCAACAAAGTCTCAAAGATGATTTTGATATTTTAAGAAAAACTCTCTCAACTTGTACCGGTGTAGAGGTTAGGACTTTGATTCTATCATATCTTGTCATATAAAAGAACAAGGTTTGCTTAAGCTGGAGTAGTGATTAATTAAAGGACATGGAGTAAGGGGCAGTGGGTACAAGTTAAAAAAAGACAAATTTAACCTTGAGGCAAAACAACAATAACAAAAGCAAACAATACCATTCCCCAATAATGAGTTATTTGAAATGAAAATTGGGTTTCAAAGTAAGGGCTGAAGAACCATTTCCTAGGTATGCTGGAGAGGGAATTCTTGTTTGGACAAGAGCTGAATCAGGGAGATGACATACTACAGTAGAAAGTACATTCCTGGGGAAGCAAGAAGGTAGATTATTCAAGGCTCAGAGCTATCTTGTTAGGTATACCAACCTACAGCCAATTGATAGGTACTTAATTACTCCAAACTGGTAAGTACCAGAGCAGACTAACTAGCTTAAGTTTTCAGAACAATCCAAAGTAAACCTTTTGGGTCTTCACAATCCTCTACTTAACCTCCTGGATATGTAAAATATGGATATTAAATAAAATTTTAAATTATATATCAATAATATTTTAAAATTTTTATTAATTTATTTTAATTTTAATTTATTTTATTTATCTTTATTTTAACTTATTTAATTAATTTAAATTATGCATATAATGATTTATTTATTTAAGATTCTTAAGAATTAGTTGATCTTTAATAAGACAGAGATGAAAAGGTCCTTAGATACCTTAGGTCTGCCCCTTACTTCTCTTCAGACTAGAGATGAGGTACTGAAGCTCAGAAAGTTTCTAAGGTAATAAAAAGTTCAAATGTGAACTCAGGTCCTTTGACTACAAATCTAGTAATCTTTTAATTTTATTCCTCTATACAAATGGTCAGACAACTAAAGCTAACTCCTTCTAATTGTAAAACTATTCTTGAGTATGAATGAAAATTCACGAAATTTTGATGAAAATGAAAATTTTTTTAATGAAAATTTTAATGAAAATTTTTTAATGAAAAATTTTCTAAAAGTTCTCAGATATTTTCCTGCCTTCTTAAAGTATAGGAAACATATTTCAATTTTGTTTTAAAACTGGCTATGACTTTTAAAATGATTATTTTGATTACAGTACAGTAATCAATATGATTATTATCAATATAAGTAATTATACTGTTTTATTACTCTACAGATATGAGTTAGTTTGTCCCATACTAAATAACACTTAGATTACTATGCTTTCTGAAATCTCACCTGCTTTATATAAATCAGGGAAAAAGAATGGATCATCAAGATGGTAGATGAAATTTACTCATTTTCAAGAAACCAGGTCACCCAAACTAGGCAATAACTATAGCAATTTGGTTTTTGATAAACCCAAAGACCCCAGCTTTTGGGATAAGTATTCACTATTTGACAAAAACTGCTGGAAAACTGGAAACTAGTGTGGAAGAAGTTAGGGCTTGACCCACATCTAACACCACATACCAAGATAAGATCTAAATGGGTTCATGATCTGGATATAAAGAGTGATACTATAAGTAAATTAGAGGAATATAATATAGTTTACCTCTCAGACCTATGGAGATGGAATAAATTTATGTCCAAAGAAGAACTGGAACTCTTAATCGAAAACCAGATAGATAACTTTGACTATATTAAGTTAAAAAGTTTTTGTACAAACAAAATCAATGCAGACAAGATTAGGAGGGAAGCAATAAATTGGAAAATCATCTTTACATTTAAGGGTTCTGATAAAGGTCTCATCTCTAAAATATATAGAGAATTGTCTCATATTTATAAAAATTCAAGCCATTCTCCAATCAATAAATAGTCAAAGGATATGAACAGACAATTTTCAGAGGATGAAATTAAAACTATTTATAGTCATATGAAAAGGTGCTCCAAATCACTATTGATCAGAGAAATGCAAATCAAGACAACCCTGAGGTACCACTTCACACCTGTCAGATTGGCTAAAATGACAGGAAAAGTTAATGATGAATGTTGGAGGGGATGTGGAGGGCTGGGACACTGATGCATTGTTGGTGGAGCTGTGAACGGATACAGCCATTCTGGAGAACAATTTGGAGCTATGCTCAAAAAGTTATCAAACTGTGCATACCCTTTGACCCAGCAGCATTTCTATTGGGCTTATATCCCAAAGAAATCATAAAGGAAGGAAAAGGCCCCACATGTGCAAGAATGTTTGCGGCAGCCCTTTTTGTAGTGGCTAGAAACTAGAAATTGAATAGATGCCCTTCAATTGGAGAATGGCTGAATAAATTATGGTATATGAATATTATGGAATATTATTGTTCTGTAAGAAATGACCAGCAAGATGATTTCAGAGAGGCCTGGAGAGACTTACATGAACTGATGCTGAGTGAAATGAGCAGAACCAGGAGATCATTATACATGGCAACAACAGTACTATACGATGATCAATTCTGATGGACATGGCTCTCTTCAACAATGAAATGTTTCAAACCACCTCCAATTGTTCACTGAAGAAAGCCATATACACCCAGAGAGAGGGATGTGAAATGTGGACCACAACATAACATTCTCATACTCCTTGATTGATGTTTGCTTACATTGTGTTTCCTTTATATGATATATCGTTTGTGTAGATAAGATTTTTCTTGCACAACAATGATAAGTTTGGAAATATGTATACATATATTCGATTTGCCAATATTTTAACATAATTAACATGTAGTGGATATCCTGCCATCTGGGGAGGGGTGGGGAGTTGGGGGGAAAAATTTGTAACGGAAAGCTATGTAAGGGTTATTGTTGAAGAATTACCCACACATGTTATGCAAATAAAATTAAAAAAAAAAAAAAAGAAACCAGGTCACCTTACTGGGGAAAAGGAAAAATTGGTCATTTACACCTGACTACAAAAGAGCCAGATATAGTCTCATGCTTGGAGGACCATGACACTCTCTCCCGTGCTTGAAGGACCACAATGGGCAACTTAAGCATGGGAATTTTGTTCCTTCTCCTTCTATAGCTAATTAAATCTTTTTATAGTTGTTGCCTTCTCCTCTGATAAAAGGCTCTCACTTTTTACTGTTGTCAATATGCCTTTCACTAGGTACTGCTTTATTCCCTTCAATTATAATGTATTAGTTTTAATCAGCTAAGATCAAGGAAACATAACTATGCATTCAACTAGAGTAAATGAATTGTAAAGAAAATTCTATTTTTTTTTTCTTGTGTATGGACTTTGTGTTATCTATTTCACCTACTTGGAATCCTCAAAAAAAAAAATTCTTAAACCAGATTTGCTATTTCATCTGTATAAAGAGCTCCCAGGAAAGAACTTGTTTTAGTAATATAGAGCCATCCTTCTTTTCAACTTACAGACACAGAAAAGTTGAGTTATAAACTGACAATAAGGCTACTATCCATTAGGCCCCACTGTTTCTCTCTTTAACAAAAATTATTTATTGAACTAAATATAAAATAAGAGAAAAAAACAGAGTAGAAAAAAATGACAGAAAAAGAAACAACACAACAAGAGAATTTTGAATTTTATCATGGTGGTAATAGGGAGGTACTAGAATTTATTGAGTTGGAGTGATACATGGTCTGACCTGTGCTTTAGGAAAATTACTTCTGTGGCTGAATGGAAGACAGAGTAAAAGGAAGACTTGAGGTAGGAAGATACAACAGTAGGCTATTATAATAATTTAGACCTATACCAACATGGTAGCAGTATCAAAGGAGAGAAGGGGGCATTTTTAAGAGTGATCAAAAATGAAATCGATAAGTTTGGGCAATAAATTATATCTGAGGAATGACAGCGAGTAGTCCAGGATGTTGCCTTCAGCAATAATAAATAAATTCAAAAGGTGGAGATTTTAGAGGGAAAGATTATGAATCATATTTTTGGATACATATCGAGTTTGAGATATCTACTAGACATTCACTTTGAGATGTCTGAAGGTAGCTGAAGATGTTAGATCAGAGGTTAGCAGAAAGGATGACTGATTTGTTAACCATCAGCTAAATTCATGGGAGTTAATGAGATCACCAACTGAAGTAATAAAGAAGAACAAGATCTAATACTTTCCAATTGTATGGCTGGGAACAACTCACCCTCCCTAAAACTCTAGTTACTCATTTGTAAAATGAGGACAATCCTTACAATGCCTATATCATGTTTGTTGAGAGGAAAATATTTTGAAAACTTTGAAGTGCTACATAAATCCAAGATAATTATTTAAAGAAGTTGTTTAATATGATATCAAAAACTGGATTTTATGTGTTTCTCTTGCTTTTAGCTCTTACTTTATTGTAGGTATTTTTAGGTCAAAGCATGGGAATTAAAGATATTAATGTGGTAGAGAGAGCAGAATATTGAACCTGGACTCAGGAAGGTTTGAGTTTGAATCATGTCGTATATACTATCTGTGTTATCCTGGGCAAATTACTTAATTTTTCAAATTTTGCTCATCTGCAAAACAAGGATAGAATACCAGCCCTGGAGTTGACTCAACCTCCCCAAGTTCAAATTTGGCCTCAGATACTTACTAGCTGTAAGACCCTGGGCAAATCACTTAATTCTGTTTGCCTCAGTTTTCTCATCTGTAAAATGAGCCAGAGAAGGAAACTACAAAACAATCCTGTAGCTCTGCCAAGAAAACTCCAACAAAGTCACAGTCAAAAATAAAACTGAACCACAACAATAAAAGGAGATAAATGTGATATCTAAATCATAAGGTTGTTGCAATAATCAAATAAAATACCACATGTAAAATGCATTGGAAATTTTAAAGCACTATAGAAATGTCGGATATTATTATGATTTTTAGTTATTCCAATGTGTTCAAATTGGTACAATGCTGAGTCACTTTGTTGAAAGAAGACACAAGCAATACCAGCTGTGAAGAGGTGCCTGAAGCAAATTTGTAGCTTTGGAGTCACAATTTAGGAGTGATTAGATTTTGTTTCACTGAATGGAGAATGAAAAGGAAAATATGTTAAGCATACTTAAAGATACTCAAATGAACTGTAGCTAATCAGAGATTTTGATTGGGGAGGGGAAGATGGAGATGAAGAAGAGGTAGCATTGATGATTCATCCTAGAAAGAGCAACGCTGAGCATTTACTGCTACCATTTTTGTAACAGAGTATTAAAACTTGATTGGCCTTTTAATGAAATGAACTAAAGATAAATAGATTCCACGATAAAACATAGAGTCTGAATTCTTCCCATACTATCTGGTACTATAATAATCTATCTTCTAAAATTCTCATTTATATGATACACAGGTGAAATGGAATTTGTTTATATAGGTTCCTTTAACAAAAAATAAATTCTCATGAACTTTGAAATAGCCATTTTAAACAGCAGGTTTTAGAGGTGATCATGAAGAATCAACAATTTGACTGTAATAATTTCCCAATTAAATGGAATAAATTCTTCTCTGCTTCACTTCTCCTATTCTATCATTTTCTGGTCTTAAAGATTTCCACTCAGAACCAGAAGGAAATCTTCACAAATACTGATCTTTCAAAGCAAAAGTGCTTACTGATAGATAACATGGGATTCCAGAAGCACAATTACTACTTGCAAAGAAAGCTGACCTTCATGCCATTTTTTAAAGATTCTAATTGGTGAATTTCCAGCTTGCCACATCCCAAGTGACCTGAGGCAGCCTGGTGGTAGGCAAAGTGACAACTTTCTTGGATTTGCAATTAGAAACAAGTTTTTTTTTTCCTTTTTTTTTTTTTTTTTTGAAGAATCAATGTTCCCAGTGAAGAAGACAGTGTGCTTTTCAAAGGGAGAATGAAGAGCTGCCCTTTAACTTCAGCTATGTCAGATGATGGAATTTTAAGAATTTAAGACTGACCAAGGATTAGCCTGAGAAAAAAAAGGGAGGTTGTGAAGAAACCCTGATGCTGTAATTTTATCCAATTGGGGCAGTTAAAACACTAAGAGACAACCTTTCCCATGACCTTCCCACCTCTTTTTCCTAAATTATTTTCCCAAATTCTCATTACTATATGTCTCCTTTTCTTTAAAGTGTTAACTCTGACAAGTGCCTTATTTAAAAGGAGGAATGTTGGTACACATACACATCTCTCATTCCTGAAAGGCAATATTGTATCTAATAAAACAAGAACCAGACTTTAGTTTGTAAACTATTTTATGCAAGACTTATTATGCAATGGAACTATCCAAAAAGGAATACTCTAGCAATACAAAAAATTCGTTATACTCATCAACAGATATGTTTAGTGAATTATTTTTCCCAACAGCATGAAATGAATGATCCATATAAACTCTAGATTCTTGTTCTGATTTTTTTTTAAAGATGGCATGATTTAACTGTAATGGGGGGGAAAAGGTTCTGGAGAGTACAAGGACAATGAAAATGTTGATTTCCATTGAACATTTCTTTTACTCAACTACTGATCAATTCAACTGTCTGCTTGTAGAAGGCATTCTTAAATTTCACCTCAGATTGTTAATTCAATGATTTCTGATTTAGACAAAATGACAAGGCAATTTTTAAAAGAAGCTATGGTCTAAATGTGTAAAATTAAAAGAATAAGAATATATTCATTTGTCAGAAGAGTAGAAGTCAATTGTAAGGGTAGAATATCAGGCACATAAGAATCAATCACTGTGGAATATGATCAAATGTGTGGTAGGGATTTGACATTGTTAAAAAATAGTTTCAGTGTTTTTTTTTTCCTTTCAAAAAGGAAAAAAAGTAACCTAAAGCATGTAAGCCTAATGTCAAAACAAGTTTATCAAAATAAAAACAAATTTTAAAAGCAAAAAAATCATTTTAGTCAAAATAGCAATCCAAGAAATTTAGCCCACTTACCCTTCTAGCTGTTCTTCTCCTAAAATATATCGCAGGTTTTTCAAGAAAGACAGAGAGACTAAGGCATGTGAATGGCGAATCTTCACATATCCTGTAACAGTCTCAATAAGGCCCATGAAGTTCTCCAGCTCAGAGGCTATGTTATCTAAATTGGGAGAGGAAGACATTTTCAATGGCCAAGTCATTTAGTAAGAGGCTGACAGACTTTCCACTTTAAAAAAAAAAATGCAGAATGACACAGAAGGAACTTGGAGGAACAACTTTTTCCTGATAGATTTCTATTTCCACTGCTACTTTTTTCACAGGGCCTAGGAATGTGACTGGATTAGTAGGCATGATTTTGCTGTTCTGATTGAGGCAAAGCTCTTAGTTTGATAAGGCTAAAATAGACAACACTATATACTAATCAGATACCTAAAGCCACAAACCTGGAATATGTATTTCAGTCTGTTATACTAACAAACAGCATCCTCCCCCAATCTAAGGCCAGCATGTAAGATAGCCAAATAATATGGATAAATCTGGATTCTTTTTGTGGGCCCTAAGATATTGGAGTCAACTAGTGAATATTTGATTTTATTTGAAAATGCTAAAAATAAAAAGGTAGTACTCATTTCCAAGAGTTATGACAGCTCAGACTTTAATTTATCCAGTTTGATAGTTTTTTGGTGGCTATCCAGGGGCTGCCTGGCAGAAAAATCATGCGGGTTATGAAGTCAGAAGGTTTTACCTGCCATTGTACTAATAACCAAGACTGAATTTTAAGTATGAGATAACTCTCACAACCACCACTTTCAACATAGTCAGCAATTGTCTGGGAAACTCCTTTTTGGGAAATTTTCACACCCTCTTAAAATGATCTAATTAATTTCTTATGTCTTATATTTGGCTCATCACCAGAATAATGAATTTTTTTAGCCACAGCACCTCATGAATACTGTCTACCAAGGTGTGGAGGAGTTGTGAACTGTTTTGTGCAGGGAGTACCCACAGAAGTGAAATCATGGATGAACAATTATATTTCTTAAATTTAAAATAAGAGGCCACCTAGCCTCTCCATTAGAAAAGCTTGCATTCAGGTCCATACTGGTTGGCTGGCTATATGACCATGGGTAAGTCACTTACATCCTTGGGGTTGTCATTTCATTCTTAAAACTACAAAGTATAGAGCAAGTACATATCTGTACTGGTAGAGAAAGTCTCCTTATTATACCAACAAGCTCACAGGTTTAATCTAAATGTTTTTTAAATGTAGTCCAAATACATTGAATTGGAATGTGCTATAAGGATGTTTAGGAGAAAGGCAAAAAACAAAATAAAAGCAAAACCAGGATCACAGGCTAAAGCAAATATTCCAGCAAGAAGAAAATGAAGTTCATATGGGGAAACAAGAAAGAACAGTTTTAGTCATTTCCCCTTTATCCACAAGGGAAGGAGGGAGGAAAGACAGGGGATACCAAGAAGTTTCTAAAAATTCTCCAATCATTTACAAACATCAAATGTATAGCTTTTAAAAATATTCAAGAAAAAAATACAGTTTCATAAAAGAGATATGTTAGAAAGTGATTTTTAATCAACCAAAAGGTTCTCTGTCCTACAAAAGGATTCACTAGAGAATTTCTTTAAACAACAAACTCAGTGTCTTTGTCTTTATTTTTGGAATATCGACCATTTGACCACGTGTCTCAGGGACAAAGAAGTTAAATCTAATGTGTTTGGATCTTTTGTCAGAGACCATCAAAAATGAAAGTAAAATACCTCTGAATTATAAGTCAATGAGAAAATCATTTGATTTGCCAAAAAATTCAACTTAGGTGAAATGTTCAGAGATTTACCTATTAAATGAGTTGCAATAACCTTGTAGAAAGAAATAGAGGGGTTTTGCTTAGGTAATTTCAAATGTTTCTTTCCGGCTCTACAATTTTTGGATCTCTAAGAAACCATCTCTTTAAAATGTAAAGAGACCTACCTATTTTTTTGGTTCTCACATAAATTTTGTAATGTTCAATTCTTGAGGCTGGTAATAGCTCAACTTCTCTCCCACCCTTCAAGATAACTGGCATTAAAAAAAAATCCTTAACACTTGAAACAAAACAAAGGTTTTGGAGTTTAGTATTGGCTAGGATTTTCTCATCTGATGAATCACAGTTCTGACACATTTAGGTTTAATTTTCTATGTTAGGACATGCATTTACTGCACAGGACGTGACTCTCACATTAATGATGAGCACTGTAAGATTTTCAGTGTTCCCTTGCAGGAAGAAAAACTGTGCCAGAGGCTAAATACCTGATCTACTTACGTACTTAAGAACACTTCAATTAGGGGGATTGTGAAGTTTTGCTGAATCTCTCAACACTTAGGAGAGAGAAAAACAAAGGAAAGAAATTTAGTTGGCAAAACTTCTTTATTGTATTTGGTTTTTCCAGGGTTATATTTTGACTGAAACATATGGAAAATGGAATGAAAACAAAACCAAATAAAACACAACAAAATTTTTAGGAGAAATGTGGTACTTACTGCCTCGCCGGATATTAATAAGCAAATTGCCTTTGAAGACAGTGCATCCCTGCAGCATTTGTGCTGAAGTTACAGAATCAATTGTCTTTGTCTTCTTCTCTCCTTCACAGACTTTAGGGCAAGGACCTTCACAGGGGCTGCAATACATACTGGTACATAGAAAGAAACAACCAAAACATGTTAAGTAAATATACTGTTTTTATTCACCTGTAACAAAAAGTAAATATAACAATAATAGTGAATTGTACTCCTAGGTTTGTGCTGGATAAACTATTCAAAATTTTAAAAAATAGAGCAGGGAGGTTAATTAGCAAAGGAGGTTACTCGAATCTGGTCAAACAAATTGATGCATCCTTGAGGACAGTAACTATGGATACCCAGTGGCCCCACCCAAAAGAAATAAACTCATGAGAAGGAAAAACTATCAGTCCTGAGAAGAGAACTTGTTCTTTGAATGATGGTCCTACTCTGCTTGTAGATTTATGAAAGTTTGGAAAATAAGCAGTGATGATGGAAGAATGAACCCAATTACCCTGATGTTATTAATAAAATACATGCTTCTATACTTAGTGTCCTAGTATTCCTAAGAGGCAATGTTTTTGTTTTATTTTTCAGAGTGATAAAGATGGTAGATTGGCATATATGGGCCTATTGTTTATTTGCTAAAGCACAACTGAACTGTGTTTTGTATCTTGAAGAGTTTGCAGAAACTTATAAATAGATACAATGTTTTTTTTGTTTACAATAAAAGAAAGGTGTTTTCATTATTCAATAATGGGGTCCTGTTTCTAATGCAGAATAACATACTGAAAATCACCAAGGAACTCAGAACCATAGGAAATATATTCAAAGGAAGTAAAGAATGACAATAGATAGCCCTTGGCTTCTAAGACACTCCATCCATGGATTTCCCCTTACTTCTCTGATAACTCCTTTTGTTATTGTTCTTAACTGTTCCTCTTCCCCTTTTTAAATCTGCTTGGTGAACCCCCTCTCTTTTCATCCTTTAAGATACACATTTTTGTTACTTCAGGGACATCTTTTAATTTCTGTTCCCTATTACCTCCAGAATGGACTTTTCTTTCATATCTTAATTTACTTTCCTCTCTTCATTCTAGGGACAGCTAGATGGAGTCAGGAAGATCTGAATTCAAGTGTGACCTCAGACACTTACTAGAACTAACCCACCCTCAGGATTCAGGAACAAATAAGATGATAATTGTAAAATGCTTAGCAGGTAACCAATACAGAATAAACATCATATAAATATTATTTATTATTTTATTGTTGCTGTTGTTCTATTTCCTCCCCCTCCAATCCATTTTTTCATTACCTCATTGCTCAAATAATTAAATAATTTTCTAAATCCTTTTCTATCATTTCTCTACTTGATTATTTCTATGCTAAAAATCTCTAGTGGCTTCCCATTACTTACTGAATATATTATTTGGGAAAGGGCACTGAACTTGGAGTACAGTTTTTTACTCTCAGTTCTCCATCTTATAAGTTGCATCATAACTGACAAGTGACTATTTTTATGAATATCTAAAACTGTGGTCAACTAGACAACATTAAAACCATCAAGTACCATGTAGGTTTGGATTGCTCTAATTAGTGCTACCACCATTAATTGTGGTTAATATATTCTAGCAAACAAGTATTTCACTCATTGCAATTTTACTGTTGACCCTCTATTTCCATTCCTTTGTATACATTGTCTTCCATACTTAAGGCAAACGCTCCTAATTCCAGCTACTGAAGTATTTTTTTTTCCCTTCAAAGCCTACCTGCCTCCATGAAGCTTGCAAATTTTTCCTTTTATTAGTAGAAATTAGTTTCTCCTTACTCCACTTTCTTAGAGCATTCTTTTGGACTTCATTTTTGCATGGATCATATTTTCCCTGAACTCAGTTATTTGTATGTATGTTGCTTTCCTCTACTATAAATTCACAATATCCAAATCATAGTTATGTGAAATAATTGCTCTTATTTTGTTGCTTATATTCCTAGCACTTAGGACAATGGATTGTAAACGAAGTTATAAAAATATGGAATTGAATAGGAACATTACTTCTAATAAACAAAGGGGCAAAATTAGACTGATATAGACCCAGATAGACCTCTAACTTCTTATTGAGATATAAAAGAATAGTGCCTATTTCCAGATAAAATAAAGTCTATATTCTTAAGGCATGTATATATTATAGAATAACAAAGAGAAAATTCTTTTATATTAATACTTTTAAATTATTCCCAAATTATCCTAATTAAATGATATAGGTAAGCAACAATATAAATTAAAGCTCTTTTCATGAACTAAATTTTTACTAGAACATTATTATATAATGTTCAATTAGGTGATACCATGGATGAAATGCTAAATTTGGAGTCTGGAAGTTGTGAGTTCTAATCCTACCTTAGATACTTGTTAACTGAATGTTTTAGTTAAGTCAATTATAGTGTATCTCAGCTTCTTTATCAGAAAAATATGGGCATAATAATAGCATCTACTTATTAAGATTTTTGTGAGTATCAAATATGTTAACATATGTAAAGTTTTGGTTTTTTTTTTTCCTGAGGAAATTGGGGTTAAGTGGCTTATCCAAGGTCACACAGCTAGGACATGGTAAGTGTCTGAGGCCAAATTTGAACTCAGGTCCTCCTGATATCAAGACTGATGCTCTAGCCAGTGCACCACCTACCTGCCCCCCTCTTTTTTTTTTGCAAATCTTAAAAGGATATATAAATACTAGTTATCATCACTATTAATTATAATATTAATATCACCAATATATTAATTTTAATAGTCAAAGGCACAGGTATGGGTTATAAATAGCATATCTGTTTGATAATATTTTTAGAATTCAACATTTTTCTTTAATTTTTCTGTATAATTTATGTGTACAATTCCTTGCATGTTGCCTTCCCAAAATTAAGATGTGAACTTCATGAGGTCAGGGATATGTTTTTGAATTTTCCTGTATCCCCAGTGACCAATGCACAGTGCTTAATAAATGCCTGATGGATGTCTAGAAAAGCTAGGATCATGCAGGATTGAACTATCCAAATAGCCATGAAAATGTAGGGCTTCTTCTACACTAATAAGAGATCACAAGTATTCTTGCCAAATGATTAATAAAAAGTGTAAAACCACAAGGAGACATTAGGGAAAGAGAAAATGAGGTTCTTCCTGTAAGTACACTCTTCCTTCTTCCTTTTTGTCAATCAATTAATCAATCAATCAACAAGCATTAAATGTCTCTTCCAAGTTACACTGCATTAGATGTTACACTATAAAGACAAAAGCAAAAGTTGGAGACAAAGCATAACACACACACACACACACACACACACACACACACACAAAGATAAAAACAGATTCAAGATAATGGGGAGACAAGGAATGAGCCTTAAAAGAAAATCAGGATTCTAAAAGTCACAATTTATTCCAGTTAAAGAGGTCAGTATAATCACCAAACATTTAAGTTTTTCTTGTATACTACGCACTGGGGACACAAACACCAAAGCAAAAACAGTTCTTATCTTCAAGCAGCTTATGTTCTAATGGGAAAGATAATATGCCCATATGTAGGTTCTCAATATATATAAAAAGCAGGAATATGATAATCTTAGAAGCAAAGACATTAGCAGCCAAGAGGTCCAGGAAAGGTTTTTTTGTTTTGTTTTGTTTTGTTTTTAAACAGAGAATGGTGCTTGAGCTGAAGTTTAAAGGAAGCCAAAGAGTTTTAAGATGGAGAGGTAAGAAAAGAAAAGTATTCCATCTATAAGGGAGGGGTGAGAAGTTAGGGACCTAGCGCAAAAATATAGAGGAGATAGAGAATACTATGTCCAAAATAATACACAGGTTACAATGGTTGGCCTGCAGTGCAAAAGGAGTGATTGATGTATATGTAATAAAGCAGAAAATATATGATAAATCCAGGTTGTAAAGGATTTTAAATATCATGCAGAGAAGTGTATTTTGATCCAAGAGTAGCTACAGGAGCTTTCTGAATAAGGAAGTGACATGATCAAACCTGTACTTTAGGAAAAGCACTATGGCAGCTGGGAACAAAATGAAAAGGGGGAAGGCTTGAAAAAAGGAGGTCTTCAATAAACCTGATAAGAGCTGATGAGGATTTGAACTAGGTCTGAACTGAGAGAAAGGTACAGATTCAAGATAGGTGATAGATACAGAAAGGCCAAGATTTGCAAGTAATTCTGAGTAAAAAGAACTGAACTTGACAGTAAGCATTAGGGAGGGTATGAAGAGAGACAAATTTGAGTTGGCCACGGGACATTCAATCTGAAATGTCCAGTAGGCAATTGGCAATGAGGAATTAGAACTGTGGATCAGAACTGGATACACAGATCTAAGAGTCATCTCCATAGAGATGATAATTAACACCCTTCTCCATCCCCACCCCCAGAGCTAATGGAGTGTGGAGAGAAAGGAATCCCAGACATAGCTTTACCATATACCTACAATTACAAGGCATGATATAACACAGCAAAGGAAATTGAAAAGGAACAGTAAGACAAGTAGGAGGAGGAAAAGAGAGTAAAAACCCAGAGGAAGAAAGTATACTTTTTAAGTTAGTTATATAATTATTATATATTTTGCATTTATACTCATATCACAGCACATGAAAAACATTTTTTCTCTATATAGTTATAACTTAATACTTATCATATTTTGTTTTTTACTAATGTATAGCTGCTGTGCCTTTGCTTTTTAAGAAGTATTTTTGGACATTTCTGATTTATTTGGTGCCATGTCCCTAGTTAAAAATGTAATTTTCAATTAAAACATTGTTTCTATAGAAAGTATGATCTTCTTTACAATGATCCACTTTATGATGTAGTTTTCAGGAAATTATAATTCCTGGAAATGCCTTTATTTAATTATTTTGAAAATAAACCTAAAATTCCTCAATTGGCATTATTTCATTGTATTATTCCAATGAACACAATGGATTATTTGGGTCACAATGCTAAAGGAATCATTCTTCCACAATTAATTATAAAATTAAATAAAAGTATTCTGACTAGTTTAACAAAATAGTCATTTGTTTAAGACAAAATACTGCTCAGAGCACAGAAACACATTAAAAACATGAGAAACAAGTCCAAATCATAGAAACCTCAAGTTTTTATGTTCAAACATTTTTATTTAAAAGTAATCCTGGAGGGGCAGCTAGATGGCGCAGTGGATAGAGCACCAGCCCTTAAGTCAAGAGGACCTGAGTTCAAATCTGGTCTCAGACACTTAACATTCCCTAGCTGTGTGACCCTGGGCAAGTCACTTAACCTCAATTGCCTCAGCAAAAAGTAAAAAAAATAAAAAAATAAAAAATAAAAATAAAAGTAATCCTGCTAAATATCACTGTAGCATTCTGGTCTTTACATGCAAATCTCTGGTCCTTGTGGTCAGACATAAAGCCTGTTTGTAAAGTAATGGGAAATGGAACAAGCAAGGTCCCTTCAAATTCAAACCTGAAAGCTAGTACTTAGCACAGTGCTTGGTACACAACAGGTGTTTAATAAATTCTCCTAGCTCCAAATCTGATTTTGAAGACTTCAACACTGTATCTCAGTTTCCAATTCACTCTAAGCAAGTGGTGTCTACTTATTATCCAGCATCCATCCTTCACTGCACCTTTTCATTCTGAACCATCCCTCCATTATGCAGACCACTTTCTCCCATTGGTGAATTTCTCCCATTTCAGGGAAGGATTCAAGCCAACCAACTTTCATCATCCTCTTGGTTCTCCTTCTTCATCATCCCACTTTCTTCAGTTCTTTTGCATATCTTGGCTTCCTTCTGTAGAATGTAAACTTCTTGAAGGCAGGGATTCTTTTATTTTTGTCAATATTTTGTGGCTCCCAGTGCTTAGCACAGTACGTGGCTCATAGTAAGTGCTTAATAAATGCTTGTTAATTTGATTTGAAAAAATTTTCAATCCTCTCTCCCAAGGAAATATAGAAATAAAGAGAGCATGAAAAAAAGTCTTTAATTCCACAGTTGAAAATACAAGGGCTTCTGATGGCCAGCTGGCACACCTTATTTTTACAAGCTATGGCTTACCTTTGGCTCCCATTCCGTATGAACCCAGAGGGACACTCCTGCATGCACTCATCATTGTGGATCACAAACTTTTCATATTCATTGGCTTCAGCGCTGTGGACACTGGCACAGAAATCTTTGTCAACGCAACGCCAACCCTCAAACTTGTAAGTGTTAGGAGGACAGGTAGGCACACAAGTTCCCCCATAGTAGTAATGGCGACAAGCCACACAGGCTGTGTCATTGTCTGGTGCACTACAGCTTCCTAAGCACTCTGGGTGACAGCACTGATTCTGGTCTGTGCAGGCCCGTTTTCCACATGAGCTAGGACACACTGAAAAGAGAAGAAGAGTATGATTAATTTCCTTTGAAATTTTTTTAAAGAAGAATACATCGGCTCTCTTCAACAATGAAATGTTTCAAACTAGTTCCAACTGTTCAGTGATGAAGAAAGCCATATACACCTAGAGAGAGGGATATGAATGTGGACTACAACATAATATTTTCATGCTCTCTATTGATGTTTGCTTGCATTGGGTTTCCCTTCTCAGATTTTTTTTTCTTGCAGATTCGACTTTTCTTGCACAGCCAGATAACTGTAAAAATATGTATATGCACCTTCAATTTGTCAAGTATTTTAACATAATTAACATGTAGTAGACCTCCTGCCATCTAGGGGAGGGGTAGGGAGTAGGGGGGAAATTTGTAACAGAAAGCTTTGTGAGGATCAATGTTGAAAAATTACCCATACATATGTTTTGCAAATAAAAAGCTTTAATAAAATGAAAAAAAAACACATAAAGACTGCTAATTTCAAGGGATTTGTGGGTGAGGCAATAAGAGTTTCAGACAAGAAATCTGCTATCAGAGCAAGTGGATCATCTGGCTTTCATTTCCCCTAAATTTGAAATATTAAACATAGTAATATGGTAAATATTAAATATGGTAATTTCCCTCCAAAATAAGAAATAAATGGAAAGAAGCAAAGACACAATCACTAAAAAAAAAAAAAAAATCCTCAAAAACCCACGAACAAGAACAAGGTAAAATATCCTCTCAAAACATTGATATGGTACATTTAAATGTACTGAAATTGTTTTTCTTTAGAAAAAAGTAAGATTCTACCACACTATATGTCAATAAAATCTCTTGAATCAATTCTTTCAGGAGACTAGTAATTTTCATGCAGGGCTGCTATGCATAAAAAAAGTTTTACTGTCAATAAGAAATCAGCAATTTGGGGGGAGCTAGTTGCTGCAATAGATAAAGCACCAGTCCTGAAGTCAGGAGGACCTCAATTCAAATCTGGACTCAGACACTTAACACTTCCTAGCTGTGTGACCCTAGGCAAGTCACTTAACTCCAACTGTCTCAGAAAAAAAAGAAAAAAGAAAAGAAATGAGCAATTCTTTTATCTCATCAATTACTGTATATTTACCTAATCACTAAGGACTTACTTAAAATAGAAATTGTTAGTGTTGAGAAAGGTGGGCTTTTTATGTGCATGTTAGATGAAAACAATTCCTTCAGTAAAGAAAAATTCACATATGGTCTTACACAAAACATGATTTGGTGTTTAGTTAAAATGAAATGTTATAAATAAGGCTTTACAGCTTGTTTGCCTGCTAGCAGGATGCAGGCTGCAAATAGCTGCAAAGTTAGACAGATATACAATCAGGCTTTTATTACACATTTCCTAAATTTTAGTGAGCTAGAAAGACAGTAAGCAGCTAGGCACTCAGCAGGTAGAGTGCCAGGTCTAGAGTCAAGAAGACTCATCTTAGATTCAACTCAGAAAGTTCAAATCTGAGCTCAGACATTTACTAGCTGTGTGACCCTGGGCAAGTCACTTAATGCTGCTTGCCTTAGTTTCCTCATTTGTAAAATGAGCTAGAGAAAGAAATGGTAAACTACTCTAATATTTGGCCAAAAAACTCCAAATGGGGTCACAAAATATTGGACACAACAAACATGATTGAGCAATAACAGAAAGACAATATAAATTTATTTCAATGCAAGAATTCACAGAGATATACAGGGCATCTCAAAAAAGTCTTGGTATAGCTTTAAGGCTTAATAGTCTAAAATCATTAAGCTTTATTACCTTAAAACTGCACCAAGACTTCTAGGACACCCTGGATATATTTATTCATTACCTGAGCTGTAACTGTAAAGTCATGCAGATTTTATTTACTTGCTTACTAGTTATAAAAAGATAGCCATGGCATAATGAAATAAAGAGGCAACATAGTGTCTAGAGACAGCCTTGGAGTCAGGAAAACCAGGATTCAATTCCAGCTTTTGCCATGATCTTAAGCAAGTCATTTAATTTCTATACCCCATGCAACTATCAAACTATACACTGAAAAACAGGTGCCATGTGTTTTGGAGTATTTGGAGTTTACTTAATAAAAGCTCCTTATACCAAATGATACTCCAGGTTTGGTAGAAAAATAAAAACTTATTTACAAATATGCCAGGACTTACACATAGCTATATTAAAGTTTTTCCCTCCAAGTAGTCACCTTTTGGAAACATACAGCAATGATGCTGTTGTTGTTCAAATCTTTTATAGAACTTCCAAACATCCAGAGCTTCCTTTTAAATAAACTCCCTAGATGCAGACCGGTCAATTGAGGATGAATTTTCCCCCAAATCCTTCACAACTAAGTCCACTGAAAGAGTAGGGACCACACCAAGTGATTTTCTTTAAGGTCAAAAACAGGACATGACTATAAATGAGCAAAGCTACATTTCTTGAGGGTTGAGCTTGTTATATTTTTTGGCCCAATCTTTACTCTTACTATCTAATAGGGAGGTTACAAATACATATGATACAATGCAAAATATGAAATGGGAAAAGGAGACATTCAGAATGTTCAAATAAAGTGCAAAAAAACTTAAGGAGGAAAAAAATCACTTTTGGAGAAGGAGGGAGAAAGAAGGGAAAGAGGTCAAAGACTGGAAAAAGTGACTACTAAACTAATCTAGTTCTTGTGAAGCAAGAAAATAGTTTTAGAAGGCAGAGATATGAGAGGGTTTTGTTCCAAGTATGGAGGATGGGTTACATAAATTCACAGAGGCAGGGAAGAACAGGCTGAAATCTAGTTACATCTACTAGTCCAGTATAGCTGGAATATGAATGACACAATATGCAAAGTAAAGCTGAATGGTACATTGGAAGCCCTTTGAATACTTAGAACTAAAGATGACTCAGGGTCAAAGATGAGTTTATAAACTTAAGTAAATAGGAGATGGTGGTATCAACAACAAGGAGTTGAAAGTTAACAGAAAAGTAGATATTGGAAGGAAAAAAATGATGGGTTTATTTGTGCTTAACAGATTTCTGGGATACCCAGGTAGAGCTGCTCAGCAAGTAGGTAGAAATTAAGTAAAGAAGCATTAATGTTCAACAAAATAACATGAATTAGTCTTATGTGATTCAAGGTAAATAAAAAGAAAATTTGGACTTTTGCATCTGTTTTACTATTAAGTTGTATTCAAACACAGAAGATCTATAAAATCTGTGAGAGAAATAAAGTTTGTGTATTCGTTGACTCAGATTATTTTGAAGAGTAACTATATATATAGCCCAGAAAAAAGTTGCATATAATGAAACCACTGACAAATCCTAAACCAAAATAGTGGTAGTGAGTACCAATACAATTAGCATGAGGTAGTTCAGTGGCAGCTTCTCATACAGGAATTTTAGTAAGTCCTAAATCTGGCCATTAAGGAGCATGGTGCTTTCTAGGGATAGGCAAAATGGTTTCATCTTTAGAAAAATAATTCTTCTAAAAAAACCCCTCAAGATGAGGGGACTTATTAAACA
This sequence comes from Myrmecobius fasciatus, assembly GCA_023553655.1. Classification (NCBI taxonomy): domain Eukaryota; kingdom Metazoa; phylum Chordata; class Mammalia; order Dasyuromorphia; family Myrmecobiidae; genus Myrmecobius; species Myrmecobius fasciatus. The sequence continues at coordinate 718,858 of JAJPUD010000009.1, read as the reverse complement.
AGATGATATGATCTGTATATAGTAGACTGTTTTAAAAAGGGCTGGAGAGGGAAATTGAAGGGAAGAAAATCATCTTTATTAGGAGACAAAATTATTAAACAGTAGATTGAAGCAGAAGCAGGAAATGATCATTATCTGTTTGAATAAGAATCCAAAATAGGGGCATCCAGCAGCATGAAATAAGGAAATCTAAATTTAAAATGAAACAAAGACCTGAGAATAATCTCAATAGACAAGGGTAAATCCTATATCTCATCTTATCCTTAATAAATGTTATTAGTACTCATGATGTACTTTTTTTTGGGTTTTTTTTTGGGGGGGAGCCTAAAGTCAGCATATCATACCAAGAGATTATCCCTTTTTGGGGAAGTCAAAACTCAAAATTTAATAGATACATTTGAAGTTCTGGCACTCTATTGGGGGAAAAAAAAAGAATGACCTCAGATTTTTACCAGGTGTGTAATCTTGGGGAAGTCATTTAATCTATGTTTGCTTCAGTTTCCTCATCTGTAAAATGGGAGCACCTACTTTGCAGTGTTATGAGACTCAAATGAGAGTATTTATTTATTAGATTATTATCATATAAGCAGAATAATGAAATCAAACTGTATTTTAAAAGAACAATATTTACCCTAAGAAGAATTCAGAAATGTCATCTCCCTTTGTTAAATGCAGTGGTAGGGAACTATGAGTATGGAATAGTTCAGATACTATCAGATGGTTCATTTTGTTAAATTCATTTTTAGTTTTTATTAATATCTGTTAAAAGCAAAGATTTGTTAGTATAAGAACATATTTATTCAGAAGTAAATATGGTATAAAAATAAAAAACACCTATAAAAATAAATAAAAACAACATAGCAAAATATTAATATATAAACTATATAAGTAAATATGTGGGAAACATAAATTTTGTCTGTAAGATCATTATTCATGCAACCAAATTCAGTTAGTTTTTCTTAGTCCTGATCCTCCTTGATCTTTCTGTGGCATTTCAAACTGTTGACTACTTATTATTCTTGAGAGTTTTTACTTCCCTATTTTCTATGACAAAATTTCCTTGGGATTTTCTTCTACCTGTCTGACAGTTCCTTCTTAGTCTACTTTAATAGTTACTGAAAAGTGTAGTTCTACCTTCAAAATCTGAATCATACAGGTAGAATCAGAATATGTAACAATTTAGATCATATTCCAGGACTTCTACGCTAGGGAAAAGATGTAGGGACATAAGATACACAGAAGGAAAATTCAGTCATTTTATTGACAACTTCCCCAGTTTTAAGGTGAAAAGCATTGACCTTGAAGGAACACATGGCCTGGCTAGAGAGGGTAGAAAGAGTTTCTACAGAACACTCCAGAATAGATACTATATGTTTTTAAAGGTAGTAACTGTGGAAAGTATGCTCTCATACACTGTAGTATGGACATTAGGATTAAAGAAATTCCTCAAGTCTCATTCAGCAAATCTTGTTACAACTTTAAAATCAAAAATTCAGTGTTTATTTAAGTATGTTGCCTCTCAGACTTTATATTCTGTGTTATTTTTCAAGATACACAAATGGATCTGTGATTTGATTGACATGGATATTCCCTTCAACAATGTGGAACATAACTCATTCATATCTGCTCATTCTATGTAACTTCATTCCTGTCCAGATCCATTCCTGACCCTGGACTTTTTCTACCAAGTTGTTCCTCTCTACCTGACCACTTTCTCCTGCACAACAACTTTTAAGTTTCCTAATAAAAGTCTTCTTCCATTATTATATAAGCTCTTTAAGGACAGGGGTGGTATTTGTGTATTTCCAGAATTTAACTCAGAACTTAAAATCACTTAATAAATATTTATTGCTTTGACTTAAAATTCTAGATAAGTTTAGCTCAGGATATGAATCCAAGGGTCAACTGACCTTTCTAATTTTCCTTTGATATTCATCAAATATCAATTAGATGAGCATTCCATATGTCCTTTATGTTTATAAACAGGCCCTCATTTGTTATGTGTCAAACATTGTTTATACCCTCTATGAATTTTGTGACAATGATGGTGTTCCAAGCTTGGTCAAGAAAACAACTTCCCTGGCTTTTTAAGAAAGGTCAGGTCTCACAGGTCTCAAAGGTGGAGAACTGAATATAACAACAGAATTTTTTTGGGATGTGTTGATTGATTTTGCTGATTTTTTTTTTAATGGTTATGGTGTTTAAAGTACTGTAGTCTATAACAACACTGACAAATTACCAGTATGGGCCTTTTCTTTTCTTTTCTTTCTTTCTTTTTCTTTTTTTCTTTCTTTCTTTCTTTCTTTCTTTCTTTTCTTTTCTTTTTTTTTTTTTTTTTGCTGAGGCAATTGGGGTTAAGTGACTTGCCCAGGGTCACACAGCTATGAAGTATATTAAGTGTCTGAGGACAGATTTGAACTCAGGTCCTCCTGACTTTAAGGCTGGTGCTTTAGCTAGCTGCCCCAGGGCCTTTGCTTTTAAGAATAATTTGGGGTTATTAAAAAAAGCCTTTCAATTTTCTGAAAAGTACTAACCTATATTTTCCCATTTAGGTGTAGGCCTAACCCATCTATTTATATCACCCAAAATATGAATCCTAACAGGGATCAATACATAGAACTCATCCTAATGCATGTCATGATTTACACAACAGGAATTTTTAAAAATCTATTTGGTTTTTTCTTTGTGGATAGTAGACTAAACTCTTTTGAATTATTATGGACTTTTTCCAAGAGAATCTGGACTGTTTCAGGACTTGATTTAACCAGCAAGATGTCTTGTTATAGCAAAAAATATTAATTACTACAAAGCTAGAAGCAAAAATAAAAATGTAAAAATGATGTATAAGTAAGAAAATTTCATCCTCATCTAAACTAGCTAGTTATTGTTGATTTTTAAAAATAGAACATAATGGAAGAAAGAATATAAACTGTAAGATTTTTTTCATACAAATGTCTGACCAGGGCAAATCAAGTTGTTATAATGAAGTGATTAAAAGAGCCTAAAAAGTTTCTTGGTCAGCAAATATCTAATTTATTTGCCAAGAAGAAATAGATGGCAGCCAGGGACAATTGCTTAAAACGCAAACTTATTTGTAAAATCTTGTGGAATCTCTTGCTTCCTGTCTTGATAACTTGTTACTTGGTAATTCCTCCTTAAGCAATAACAATTGCTCACACATAGCAGCAAGAATATATGCTTGTTTAAGTGAAACCAAAATTGCATCAATTTCTTAAAGAAATCTTAAGAAATCAATTTCTTAAGAAATTGATGCAATTTTGGTTTCACTTAAACATTCTTTTCAGCAAAGTTTATCAAACAGTGATCCTGGGATTCATACCCCTAACTTCAGTGGTTACCCTCTGAGCTCAGAATCACTGAGTGAAATGGATTCTTGCTGCCCAGCAGATACTTCTTGTAGCTACAGGAAGAAGTAGTGACTAGATGAGTCAGGAATACCTAGCTGGTCAGAAAATGTCAACTTTGAGTTCTTCAGACAAGACAGATCTTAGGAGAAATGCCTATCCAGCAGCCCCATGGAGTATTTCAGATTTTAAGTATCAACTTCTAAGGACAATAAAAGTTATGATCCATATTTAAATACCTATGAACATGTACCTGTAAGTCTTCTGCAAAAACTTTAAACATGATTTTGAAGTGGAAGAAATAAGTAGCTGTCCCATGGAAGATCATGATGAGCAATTATTCCCTCATAAAACAGAAAGAAGTAGTGGAGGGTAATATCAGTTTAAAGAAAACTTGGTGAAAGACCCAACTAAACTAAGGCATTTTAAGGATGTAAGTGCAAAGGGTGATAACAAACAGGAGAAATATGGAAAAGATCTGCAGAGAATTTCATAGATGACCTTCCAAAATGAATACATTTTGTAAAATACTTTTTAAAAATCTTTTTTTTAAGTTGTAAATATAAATGGCATCAAATAGCTAAAAATATTGAAATCACTATGAGAGCTCCCTTTCTTCTCCATGATCCCAAATGGACTGGAGAAAAAAAAAAGAAAGAGCACCACTCTCAGTCCTGGAAAGTTGCCTCATAGTATTCCTGGCCACTTTCCCCAGCACATGGCCATTCAGGAGTAGAGAACTGCTGTTTTTATACATACATACATACAAACACACACACACACACACACACACACACACACACACACACATATATATATATAAACACACATATTTATGTATGTATATACACACATTACCATCACTTGTCTTTACAGGTAAAAATTTTAAAGTATACACCTTTATCATCAGGATACCATGACTTCAGAGAGTGCTAGAGTTGTAACAATCAGGTGAATAAACATCCAGCCACATGGAGCAATAACACAGCGAGCAGAAGAGGAACATTTCTGGCAAACCTGTGAGTCAACCTCTGCCAGCAATGGCAATATGCCAGTCAAACTTGGGCAAGCTAGAGGTTCCAAAGCGTGGGATAACTATTTTTTAAGGATGTTCTCCTCCTTATATAATATTATTCAATCCTTCCTTTCTTTCCTTTCTCATACACACTTTTACCCCATCACCCCAAATCACTTTTTTTAAAGGCCAAACTTCAAATGAAAGAGAGAAATGAAGAAAAAAAATTGCTACATTCAAGAAAAAAAGGATTTCAATTCATCCAATTACTATGGCATTGTCTAAATAAATCAGTGAAGAAGGAAAAGCAGACTGATCCAGCTAACTCACTATACATAATACAAATAAAATAAAACTGCTAAAATTACTTGAAAAAAAAATTTAACTGGAGCAGAAGCCTCTCTAAAGAGAACTGTTATTTCACTGATTTGCCAGAGGAAGAGCTAAAGGGAAATCCCACAAAGCCCTTACCCAGAAATCCTACTTCCAGTAATTCAGTCACAGCTGAAAACAACTTCCAATTAGGCTTGTAAATAGATAGATGTGCTCATTATATTGAAACAGTTATTCATTCCAAAACCACCATTGCTCTGTGTGCCTTGCCAAAATCTAAGGCAACAACAAATATAACCCATATCCCTCACCAACTCATCCTTCATCTTTATCAAAACAAAACAATAACAATAAATTTCCAATATCCATCTTAGTAGGCAAAAAGTAGATAAGTCTTAGAATTCCAAAGGGAAGAGAAGCACCGAGAGACTAGGTTACCAAAATCCTGGCTTCCCTCTTTTTGGATAGATAATTCAAGTAAGTTTTTTTTTAAGCAAAATGAATTTTAATATATGTGGCAATTAGAAATTCAAGGTAGTAGTAGACTGTCATTGTATATACAGGATGACTTGGTAAGAAATAATATCAAACAAGCAATTAATAAGTGCTGATTAAATGTCTATAATACGCCAGTCATTGTGCAAAATGATGGGAATATAAAGCTAAAAATGAAATATAATCCCTAACTTCAAGAATCTTGGATTCATCTGGGGTATACAAAACATACACATATAGAAAGAGTTACAAAATAAATCTAAGGCAATTCGTATAAAGAGGCTAGAGCAGCTGGGTTTGGGTAGAAACTCGGAAAGAGCTTGAGACATCTGAATGTCATGTGAGTTACAAGATTTTATTTAACACAAAGTTGGACTTAAAGTTTCCTCTTACATTTCTAACTCTAAACTTCTCTTTTGTATTTAGTAATTTGTAAATGTACAGCCATTAAGAGGGAATTGCAGAAATAAGATCTGAAGCAATAGAAGGCCAAGGAGAGGTTTCTGGCCCAGACTTATTTAAACAAAGAACACCTTTATCACTCATCTCCTCAGCCAGAGTAAATGAACTCTTTTTTAATTTTTTAATTCTTTGCACATATATATTTGCCTTTCCCCCAATAACTTAAGGCAACTTCTAGTTATAAATCACTTCAAAAGGTATGTAATCCACATAGAGGCTGCAGAAGGTTTTAGTTAGTAGTAGTTAGTGTCAACCAAGCTAAAGGAAATCTATTTCCCCTAAATTATCTCTTCTCTAATCCAATTCTTTGTCCAAAAATGTAATGAATGTTAATTATGTATAATCCAATGATCTAATTCTGATGGGAATATGAAAATAAGTAAGACAAAGTCCATGCCATAAAAAAAGTATAATCTACTAGTTCTGGTTAATATGAGAAAGGAAAAAAGAAGAGAGAGCAGAAAGGAGGGAACATTTATTTAGCACTTATTATGTGCCAGGCACTGTTCTAGGTGCTTTATAAATATTATCTCATATGAACTTCACAACAATTCTGGCAGGTAAGTGCTATTATTATCCCCATTTTATAGATGAGGAAACTGAGGCAGAAAGGGGTTAACTTCCTTAAGGTCACATAACTGATATCTGAGGTTGCATGTGAACTGAGGTTTTCCTGATTCCAGGTCAAGCACTTTATACACTGTACCTCTTAGCTGTCTCCAGATATCTATATCTATTAGATATACATATGTAAATTTTATTATATATTATCCAATTTATATATTTATGTATTATGTATATATTTCCATGTATCTATACATGTATATATATATATATACACACATACACATATACACACATAGAGAGATTTTACATACACAAACCAGAAATACATGGGAAAGTTATGAAATGCTAAAGGTCAAAAAAAAGAAAAAAAATTTTCTGGTTTAAGATTTCAGGATGAATACACAAAAAAGATGGCATCTGAATTGGCGGTCATGATTTCAATTGGTAGGAAGGAGGAAGATATAAAAAAAAAAAAGTAAGGTGGGATGAAACAGAACAAAAAATGTCTAATTTATTTGGAGTCTAGAGCACATGAAAAGTAGTATGATTGATTTACTCTTTGTGATTCTCCTGAGAACTCACAGTACCTTTGGACTTGTTAGATTTCCTCCACAGATGCCATATCCAGTGCTAAATATGATGTGTTTCATTGCGTAAAACTATTCCCCAACTTTGACCTGGACACCCTAGCTAAAGAAAACCATATATTTGACTGACTTTGAGCTGGGGGAATGTAAGAACCCTGTGGTCTTCTCCTCAAGATCTACTGTTTACTACCATCCTGTACAAGTAAAATTTTTGAAAATTTAAATGAAATACTTTAGATTAATTTATCTTGGTTAAGTCTGACCATGATAGTTACACCCTATTTTATATTCCTATAACCCACCTTTGCTCTCTGTGTAAAGGTAGAGAAGATATCAGACTTTTGCATTTCAAAAGAGGAATGTATTCTACATGTTTAGGAAGATTTCGAAGCTAAAAATCTACTGCTATGAGTCAATCAATTTGAAAGACGTTGGTATTCTTATCCTCCTGACCAGTGAACTATGTAGTTCTGTACCACAAGACCACATTAAGCCCCATAGCTAGGATGGGTGTCAGGCTTCCAGCTTGCATTAAGAAGATGACGTATGCCTAGGAAGCGTCTTTTATTTCATTACACAACCTCAAGTACTCGAACATTTCTACAGGACAAGTCTATAAGGCTGATTCATCACTAAGATTATCGACAAGTAATATGTAGCCATTGCTAAATTCTAGCTATGAAAAAGAAACTCATCTCCTACGTGGTACAATCCATTTCTAAGGTTCAAACAAAACTACACAAAAATTATTAAGCTGTCAGTAAACCAGACCAATATGGGATAGTGCTGTTCATTTTCCCGAAAAACATGCTACACCCAATGACCACCTAGGTACAAACAAGCCTTATTAATGAAAGGAGGCAACATGAGTTTTATTCTCTTTGAAAATAGTTTATATGGCTCAAGAAGACCCAAAATAGGCTTTGCTAAAGTTGGCATTTGAATGAAAGGAAAAAAACTAGAGCATTCTGTGCCTTTCTTATGGCATAAGTTTAGCACATAAATAAATGTTATTGAGGAACATATATATTCAAAGGCCCAACAAATTTCAAGTAGCTTCTAGGTCTATATAAAAGATAAATAGTTTCAAAACTACATTTCCTATTTGCTGTTGCATGATTCTAGAAACATTGCATTCATAAGTTCAGAGACATTTTCTTCTAAAGGAAGGAAAGCAAAAGGAAGAAAGCAGAAATTTGGTACAAGACTGGAAAGAAAGGGGGGAAAAGATCCAAGGGTAAAAAGGGAATAAAACCCAATTTACAATGTAACACTGCTTCCATCAAAGTTTTCTTGAACTATGAAGAAAAATTAAACAACACAGAACCATCACTAGAAAGGCTCAACCCCCAAAATGAAGGAATATAAGGAAGAATGAACCTGGAGTATGGATCCTCCAGCACATGCTAAAAATGAGTGATCTATTCTAAGATATTTTCCCTCTCCTTTTAAAAATTCTGTTTTTCAAATACTGAATTTGGTTTAAAAACAAACAAAAGATAGGAAACTCCTTCTATTCCACTGTAATACAGAATTAACCTTGAAATTTAAACTGGGCAAGCATAAACTCTGGTAAATCTGAAGAAGCTGGAAAGGTTTTGAGGGCAGGCTGTTAGGGGGACCATATGTCCCTCCATCCAAGGACCAGACTAAGTTTGGAGACAACGGGCCAGAAGTTTGGGAAAGGTCATGAATCTCCCAAGACATGGAAGGTTATGATAAGTAGTATCTTTCTATGGTAAATCCCAGATCTATGAATTATCAAAGAACAATACTGATATTACATAAATCAGTCTTATCTCTGGTCACATTCAACTTTTTGTGACCCCATTTTTTAAGCTTTTTTTTTTTTTTTTTTTTTTTAGCAAAGATACTGGAGTGGTTTGTTATTTCCTTCTCCAGTTTATTTTTACAGATGAAGGAACTAAAGGAAAATGGGTTAAGTGACTTGCCCAAGGTCATACAGCTAGTGTGTGGAGTCAGATTGGTCTTCTTAATTCCAAGCCCACTGCATGATTGATCTGTCTATAAATCAGATGCTGACAAAATGATCCAGATAGACCATATACCAGAAATCACATTCCAGATTTATCACAAATAAAAAAATCACTCAATAACTGTCAAAATAACCTAAATCACAAAAGCTCTTGATTTGAGGAAAATATAACAGAATTTTAATCTGTTAAGATATCAGCTTTGTAACATGGACTTACTTTTAGATCTAGGGTACCAACTGTCCTGCTGAAGGACAGCAAAATATACCAACAAACTTCACATAAAAGTCTGGTATACCAAATTAGTTTATTCTAAACTGCACCATGGGATGTCTTTGGAAGGGGATATGGAACAAACTAAATATTAAGACATTTAAGAAAGACTCCCCCAACCTTCAACTTCAGAGACATTATTTTAATGGGAAAAAAAGATTTCCCATGGCAAAAATACACTTAATATTACTTTTATATAGTTTATCTAACAGATTTTATTTAACAGTTTTTTCTAAACCACATTTTTTAATGGAAAAGTAAGAATGGCTGAGATGAATCAATAGATAAGCATCTATTATGCACCTGCTATGTGTTGGGTATTCTGCTCTACACAGAAAAAAAAGTTTAAAATGAAACAATAGTCTATTTCATTTCCTAGCAGATGGGCAGCATATACATATGTAGTTGTTTATTTAAAAAAAGTGTGTGTGTGTGTGTGTGTGTGTGTGTGTGTGTGTGTGTGTGTGTGAGAGAGAATCTCAGGAACGGAGACACTAGAACTGAGCTTCTGTAGAATTTAGGAACAAGATGGAGGTGAGGGGAATGTGCATATCAAGTGTGAGGGACAGAAAGAATGAGCAACAGCAGGGAGAAGAGAGCAAAATAGCTAGAATGTTCTGTGTAAAAGGAGGAAAAAGGTCCATTTGGATGAACAGAGGTGCATGCTAGAGAATAAAGTATAATATGGGCTAGAAAGCAGAGTTTAATAAATGGAGTAAAAAGGTGGCTTTTGCTAATTAGCTATTTTAGTGACTTTGCCCAAGTCACTAAATCTATAATCCATTTGTTTTTTTCTCACCTAATCTGAGCCTCACCTCCAAAATGAAAGAGGTCAGATTAAAGGGCTACTGAGGTGTCTTTCAGTTCTACAATTCTAGGATCTCTCCTATTTCACAGGGAAGTTGGCAAAGGTAGGAGTCTGCTGTGAAGTCATCAGAGGCGTAAAATGCTGTTTACCACCCAAGCAGAGAGAGAGAAAAGATGAGAAGAAAAGGCAAATGAAGAACTAGTGATTTTATTATTTGGCAATTATCTTCCTCAAGTAAGTTTATACTCTGGTTTTGATTCTAAAGCATCTACTTGCATTTACATGAACATATAAAAATACAAATAATTAATCCTGCCTATTACAAATGCTTAAATGGACAGAGTGGAAAAAATCTTTTTCACACACTAAACAAAATTATACAGAGTTATTTTAAATTCAGAGAACTGTTTGTATATTCCTTATAAGTTTATAAAACTCACACTGTCCCACCATGACTAACATAAGTGGAATTGAGAGAGTATTCTATATTTATAACTTGTCTGGTTGCTCATGCTTATGGCCCGATTTCCACTCTCTGTTACTGTACACAGAGCTATGTGAGGTATTGTGGGTTCCCAAACTTCACTGATTTCCTAACAAGGCAGGCCTGTGTCCCGGAGGAACAAACTGGGGGCTGTTTAGTCCAAGTGGAGGCCAAATTCAGAGGGAGAGGCCCCAAGCTTTGTGGTTTTGGCAGCGCCTCTTAAAACTGGTGTTAGGGACCATTTCTGGGCAATTACATGCCTAACTGGTGGTGTTGGACTGAGTATCAATGCTACTGATACATCGTCTACTGTACATACCCATTAAAAGCCCAATGTTATACAGCTGTTGCTACAAACTTCACGTTTTCATATTTATTTTAATAGGAGTTGCTGGTCCAAGAGGTGCAATGCCTCAATTAACTAGCTTTTCTAGTGAATGAATTTTTTAAAACAACAATATATATACAAACATACCACTCTCAACAACTGTCATTTACATAAGAATAATTTAAATATGTGACTGAACACAGCTATTCAAAGAGAGGGAAATTACTATTTAGGAAGCAGAAAAAAAGGATTTTGGTTACAGTTTTTTCAAAAGCAAAAAAAAAAATCATTATCTTCTAAACCAATGAAACTGAGGACAAGAGATGGTTTCTGTTTATCAATATCTGTTTTCTGAAGGAGGCTTTCCCTGGTTCCTTCCTATTTTCTTATATCATCAATGGCTAGTGCTTTCTCCCAGAGACCACCTTCCATTTACTCTGTATACATGCTGTATAAATCTAATTTGTTTATAGGTTCAACCCCTCCTTAGAATGTAAACTCCTTCAGGACAGGGATTGTTTTTACCTTTCTCTTTACACATGGGTGGCACAAAGTAAATGCTTAATAAATATTTTTAAATCAATATATATGTGTGAATATATTCATATGTGTACATATTACTATATCTGGACTGCTTTTAACAATAGTAGAATTTACAAGTTCTCCCTTCTTCAAGCTTATTACCTTAGGATGTCATTCATTTATTCCAACATTGCTATTACTAAAAAGATGATCATAATTACTTTTTTCCACAATTGGTAAAAGATTCATAAATATGGTTCTTATTCTATAAAAAGATGGAAAAACGCTACTGGAGCTTTAAAATCATTTGTCTTAGACTATTGGGGTGAAGAAATAACTAGGAGTAAGCAATTCTTCAATTCTCCGATGGAAATGTATTACAAAGTCAGCCAGACAGATAGTTAGTCTACCCTACCTGCCTTCCTAATCCAATCCTAAACAACAAACATGCATTTAAATAAAAAGGCACTTATGAACTATCTTTAAAAGCTAACACTTTAATGTACTACTAGAATAAGGTGCAGCAAGATTTGATGGGAAAGGAGCCAGATTCTGAGACAGGAAAAAATGGGTGCAAATCTGGCCTTTGACATCTAACAGTTGTATGACCCTGGGAAAACTCATTTAACGTCCCACACCCCAGGACAGCTATCAAACTCAGTGGCAAACAGGTGCTGATTTGCATAGAGTTTCTCCATTGGGAAATTCTCTAAAGAAATGAAATTAGGAATTGGGTTCAAAAAGAAATATCTTCTAGGGATATATGATACAGATCATCTTTTCTCAGTACCCAATCTGTTCTTATACTTTTAGTCAGTCTCCTTTTCTCTTTTCTTCTACATATCTTTCCATAAAAGGCTTATACAGATGCTGAGGCAGCTAAGTGGTACAATGGTCAGAGCAATAGGGACTGAAGGCAAGACAACCTGAATTCAAATACAGCCTTAGAGACATGATCTTGGACAAATCACTTAACCCCTGACTGATTCAGGCTGACACTTTATATCCCAAAGACATTTTAAAAATCAACAAGACCAAATTTGAACTCAATTCTTTTCCCTCAAAGCCTCCTTTCCCAACTTTCTTATGATTGTTGAGCACTCCACCATTCTCCTAGTCACCTGGGCTCACAACCTGTATATTATCAGTGTTTCCTTACTCTCACTCACCCTACATGTTCAATCTGTTTGTTGAGAAAATTTAACAAAAAAGTCTTCATAAAATCTCTTGTATAAGTGCTTTTCTCTCTTCTCACTCCTACCACTCTGGTGTTACCCCCTTATCACCTCACACCTGGACTGGTATGATTTTTCTTCCCTGAGCCTTTCTTTCTCCACTTCACTCCACCTTCCACTCAGCTGTCAAATTAATCAAAACACAGATCTGATCTTGTCCCTTCTCCTAATTTAATAAATATCTATGGCTCCCTAGAACCTTTAGGATCAAATATAAAATCCTTTGTAATTCAAAGCCCTTCACAATATGGCCATCTCCTACTTTCCATTTCTTTTCCAATTTGTGCCCTTCACATTCTCTGTGATCTGGTGACACTTGCTTCTTTGCCATTCCTCACACAAAATACTCCATCTCCAGACAGTAGGCCAGATATTTTCAATGATTGTTCCCATTACCTGGATTGTTCCCACGCCTCATTTTCAACTCCTGCTTCCTTCATATCTTAGCTAAAATCACATCTTCAACCATCTTAATCCCTCTTTATTCTAATGTTTTCTCTCAATTATTTTCAATTTGTCCTGTATATATTTTGTACATAGCTGATTACATGTTGTCTCCTCACTAGACTGTGATCTTAAGATCAGAGAATACCTATTGCCTTTCTTTTCATTTCTAGTGCTTAGCACAATGCCAGACACATAGTAGATACTTAAAAATGTTTCTTGACAGACTGACAAGGCTACTAAGCTGAAAACATTGGTCTTCTGAATTTAAATCTGGTGTCTTTCTATTATATACCTTCATTTTAATTCAGATTTTTAAATTGCCCCATCTCCAAATTTACTACCACTTACCTTGGCAGTGAAGTTGATAAAATAAAAATGAATTTACACTGAAAACTCATTGCCTTATTTGTGAAAAATTACTAAACATATTATTGGAGCAAGGGAAATAGGTTTGGAGATCTTTTTCTCTGTTTCTCTATGAATTCCCTTTCTCCTTCTTCCTTCCCTGTTAACCAAAATCTATAAGTCCATGAGACATTGTGCTGCAATAACGCCCCCAATGCTAAAATGAAGTAATGGAATGAAAAGCCTCCACAATATTAACTATAAATGAGATTGCACCTTGGAAAGTACTTTTCTCAAGAAACAGCCTTACACTGAAATCACTAGAATTCAAGAGTAGAACCCATAAGTGGGATGGAGTCCAATTATGCTCAGTTCCAATCATTTTATCTGTGAGTCAACATATTTGACATACCATATGAATGTGTTTTAAGGAGAAGTGTAGAGAACAGAAAGCTCAGTTCATACCACTGGGCTTTTCAAAAGAGTATTTTTGAGAAGTAACAATGAATTCTTGATCCATGATCCATGTGTAAAGAACATTTTCCATATGAGTATAAATTTTTCCCACAGAAATCTCAACCTAAAGCTCTATTGAAAATAAGAAATTATGAACAGTCCCTTTTCCCCCCCTTAAAGGGGGGGAAGTTTAGAAGACCAACAGAACTGTGGTCCTCTAAGTCTAAGGAAACTTCCCTTTTCAAACAGAGTGCATAAAGCATAAAGTATCTCTTTTGATTTGTTTATATCTTACTCTTCCAGAGAACTAGTACTGGCAAGTGACAAAAAAAAAAAAAGTTTGACAAATAATTAGTGACCTAAAGCAAAGGGTAAAAGGCTGAAGTTGGCATTTTATTAACTGCAGCAATTCACAGACTTTCTACAAAGTTTGCTAAATTCAGCTTTCTTCATAAAAACTAACAAATTTAATTCTTATCCCTTCTCTCCTTTCCAGGCCAGGATAGGAGATGTTATTCCAGGGACCAGAGGAGAATCCACCATGTCCCATGCAATTCATCCACAATCTGTTTCCACCGTTCATCTTCTTCTCTGAGACAATAAGAGTGAAGTTATTTCATTCTTTCTAGGTAGAGAAAAATGTTGCTGTTTTACACATCACATTTAAAAAGCAACAACACAAACAACTAACACTTAAAGGAAAATTTTCCTCACTTAATTTTTTCTAACTCAATGGGAAAGATAATCTCAAAAGTTTAAAATTACTAAGAAACAAGAGAAGTAGGTTTTGAACCTGTCTCTCTGCTTCTTTCTGCAATTCCCCCAATCCATTCCAAGACCTTGAAACTCCATAAAATGGGCTGGGCAGGGAATAGCCTCATACCTCAAGGCTCCTAAACAAATGAGCTCAGTCATAGTCAAAACACCCCTTTCACTTTTAGATACCCAAATCTTTGGGCTCTGTAGCATATTTACAAAAATGCTTATCCATATAACTGGGCATACTTTGGTTTCCTAAATTAATTATTCTCCACATTTATTAGTTTTACTTAGTGCTACTAGTGAACTTTCAACAGAGAGACACTGAAAAAGATACCCTTGCAAGATCCAACATCACCAAAGGTATATGTTGTAACAAAACACAGAATTAGGTAATTGCCTCTTATATCATTCCTACCATAGCAGGTTTCTATACAAACTCTCCTTGCCCTGCAAATTGCAAAACTTACAGGAAATCTTTAACCACCTACATAGGTGAACTACTGCCAGGAAAAATAAGCTGTAAACATTTTAATTTTAAATAGTATTAACTAAACTGTTTATAAAGGATCCCATCTCAATTGTCTCAAAAATCACATATGATTTTATAGTACTTGGAGGGAACAAAGTACTATCTCTACTCTCTGCGTTGGATATTAAAAAAAAAAGTTTTGACTCTGTAGTCAGTCAAAGTTATCTGTAAATTAACGCAAATTATAGGCAGCAAAAAAGTAACATGAAATCATATTTATATGTGTGGTGTATCTTTAGGACATCAGAAAATACCAAGAGATGAAGAATGTCAATCTAACAAACCTCTTCTGCCTCAAAAAGTAGCATACTTTATAAAGTTTTAACTTTGTTTAAAAAACAAACTTCTGCAGGCACTTCTGAAGAAATTGGTTGGATAAAGTATCAAAATAATACTTTTTTGGAGGGATAGAAGATGGAAAATTATGTATACAAATTATGAACCTACGATACTTTAAGAAATGTGTAAGCAGAAAACATATTCGTTGTATTTTTTTAAAATACCAAATCACCAAGATATCTAAAATTTTCATCAGTTCCACCCATTCCTATTGGTGCCAATTTTGCGTTTAGCACATATACCACTTACTGTGAGCCCACCATGGCCCTGGCATATACTCAATGAGAATGAACATAAGGATACACTGTAATATTCCTTTTTATATATCAGCAAAATAATATTAAGAGTAAATACAACCCCCACCTTCAGGTACATAGAGGGAAAATTTAAAAGCAACCATTTTTAATCAGCCCACACTCTAAATATTTGCCAGCCTAGCAACATTTTTAGGGACCTTAAGTATATAGGAGCTTGTTCTTTTATGAGGTTGAGTTAGCTCATAGGGAGCCCGTCGCTATTTAAGTTTGCCAAATGCCATGGGTCTTACCCCTAGTCTGAAGAGGCAGACTATATCAGTAGAAAGAAGAATGAACTCAAGGTTAGGACAACTTAATTTTTAGTCCTATCTCTGCTTTAATCTCTATGACTTTGGCCAAGTCATAATTTTAATTCTTTTCAACAAATATTCATTAAATATCTATCATAGGATCCCTGCTCTTTCTGAGCTTACTGCCTAAAGGGGAATATAGTACACATGATACATGCAAAAATATAGGAAATATGCAGCTGTGGGGACAGTAGGAATGCTGAATTTGAAGACAAAGAAACAAGGCTCAAGTCTCAGTTCAGTTAGTTATGTGTGTGATCTGAGGCAAGTCATAGACCATTCAGGCCTCAGTTTTCTCAACTATCAAATGAAAGGTTTGAAGAAATGAGCATATAATTGCACTCCAGGAATGAATCTATGATCCTGTGAAAGTCAGTAAGAAAGCTAAGAAATTTGAAGAGGGGAAAGGAATAATTAGGGAAAGTTTTCTGGAGAAAGCATCTGAGATGGCATCTTGAAAGAAGGGAGGGACTTCAACAAAAGAATAAGAGCTAACATGCAGTCTATTCCAAGCAAATAAATTAAGGGTAGTTGCAGGAGAGATGAACAAAAACACAGGGAGAAAAGAGTGGGAAACACAATGTATAAAGGGGGCAAATAAGAGTCATGGCTGGATAAGATTATAGTTAAACTGTGGTGGGCACTGAATGCCATGATTCAGTCTTAAGTTTTATTTGGTAGGCAATGGGGAGCCACTGAAAGCACCTAAGTAGAATGAAATCAGGGAGGTATATACACAGGTTACTGAACAACAATATAGCATAAATCTCAAAGAGGATAGACTAGACAAGGAAAAAGTCAATTAGAAGTCTATTGTAATAATTTAATGAAGAAGAGATAAAAATCTGAATTGGGTAGCTATAACATGAAAAAGAAGAGATACCCTTTATAAATGACATTATATAAGTAGAAATGACAAAACTTATCAACTTATTGTTTATGTAGGTAAGGAAAAGCAGAGTTAAAGATGACTCTAAAGTTACGAGCTTGAGTGACTTGGAGAATAGTGGTGCCATTTAACTTTACCAAAGCTGAAGTTATGGGGAAGAAAAGTTTGGGGGTATATGATGCTCAGTTCAAAAATTTGGATATAATGGACTATCCAGCTGGAGAGATTCAACAGAACTAGGGGGGGAAAGGAGGCTGGAACTCTGAGGAGAAGTTGTTGATGGAGGCAGATTTTGGAGTTACCTAAAGAGTGGTGGCAACTAAAATCACAGATTAAGAATTGAGACTACTAAGGAAGAAATTATAGCAATAAAAGAGAACCTAGGGAAGAAGCTTGGAGAACATCCATGTATATGTCTTCAAATGCTAACTTCTTCATCTGACATATGAAATGACTAGTCTAGGTGGCTTCTGAGGACACTTGCAGTTCCTGATTTATGATCTTATGAAGAGACCATTTTAGACTATATGGTCTTCAAATGCTAACTTCTTCATCTGACATATGAAATGACTAGTCTAGGTGGCTTCTGAGGACACCTGAAGTTCCTGATTATGATCTTATGAAGAGACCATTTTAGACTATATGATCCCTAAAATTTTATCCTTCTTTAATATCAAGACATCTCAAACAACTTAAAAGAACACAAATGGATGACCTATCTAGTGATATTTTCAGTTACAAGTGTTCTTTTGCTTACATCCATTTAGTATACCAGGGCATAATTTCAGAGCAAAGGTTCAACTTAATTCAACTAATTTTTTTTTTGGAATGAAAACAGGATGCCCAAAAATATTAGGCAAGATGAGACAAGGATATGGAATAAAACAAATGCTATCACTCCCTTCATAGCACTTACTCTCTTACTCTACTTTCCATAAAATTTTGATTAGAAAAGGAAATACTAAATTCTTATGAGGGAACAAGTCCTTCTAGTCATAGGGAATAACCTTTTGATTTTGAAGGGATCCATGAGAAACATCTCCATAAGCATCAAGCAAGTAGTTTATCAAAACATTACTTTCTACTATAAAGAAAAATCCCATCCTTTTTCAGTAGAAAAGGAATTTTTTTTTAAAAAGGAATCATCATACATTGTTGGTGGAACTGTGAATGGATCCAGCCATTCTGGAGTGCAATTTGGAACTATGCTCAAAAAGTTATCAAACTGTGCATACCCTTTGACCCAGCAGTGTTTCTATTAGGCCTATATCCCAAAGAGATCTTAAAGAAAGGAAAGGGCCCCACATGTGCAAGAATGTTTGTGGCAGCCCTTTTTGTAGTTGCTAGAAACTGAAAACTGAATGGATGCCCATCAATTGGAGAATGGATGAATAAATTATGGTATATGAATGTTATGGAATATTATTGTTCTGTAAGAAACGACCAGCAGGATGATTTCAGAGAGGCCTGGAGAGATTTGCATTAACTGATGCTCAGTGAAATGAGCAGAACCAGGAGATCATTATACACGGCAACAACAATACTATATGATCATCAATTCTGATGGACATGGCTCTCTTCAACAATGAAATGTTTCAAACTACTTCCAATTATTCACTGAAGAAAGCCATATACACCCAGAGAGAGGGATATGAAATGTGGACCACAACATAACATTTCCATGCTCTCTATTAATGTTTGCTTGCATTGTGTTTCCTTTCTCAGATTTTTTTTTTTGTAGATACGATTTTTCTTGCACAACAGTAAGTGTGGAAATATGTATATAATATATTCGATTTGTCAAGTATTTTAACATAACATGTAGTGGATTTCCTGCCATCTAGGGGAGGGGTGGGGACTAGGGGGGAAAAATTTGTAACAGAAAGCTTTGTAAAGGTCAGTGTTGAAGAATTACCCATACATATGTTTTGCAAATAAAAAGTTTTAATAAAAAATAAAAAAATAAAAAGGAATCATCACCTTTAAACAAAGGAATTCCCTCTATCCAGTTAAGGAACAACCTATTGGTGATTTGTTAAATAAATCCTGAGAAGTTATATGATTTATCCAGAATCACAACTCAATGGGAGACTGAATGGGAGAATTTGAACCCAGTTCTTTTTAAATGCTAACCAACTACTGTATCTATTAAGTCATTCTGTCTCCATAAGGATGTTAAACCACACTGTCTCCTTCTATGAGGATGAGCAATATAAATCCTGTATCCAAAGACCAATCTACCATAAATAATAGGCCAACAAAAGCTTATAATAGTTCTTTAGTATATAATGACTTTTGCAAAGTAAAAACAAGTCTTTCCCCAAGGGGCTTGATATGATTTTTTCTTTTAAATTAAAGATATAAATATAATTTATGGTTTTTGGAGGCCATCTTGGGCCCAACTGTAGGATTAAACAATGAATGTCATTTATAATTTCATACACTACTTCTTGATTAGAATAACCCTTTTTTAACTATTTAACTATTCAAAGTATTTCTTCTTCCTTTTTCTCTGTGCTACTCTGAATCACACAACTTCAGTGAGAAAAAAATCAGCAATATCTCCAAACACAGGAAAACATTTAAATGGCAAATGATGCAACAAGATTCAACTACAAAAATGTATATGTGCTACAAGAATTTCTTTTTACAAAATGTATCATTTCACAACAAAGAATTAATAAACTGCCATCTTATAAATTTAGTCTGACATATTTTCTCTACATGGCAATTCACTTAAAAAAATAAAACAAAAATCTAGAGTTTTGAAAGAATTATTTCATCAAATGTTCCTTTGAGATGTGTCCATTGTTGTTTAATATCATTACATACTATTTCCCTATCATACTAGCAGTTCAGAACAGCATGACCATCTTTCTTCTAGACAAAGAAACCTTAATTCATATGTAGGCTTTTCTCATACTTCAAAAACATAATAATAATAAAATAGAAAATTACACTATGATAAAGGCTACTAATGTTTGTCGTCTCCTTTTCACAAATGGGGAAGGGAAAAGGTGGTTAAAAACAACTCTAAGAACAACTTCACTATTTGGAAATTTATGAATTAATGAAGTATGGCATTGCTGTTTTCTTAACATGCAAAACACATTTTAAATAAAATTTTCTTAGAAATCAAATCTTTTTAAAAAAAAGTAGCATTATTATTACAAACCCCAAAACTTATATCACCAAAATTATAATAAATACCTGAATGATTAGCTAATAATAATAACTAACAGTATTATAGGCTTGCAAAGTGTTTTACATACTCTATCTCATTTGATTGCCAGCAGAGCTCTGAAAATATGTGCTATTAACAACTTCATTTTATATTTGACAAATTTGAGGTTCAGAAAGGCAGAGTTGCCCAAGATCAGTTTAGTATGAGAGTAACATTTGAACTCAGGACCTCAAGTTGCCTCTCAATTGATATGGGTATAGTCCATCCACAAAAAAATAAGATATGACAATAGTTAACTGTCCTGTTTTTGTCTTCAATAAGATTGTCAACTGTTAGGCCAGGATTTCCTTCTACTACTAAAGAAAGACCTCTAGAATTTTTCAGTCCTTAGTCTAAAAATCTCATATATATTCAAATTTCCTTAGATGATTATGGAAAATCATCATAATCTATGATTTGTCATCATGTTAGCTATCATGTATCTATCTATTCACTGCTTCTTCCAATTCATTGCAAACATTTACCATCTACAATGAAAGCACCATACTAGGAATTAGGAACATGTGGACAAAAATCAAATAGACCTTCAAGAAGTTTCTAAACTGTTATAAGAATATAACATGCAGTGAAGCAAATACAAAATAATAAAAAGTAATTTCAAAAGAGAAATAATGTCAATCATTGCTGAGTAAAGAGGTGAATGATTATCCAGGAATAGAATGCTGAACCTATAATCAGGAAAGAATCAAGTTCAAATCCATCTTCAAACACTATGCTGAGTAAGTCTCAGAAAGTCACTTAACCTTTCAATATCTCACTTTTTTCATCTTTCAAATGGAATAACATTAAACCATAAGTCACAGGATTGTTGTGAGGATAAAATAATATATTTATAAGTTGCTTTGCAATCCTTAAAATTCTACATAAATGCTTGCTATTAGGAAGTAGATCCACTTGAGCTATCTTTTGAAGGAAGTTAAGAATTAGTGATGGTGAACAAGAAGCACATTTCTGACACGGAGAACAACTTGGACAAAGTCATGGAAATAAGAGATAAAACAGTAGATATCATTCCTTTTACCATATATGCCTTCATTTACCCTGCTATAGGAACCCTGAAGGATTTTGGCAGGGAGGTAGCAACAGGAAGTGAGGAAAGACACAAATGTACCAATAGGGTAATCCCCTCAAGATCAGAGAAGGACTCTAAATTGAAAATGGAGGTTTTCCTTGCCAGGATCAATAGGCTCCTGAGACTACGCACCCTGCTGTTGGGTCTGCTGACAGACCAGAGGCCACTGAAAGCAACAGAAACCAGAAATCAGGGAAAGTCCCAACCTTAATGAGTTCCAGTTTCCCCTCAGTACTCACTTCCATGACTCAGGCAGAGCTGAGACATTAAAAGGTGGTGAGGGAGGAGTTCAGCAGTATAAATTTTATAATTTTTTTTAAAGTCAATGCAGATTTTTTTTGGGGGGGGGGATTGAATGCATTTATTTGTTACATAGGAATTAAATTCAAGGGGAAGAGGATGCTTCCTCCTTTTAGGATATATACCTTAATATTTGCAGCTGTTTGATGGCTGTTGTTAACTTTTTACAGATTAGATAAAACAACCATGGTCAGGAAGATCTGGGTAATCATGGGCAAATTACTTAACCTCAGCAGTCTAGGCAACTCTAAAGAGAAAATGTAGTGCATTCATACAGTTGTTTATACCAGAGAAATCATAGGTCCTTTATCTTTATCCTCTCTTGGGCTGTTAAATTAACCTGAATTTGTTGCTTATCCATGATGAAATTTGTAATAAAAATGAGCACTTGAGTTAATTTATTTAACAAATTTATTTTACATACATATTATATTTAATTCATTTGCTCATTTTTCTAATGTGGCAAATAATTTCACATTTACTTTCACAGATTTCTTTTTTGATAATCTTGTGTCTATCATAATTCCATCAATAATGTAGCTTTCACATATTGACTTCTTTGAGTTTTAGTTGCTTTACCAATATCAGAACAGAAATAACAATACCTTCTTTATCTGCCTAAAGCAGATAAACCTAAAAGCACCTAAACCACATGATGTTAGACTCTGTTTTAGCTCAAGGAGCTATGATTTTATATAAAAATGTAAAGTTTTTTCCTTTAAGAATGTACTATTTGCACTTTCCTCTATGAAGGGTCAAGAATGTTTTATATTTAAAATTTTTTAATTGGTCAAAGATAAGAAATAGAAGAATATATTCTTATAGAATGACTTAGAATCTCCTGGTATTAACACTCTCATCAGAAATAGTTATACTGACCAATGGAAGACTTCAGAGATATCTTGGTAGATATCTCTTGGTATTGGAAATAACTTTACCCTTATATAGCAATTGTAGATTTATAGAATTAAAAGAGGGAAAAAATAAATTAAAAAAAGATACAATTGAGGTTGAACTGCTAATACCTTGAAAATAGAAAAACTAATAAATGATGAATTATTCCATTCCTTGCTCTCTCTCCTCCAAATGCTGATAAAAAATAAGAACCATAAGATAGTGGGAAATTGCAGCTCAAAAGAGTTAATATTCCTGCATTCCTATTCCTGAGCACATGATACAGTTGTTTATGAGTCTAGAGTAAAGTCACATGTCATATCTCCTCCTCCACATGCTTACACAGGCTAACAACCAAGACAGATATGACTGAGTTGCTTAGGCAAAAGGGGATATGTTTTTGTTGTTGTTGTTATAGTAGGTAATTTTTAAGAAAATTGCACTTAGTTCCAATTGTCTTTCCATATTGCAATTTTAGAAATAACTGAAACAGATGGCTTTATGACAATATCAGGCTTAGAAGGTGTCGATAATAAGATAAGAATAAAAGACATCTAATTTATTCTTGGTTTCCTAGCCTTTTCTGAAAAAAAAAAATTGTCAAGTGAAATTGGAAAGTGAAGGGGCTCTTTAACATAGAAGATAATAAAGTTGGCATTGTCCTTTAAAAGCCAAATGCATCACTAACACTAGCTTAGTCAGAATTTACTAAATTCTACCCTCAATATTCAATTGAGTTTAACAAGCATTTTTAAAAGTACTTCCTCTTTCCAAAGTGCTAACGCATTTAATGATGAATTAAAAAAAAAAAAAAAAAAAAAAAAAAAAAAAAAGATCATTGATCCTTGTTCTTACCTTATGTTATACTAAAGGACTGGCTGGTTCAGAAAATGACTGGTCATATAGTTTCTTTACAAATAAATATTCAGTTAATGGTGTAGAAAATGTATCTATCCAGAATATAAACAATTATTCCTCTCCAACATATATGATTATGGATTCCGAATAGTACTAAAATGCAAGTAGAAACTTATTTGCAGTAAAAATCAAAACTAACTCAAACCACTGGTACCAAAGAAATCAAACTCCTCTACTGATTTTTATTTTCATTGCATCTCCCCCTGTTCCAATTCATTTTACTCCTGAGCAAAAAAAGTCAAGGGTTCTCCAAATTTTAAATGTACTGTTATAATCTTTCTAAAACTATCAGTTATTTCTACTGTTATCATTCCAAGCAGTACAGAAAAATTTCCCAGTGGCAATGAAAAGAATAAAAGGACCCATTTAGTCTCAGCAGTTGGAGACAGACACAAAAAATCTGAATTCAAAACTCCAATCCTTTATTTAAGATCTTTGCCACCTTAATTAAGGCATACCCCCTAACTTTTCTGGCCCTCAGGGTCCTTATAAGTAAAACGAGGAGGTTGAGCTAAAGATCTCCACTATCATATAAAAATTTGAATATTTGGATTAAAAACAATAATTTCTAAAAATACAAGGGTGAAACACCACCAAATTTCATTATTTCTATCAGTTGGACCAACATTATACAGAAAACTTCATCACTTACAGTAAAGAGATGTTGGGGGAGCTAGGTGGCGCAGTGAATAGAGCACCAGCCCTGAAGTCAGGAGGACCTGAGTTCAAATTTGACCTCAGACACAACACTTCCTAACTGTGACCCTGGGGAAGTCACTTAACCCCGATTGCCTCAGTTTAAAAAAATGTTGAAAAGTGGAACTTGGACAAGGTGTTTGCTAGAAAAAAAGTTTGCCAATTGTTTGCCCTATCTTTTACTGACCACCAGAAGTCTTTGAGTTTTTATTCAACATGTGAAACTTGAGTTATTGGTATTTATTTTGTAAACTGTCCAGTTGAGAGAAATTTTCTGACACTTAAAGGCTATGCATTTATTATTTTTAAAGTAATCTTACAAAAAGAAGCAATGGGGAATAACTTAGAGGTTACTGGAAGTGAAGTAAGGAAAACCTGGGTTCAAATTTTATCTCAGACACAACTCCTGGTGACCCCAAGAGGGATCAGAACTGTTGACTTTGCTATGGGCCCTTTCAGCTACAGTTTTATGACCCCATTATATTACAGGACAACCTATGGAATGCTGTAACCTGGGCAGGTACCCATATGCCTATCCCTGGCTCTGTTAGCAAGGATATAAGAAATCCAAGATAATGTAAAGAACCATACCTTAGCATTAACCTTCTTCTTCAAACTGGATATTAAGTCTGACTTACTAACAAAGTTACTATATATATAGGGCAGCTAGAAGGCACAGTGGACAGGAGACCCCCAGTTTAAATCTGGTCTTAGATACTTACCAGCTATATCACTTTGGGCAACTCATTTAAACCTGTTTGCCTCAGTTTCCTCATCTGTAAAATGAATTGGAGAAGGAAATGGCAAACTACTCCATATCTTCACTAAGAAAACTCCAATTGTGATTAAGTCAGATACAATAGAAAGCAATTGTACAATAGCACATACTCTATATGTGTGTGCCGCAGAGTATATATAATACAAGCTCCCTAATCAGACTGACTTTTGTTTCAAATCTCTAGAATGTATCACAGTTCCATTATTTAACAAGTGTCTGCCTCCAATGTAGTATTAAAAAATCAGCAACATGGTTCCTATGACTAGTTCATTAAAAATAAGAAAAATACATAGACAAGGAAAATCTATGATTATAACTCCCCCCAAAAGTTGAATTTGATAGTGCTGAGAATCAGGGTATATTTGTAATAACTGCTGTTAATCATCTGCTTTAATGAGTCTTCTCAGATATATTGATAAGTATTTTTTCAGGTTTGGAAGTATATTCTTCCATCTGCTAGAGTTAATATATAATTTTTTCTTTTCATGTCACATAAAAAACATAGAAAAGTCTTTTATGTTTTGTTTTTTTGTTTTTTTAATTCTGTGATTGTTTCTTGTACCCAAACACTATTGGTTTACTTGTTGTTGGTTTTTTGGGTTTTTTTAACCATTATAAAGTCCAGGAAACAATAAAAGCACATGTGATCTCAACTAATGCATATGTAATCCAAGGACCTATGTTCAAAACCCAGGATTGTTATTTGACACCTTTTGTGAAATTTTAATTCTTTGAAAATCAAAGTACTGAACTAGATCATTACTTTTCAACATTTTGGTCTCAGGACCCTACATGATCTTCAAAATTGAGGATCCCCTCAAAAGAACCTTTTATTTTGTGATTTATATCTATGGATATTTATAGTATTAGATATTAAAACTGCTAGTTTTAAAAATATTTATTAATTCACTTAAAGTAACCACAATAAATCTATCACATATTAATATAAGTAACATATTTTTAATGAAAAATAGCAATTTTTAAAACAAAAAATTAGTACTGTTTTACATCTTTTTCTAATTTTTTTAATGTCTGATTTAATTTGATTTAAAATAGCTGAACTTTCATATCTGCTTCAACATTCATTCTGTCATGATATTATTTTGTTTGAAGTATCGGAAGAGATCCAGCTTCATACAGATAAGCATTTGGAAGAAGGAAGAACATCTTAATAGACAAATGTCTTAGAATTATTATGAAAATAGTTTTGGCCTCACAAATTCCCAAAGGGCCAAGGTCCACACTTTGTGAACCTTTGCACTACATGAATTTTTTTTTTTTGCTGAGGCAATTGAGGTTAAGTGACTTGCCCAGGGTCACACAGCTAGGGCATGTTAAGTGTCTGAGACCAGATTTGAACTCAGGTTCTCCTGACTTCAGGGCTGGTGCTCTATCCACTGCGCCACCTAGCTGCCCCACTACATGAATTTTAAGAGCATTTAATAATACAACCAATTTCTTCTTCATGAGTCATTTGTGTTATACAGACAGGCCTATTCAGTTAACAAAGCCCAAGATTTGCATTTGTACCTCTGTCCCCCTCACGCCTTTCTAAATCCTATCCAGTCTTTAAGTTTTATCTCTCATGCAATCTTCCAAGATTGCTCCAAAACACAGTGATCTCTTGCTCCTCTGCTCCTCTGAACACATAATGTCTGTACTGCTCATTTGGCGCTTAATCATGTACTATGTTTTGTTGTATTGTTCTTTAACTGTTACACTATTTTCAACTCTGCCTCTCCAAGTAGGTTTTAGTCCCGGCCCTCGAGGATATTATCTATTATACTTCTTTGTAATGCCCCAAGGCAGAGACTGACATTCAGTAAATATTTTTGAATGAATGAAAAAAATAGTTTTCCATGAAATGTGATTTTGAAAGGTTTCATGCTTTTTAAATTGTGATTCTAGCTAAAGGTAAGGCTTTTGATAGGCTCAATTATCCAAAATATCACCCAATCCATCCAAGATTTCTTTAAAAAGCTTCAGGCTATGAATAACTCAACTAAAGTAGTAGAAAGACCACATAGGTTTCAGGTGACATAAGAGCAGTTTGCCAAGGAGAAAGCAAGCTTCATTATCTTTTGGAAATAAGAGAAAATTTCTACTAGCCTTGAAAGTTGAACAGCACAGGAGTACTATGATGGGAGGGGGGAGGGAAGAGAAGGGGGAAGAGGAGGGAGGAGTAGCAGAGAAAAGAAAATGACTAAAGGAAAGACCAAGAATAAAGAGACAATAGATGGGGCAGTGGGTAGAATGTAAGACCTGAAGTCAGGAAGATCTGAGTTCAAATTCAACCTCAGATGCTTACTAGCTGCATGATCCTGGGCAAGTTACAATCTCTATCTGCCTTAGTTTACTCATTTGTAAAATGGGGATAAGAAGAGCAACTATATCTCATAAGTTTATGGTAAGAATAAGAAAATATCTGTAAAATGCTTTGAAAACTTTAAAGTGCAATATAAAAGCTAGCTTTTATTATGATTAAAGCCCATGAAAATTAGAGATGATAAGCAACAAATAGGCATTTGTTATGTGTCTAAGATATGCCAAGCATTGTACTATGTACCAAAAACACACAAAATGCAAAGTCTTCAAAGAGTTTATATATATGTATATTTTTTGCTGAGGCAATTGGGGTTAAGTGACTTACCAAGGAAGTGTTAAATGTCTGAGGTCAAATTTGAACTCAGGTCCTTCTGACTTCAGAGCTGGTACTCTATCCACTGCCACCTACCTGCCCCAAGGAGTTTATATTCTAATAAAGAAACAGTCTATATCTGTATCTGTATAGGGACACAAAGACACTTACAAAGTACAAAGCAACTTCTGAAGGAAGATGCCAGAATTTGGGGATGGATGTGTAATAGAGAGAGTGGGTAAATAGGTGGCACGGATAAATAGGTGGAAAGGAAACCAGGAAAAGGCTTCTGTAGGTAGTACTTGAGCTGAATTTTAAATCTTGAAAGAAACCAGGGATTTTAAAGTTGATAAAGGGGGAGACATTCTGGTCATGGAGGCTAGCCACTGCAAAGGCATGGCAATGGGAGATGATGAAATCAATGTGAAGAACAGTAAGAAAGCTGGTGTGGCTTAATAATAGAATAAGTGCAGAGAAATAAGGTGCAAAAATCTGGGAAAATAACAGGGAGACGGGTCATGGATGGTTTTAAATGCCTATAGAGTTTATATTTGATTCTAGAGTTTATAGGGATACCCTAGAATTTATTGGATAAGGAAGGGAAGGTTGTAGCCCAAGTGTGCTTCAGGTAAATCAGTTTGTGGCAGTTGTGGAGGATGAAGTTTAGAGAGAAGAGATTGATTCACAAGCTACTGTCATAGACTAGGCAAGAGATAATGAGTCTGAAGCATGATAGTGACTGAACTGAAAGAAGGGGACATTTGTGAGACATGTTGGGAGGAAGAAACCACATAACTTGTTAACTTACTGGACATAGAGGGCAAGTGGGAGTAAATAGTTGACACTGACAACAAGGTTTTGGACCTAATTATCTCAAAGGACATTGGTAACTTCCAGTGGGAGTGGGACAGTTTAGAAAAAAAAAGATTTTGGGGAAATATAATATATTTTAGACAAGCAGATGACAGTGATAAGTGAAATCAAAGAAAACAGTTGACGGCAAATACAACTACTCTTCTAGATGAATACCCTACATATTCAATAGTTCCTGAGTGTATCACTGTTTCAAATTGCATGCATGTCAACCACAGAACACATCTGCAGTTGTGAAGGAAGAGGAACAAAGAAGCCAGCTAAATTCTACATATTAACAATTCTGGAAGACATCAATGTACGTCAGATTAGCTAGTGCATTAATTTTCAAAGTGAGACCTAGAAGTACCCTCAGGGAGAAAAAGGAAGGGAATAAGCATTTAAATGGACTTACTGTTTGCTAAGCACCATGCTAAGCCCTTTATAAATATATATATATGTATATATATATGTACATATATATGTATATATTATTTGATCTTCACAAAAACTCTGCAAGGTAAATGCTACTATTATCTCCATTTTACAGTTGAGAAAACTGAGGTAGAAGTAAAGTGACTTGCCCAGGATAATAGCTAGTAGTAGATAACATTTAAATAGTGCTTACTGTATGCCAAACAGTATGCCAAGTATTTTACAATTAATTCATTTGATCCTCACAATTCCACAAGGTAGGTGCTATTATTAGTCTCATTTTACAGATAAAGAAGCTAAGGCAAACAACGTTAAGTGCCAGCCTAGGATCATATAACTATTAAGTGTTTAAGACAAGACTGAATTGAATCAGGTCTTCCTGACTCTAAACTCAGAGCTCTATCCATTGTATCATCTAGTTGCCTCTACTAAGGCAATATGATATTTAAAGACATTTTAGAAAGACTAGAGAAAGCATGATAACTAATATCAATAATCTTCCCACAGTTGTTATGAAGAAGAAATGAGATAATATTTGTAAAATATTAGACCTATGGCAAACACATAGTAGGACCTATATAAATGCCAGTTATTATTAATTATAATTATTAAATAAATACTGTATTACTACCATAGATTATAGTATCAAAGTGCTGGAAAGGACCTCAAAGGCCATTTAATCCATCCTCTTCATTTTAAAGATAAGTAAACCAACACCAGGGAGGCACTGGCAAATACAAGGGTCATACTTCGGTTTCTGGGAAATCCACTTATGTTTATATCAGGCAAGCTGTGGAACACTCCATTCTCTTAATTATCAGGAAGCTAATATAATGAGCAATGGGATGAGGGTACACATCAGAGCTTTTTCTAAAAACACAGATTTACTTTTATCATAAACTTAAATGGCTTAATTACAATTCTGTATTTATAGATTCACATTAAAGAAAACTTTTAAGTCCATCTAGCCTCCCTACTTTGCTCTCTTTCCCTTCCTGTGAACCTTGCTAGATTTATGTTATTTAGAGACCTTGTGAAGTTCTATAAATAGAAATATTTTCAAAACTATACTTTGGTGTAGTTATCTCTGAAGGCAGGGAAATGGCCTAAATAATCTCCTAAGGTCTCTACCAGGCAATGATGTTATGACATTTTTATTTCCATCATTCTTACCTAAGAATAACACCCATAGAGAGAAATCAGAGTTCTTATACTGATGTTCTGCCTTCAGGATAGAGTCCGGCTGAATTCAAGGGATCATAGGAATGTAACATTTGTTCTGACCCATCCTAAGCAGTTAGCCACAAGACTCCTACCTTTTTCAATGTTATTAAATGTAATCATTGCAATCTCTAACAGGAGACTAGGTTTTCTTTGGATACATTTGCTTCTTCTCAGGATATTAAAATAATTGGTGGGTATAAGTTCAGCATGAGAAGATCTTTACTGCTACAAAGTAATGATTTTTCTCCTTCTGTAAACAAAAAAGTCCTTTCCCTAAAACCTTTGCCCACCCCATATATTATCTGCATTCTTAAGGTTGTATACAATTTATAGGACTTCTTAAGTACTTGTCGACTAACAGGTACATACAACTCTATATACACAACCACACAGTTTCCTTTCCCTCAAGTCAAGCTTTACCAAAGCTCCATAAACTCCATGAATCAGCAGTCTACTTGCAATTATGAAACTGTATTTCAGAAGGGAAGCCTTCTACATTTTGGGGTGTTTATCAGTAAGAGATTTATGCAAATAGTTCATAAATAGAATGAAACTCAGAAAGACTATATAGAGAGATCAATGGGAACAAATTGTGCTTATCGTGTGAGTTTTTACACTTAGTCCAACCCTCACTTTACAGAGGAGAAAACTGAGAGAAGACTGAGTAGGAAACTTTAGACAGGAGGAAAGTGCCATAATTCCAATCCATTTATTATCATCTACTTAAGCTTCTTCTCTATCTCACACAAAACCAACCTCCCACATAATTCAGTATGTTCATTTTAGAGATTTTCAATTATGTTACTCATATAAAAATATAAAAGTTCATTTACTACTTGCTACATATCTCCTTACTCTCATTATACATTTGTTAATTATGACTTTGTTGATCTCTATTCCTTTGTTGATTACTCCTCAGAGAAAATTTGTCTATGGGTCTAAATATTTTGAATTTTCTATTTTCACTCATAGTGTTCATCAGGTTAATTTCTGGTATCTTAGAAGTCAACTTAAACAAATAGAGAGATAGATACTCAGTTTGAAGGAAAAATAATTTAGTATTCAAAAGGGTCTGTTGAGGGGAAAAAGTTTCAAAAATCCAGTAAAAACATGAAAGCACTTATTTAACTTGAAAATATATTTGATTTATCTTAAAACATGTGTGGTTCTGTTTTTAGTGTTGTGGCTGTTTGAACAATCTTGGATAGTAAAACTAGACTGGTCAGTTTCAATTTTATTTACATTCTGCTTTTCTTCATTCCTTCTAATCTAACATCAGTCTATGATGTAGTGGGACCAGAGTTCCCTTGGGAAACATTTCAATAAAAAAAAATTTCATGAAAACATTTCCATTTATATGTAATTTTTCTTCCCAATAGAAAATATTATCAACTTAATCCCCCTTTTAAAAATAAATTGCATGCTTTAGAAATACACCAAGTCTACAAAGATGATCTCAGCCATTTAATGTAGTAATAAATGCAGGAAAAAAACTGTACTCTAGAGACACATATTTAGCCTTTTTTTTTTTGATTCTTTAATAAATGTTTGGCAATATTTTGCCTGGGATTTCCATTCTCCATTAAGTAATACGCAGCCTATAATACTTTAAAATAAAAGTAAATACTGTTTTTAGCATCAG
Source organism: Myrmecobius fasciatus (assembly GCA_023553655.1). NCBI lineage: Eukaryota > Metazoa > Chordata > Mammalia > Dasyuromorphia > Myrmecobiidae > Myrmecobius > Myrmecobius fasciatus. The sequence goes on along the minus strand of JAJPUD010000009.1, from coordinate 687,323 downwards.
AAACTCTGTACAAACTTTAAAATGTCTGTCAAAGGTAACTGAAGTTTCTTCTTACCCAGCTAGAATTGTCCTCCTATTTTGGATAGGATGGGAGGCATATGAACATTTACTTTTGGAATATGAATGTAAGTAGTTATATTTGCATGTAGAGGAAGAAGTGGTATTGGTAAAGTGGTACTTTAGTTCCACTCCAAACCCTGCCCATTCAGAACCCGTCCCTGTCCCCAAGCTATTAAACATTTTTACAAATAACTTTGAAGAAGAAACATGAGTAGGCTTATCAGATTCACATAAGATAAAAAGTTAAGAGGTTATATATGTTGAATGACAGGATCAAGATTCAAAAATATATTTCTACTTTGTAAAAGCAGACAAAAAATCTTATTTTCATTTTGAAACGTTGGTATCTCCTTCGATGGATCCTTGATCTCATTCATCTGTGTATTTCTTACGTTGGTATAAATCTTAAATTACCCATATTATATGATTCATTTTATATAATTTTTGTCTATACAATTCAATAATTTTCCATAGAGTTAACTATGTGAATCACACTGAAGGGCTTCATCTTGCTTTTTAAAATTAGTCCGTGAATATCAGTGTAATACTTGGAGTGATCATTTTTAATACTTGCTATGTGATTAGCTAACCTATTTTTCTGATTATAAAAACTTTTTAAATTTTATTTTATTTTTAATTTAGGGGATAAAACAAGCATTTCTATAACAATATAATCATACATGTTCTTGATGTTGTCTTTTAAGCTAGTTCTTTTGACTAAACCATCAATAGTAATTAATCATAGTTATTAATGCTTAAAATTACACTGACTTTTAGGATATCCTATATCTTATCACTCAATTAATAAGCATTTATTAAGTACTTACTACATTTATGGTACTGGAGATAGAGACACATTCCCAAAGAGAAATAAGTCCTTTAAGGAAAGGGAAATAACATGTGCTTATATAAATATACATAAAATAAATAAAGACAATAAATAGAAGGCAGCTGAAAGGAAGAGAGGAAAGGTGCTTAAGCTGTTTCTTAAGAGATTTTGAGGAAGAGATGAAGGAATAACTTCAGTGTTACAATAATCTACCACAAATATGTCCCTAGCCTTCTGAGTTACCTGTGGTCTCTAAACCAGGGCCGTCTCCAATCATCTTGATGGATATCCTGCCACCAGATGGAGAAATTGAGTCTCTTGACTTTGCATAGCCCTCCCTTACTTAAATCCAGTTCATTTGCATGTCATAGCATCACTGATGTCATAGTCTTCATTGAGAAAGAAGAACAAACAATAATTAACAGCCTCTAGACTAGGGTTATTTACCATTTGTGTTGTTGACCCCTCTAACCATCTGGCAAAACCTATAAACCCTTTTCAGAAAAAATGTTTTGTTGCCTAGGTATGTAACTGAAAGAAATGCTGAATTTCCATTCAAAGTTAGTTTAAGTATAAACATGTATTTTTTTCCCATCCAAGTTGATGTCTTCTCCTGAAAACTATCCATGGATCAAATCCCAGGCTAAGACTTCCTGTTTTAGATCATGCCTTTATAATCACAGATTGATTGAGGTATAAAGAACATGCTGTCTGAATACACACACATACACACACACACACACACACACATACAGAAATAGTCTTAAAGGCTCTGTCCAAAGAAAAGTCCTCCTTGCATATATTAAGATTATATAAAATTTCATTACAGTTATAATACAGGTAACTTGGGTTCAGTGATCCTTTATTATCTGGAATATAAATCAAAAGACAAAATTAACCAATTTTGCTATCTGCAAAATCCAAATTCAAAAGCAATTCCTTTATCTTTGGTAAAGTTGTACAGATGCTTTTTTTTTTTTTTTTTTTGCTTGTGATATAAAGCTGATTTCACCAAGTCTTTAAATCTCTTCAATGAAATAAATGGTGAATCAAACAATGGCCTAAAAATCCACGCAGGAAAAACAAAACAAAAAAGTGAGCAAAGAATATATATTACCCAGAAATGAATGGTAGGGAAAACAAATCAGACCACATTATATTTTAGAAAAAAAAAAAGCAAAAAAAATTAATCTGTGCAGTGCTTTTAATGAGTATACATTACTACTTACCACAAAAGTCCATGATTTAAATTATAACATTCTTCACATGATTCTAAATAATTGCAAATTATGCTCTACTGTTGTCTCAAAAGTAACCCAAGAATTACATTTATTCAGCACTTTGCAAAGTATATGTCACATAGTAGGTATTAATAAATTTTACTATCTCACAGATTTATCCCTATTTCCTCATTAAATTTTAAAGTCCTGAACCATGTTCAAAAAGCAAAGTACACTAGGACTGGGTGGGGGGACATTTGGCTTCAGAGCACAGCAGTTCATGTGAAAGAAATCTGCTCAGTTTAAAGGAACTACAAACTCATTGATGAATCAATGTGTCTAGAAGTGATTGATGAAAATTCATAGAGAACCTGAAGCCATCCAATATGAGGATTGTCTGAAAAAAATGGAAAAATTAACATGGAGAAGAGAAGATACTAACAGGAAGGACTGAAGAGTTTATTTGTGGAAAACAGGCTGACCTTGTTCTATGCTGATAGGAATAGAATTGAGACAAATTTCATGTCAGAAAAAAAACTTCTTTATCCATTAAAATTGCCCCCAAATGAAATAGGCTCCTTTGCATCTGAGAGATAAAATCCACCCATATTTGCAAAATCCAAGGACTTTAACCTTTTCTGTCTTTTAAGCTGGGTTGCTTCACTTCTCAAGGGTAGCCTGAGAGTCTCATCCTCCCAGTCCTGCTATACTTGCATTGAATTAATGCTGAAGTAGGACTGATTCTACTCACAACTTTGGAGCTCAAAAGATCAACTAGTCTCAATCTCCCCCCGGTAGCATTGATTATGGCCATCATACTTTATATCAATTGATTTTGCAATAAAAAATTAATACTGATAACAAAAGAGAATTGGTTTATTTTTGTCTGACACATTACATTCCAGAGCTAAAAGAAAAAAGCTATAATTTCCTTTAAAAGAAGACAAACTTGAACAATTCATTTAGCTTTTACCCACTTTTCTCCCCAGCATATTATGATACTATAACAAATTTTGTTCAATCAGACTCTTGTGTCCTGACACTGTAAAGCCTGGCTTCTCTACAGACAGATAGGGTAACTTGATAAAACAAAAACAAGAGATCCAGAAAAAAAAAAAGTCAAAGGCTCAGGATATGTTGCAACAAATAAATAGTAAGAGATATGAGCAATGGACAATATGTGAAGTAATGTGAATGGGGAGAATATTTACTTAAATCATGGACTTAGAGGATCCTTAAATATTCTTTAAGGCTAAGATATCAAACTGAAATCCAGAAAATTCCCCAGTGCAGCCAAAACCAGATTAAAATGTAATAGGAAAATACTTAGCAAAATAAATAAAATACAATATATCCCAGATTCTTAAACTGTGGATTTGCAACTCCACATGGGATCTCATAAATGAATATTGGGGGGTCACAAAATTATGATTTATTATCAGTAAATGTTTGATTTATATTCCTAGGATCATGTGGGTGAAAAGAGGTCAATAAAGGAAAAAGTTTAAGAAACCATGCAATACAGTACAGATAATGTTAATCTGTGGTTTTCTAAATCAATATTAAAAAATACAATTCATAAGGCAGTATGACATACTAGGAAAAAAAACAAAACAAGAGGATGTTGGAATTGTATTTCGGTCCCTATCAATACTGTAACTAGCTACATGACCTTGAACCAATCATTTATTCTCCTCTGCATTTTCTTATTTGTAAAATGAGAGAGTTAAATTATATCAACTTTGTGGTTCTTTTCCAGGATTAAAATTATGTGATGGTAATATTGAATAATATAACATAACATTCTAATATTGAAGTCTACTCCAAAGCGTATATACTTTTATATCCACATCTTTTCATTTTTACTTTCTCTTGTGTTATTCTTAGTAGAAGTTGAGGTCCCTGATATCCACTTTCTCCACTTAACTAAATAAAGTTGACATTTAAGCTCTACTAGTCATAGAAGCTTATAGTGTAAATGATATTCTATGCTTTATCAAAATATTTCATGTATATCTCACTGAATAAGGTTCATGTGTTTATTATAGTGATTATATTGGCCTTATCTAATGATAATAGCTAAATAATTGGCCAGTATCAATATGTTTGTAACCCTGGACAAATCACATCATTTTAGGTTGAGATTTTTTTCTTTATCTGCAAAAGAAGGAAGTTGAGCTAAATGATTAATAAATTCTCTTCCATTTGGAAAATTCAGTGATTAGGTGTTTTTTTTAATTAGATTATAGACAATAGCAGTCTTCTGATATAAAGGAAGTAAAAGTTTAGGAATTTTTTGTAGTTCAATTGTTTCAGTCACATCCAACTCTTCAAGATCTCTCAGGGTTTTCTTTTCTTTTCTCCCTACTTAGAACAAATTTTATTTGTGAAGAAAAATACGTTATAACATTTAATTTTAGCCATATTTACTCAAGATAAAGTTTGATTCCTTCTACAAATTCCTTCTCAAATTTTAAAACATTACAGATCATGTTTATATTATATTATTGTACAGAATCTCAGTTAAATAGGTCTAATTTCTATTTTACTTGAAGATATTTTATAGTAGCTGAAGAGATCTGGCAAGTCAAGTGTTTGTATGCAAATCTACTGTTTCTTAATAAGGGCTGGAATAGATCCCTTGCAAGTCATGACCACCACATAAAATTTTGCTATATATCTGTTCATGGATTAGAATACTTTCTATTAGTCATGAAATAAATGATTATCCTTGTTTGTTATTGAGTAAGATCTGGAAAACTCTAAGAGCCTTAAACTATAGTAACCATATAGAAAATATTAACATTAGCTTTTTCATTGTTTAAAAAATTTCTATTTGTCTAATAATCTTCAAAATAAAACTTTCTAAATAATTGAGTGTGTGTGATTGTGTGTTTGAGTGTGTGTGTGTGTGTGTGTGTGTGTGTGTCTAAGAAAGATAAACAGACTGAGATTTGGTGTTGGAGGGGAAAAAAAAAGTAATTTTAAACTGAATGCCACATGCTTTACTGTGCCATTTTGGCTTTGCTTCCTGCTTGGAGTCTGTAACAGAGAAGACTCTGACACTAGAGCCTTCCATTCTACGTAAAATCCACTCCACATCTTCCATGCAACCCTGTCGCAAATAATTCATGTCCACTACTCCTCTATCACATTGAATACAACCACATTGTACTGCTGGAAATAGGAAACCTGATTCAGATCACAGCAAAAGGTAGAAAAAAAAATTTAACACCCTCACCACTCCTTTCCGTCCCTCTCCAATAATGCTGCCCAAAACAAACAAACTCAAACCTTCAATTCCTTTAAAGGAAACAAACCTCTAAAAATTAAGCCAATATTTTTCGTGGTAAAAATAAGTCTTTTAGCTATCCCACAGAAATTATACCTGTTTTTGATGCTTTATTCCTACCAGAAATAATTCCTTGATATTTAAGTATCCTATATAATCTGAAGGGAGAAAATGATCGAATGGTGGCATGTAATGATGCATATTCACAAAGCTAGGGTTCCCCTCCTGAAGAGTTATACAGAAAAACAACCTCCTTCCTGCTTCCCTTACACCACCTGCTAGAAAAAAAAAGAAAAAAGAAATCAGGCTCATAATACGGAGTAAGTGAGAAGATATCAGAGGAATGTCATTTTGTAAACAGCAGGCTGTAATGGCCTCTCCGTGGGTGAGGGGAGAATCATGGGGGAGGGGGCTAGAGGGTGGGTCTGCAGCTGTATCAGAATTATGCTTCAAAACAAATAAATAGGAGTTTCCCCAATTCTCTCTTTTCAGCTCATGGCTGATGCCATCAGAAGACATTATTGTTTTCCAGTTTTATTAAGATGTACCCAATTCTACTTAAGAGAAGAGGATGACTTCCCTTCAGCTGCGTCGATTTCGTCCCTCATACTACTACTGCATCTTTGTGGGATGCCCGTTTGACTGACAAGCTCTTTTAGCCAGTCAGTCATCGAGTACCAACATAAAGGTGGAATTTCCCAACAAGCCAATTGGACAGAGAAAAGGGAGGTCCTGCATGATTGGCATGTTATTCCGAGTAGAAAGTAGTAAACAACCTCTGTCCACTAAACGCTGAGGTAAAAGGATGCGACATCCCTTTCCTTTGCTCATAGTGGGGAGGGGGGCGGTGGCTGCGGGAGGAGGGGGGGGGTGGCGGCAATAACTTAATAGACACACACACTCACGCTTTCTGTCTCTGACACTCTCTCCCCGTCTATCTCTCCCACGTATTTGTCTCCTCCCTAGGTAGTGTCTCTGTCTCTCTCTCTGTCTCTCTCTCTCTCTCTCACACACACACACACACACATACACACTGCAGAAAAAAAGAGGGAAGGTTCAAAATGCTGCAGACCTCAATGGGTATGATTTAGCAGCAAGAACTTTGAGCAATAACTGTCAGTCTTGTAACTGAAAAATTATATATGCTCTTTAAAATGCTGCTGAGGTTTTATTTTTGTTTCTTTGATGTTTGCCTAATTTTGTTTAAGAAAAAAGAAAACAACTGCTTTTTTTTTTGGGGGGGGAGCTGCAGGAAAGGTTGGGAAGACTATATTCCATTTATCTTAGCTCCCTTTAAAAAAACTATATTTCTGTTCATTGCTTTATGTAATTTTTTTTTTAAACCTGCTCTAACACCCTGATGAATCAGATACTCTGATAGACCTTCTCACCTCTGATTTCTGGAACTGTGATCTCATTGCAAGGTCATTTAGCTCAAAAGCATATATAAAAACAAATTAAATGCTTCATCAGCCTGAGGTGAAGCAATTTTTCTAATCTCAGTAGGCAATAAATACATCCAACTTGCACTTGACTTGCAGTGTGCAGGTTATTCAAGGGAATGAATTAAATAATTCATCAATTTTGTTTCTGATCATGGATCCATTATTGCTTTTGACCTCACTACTGTTATAGCATCTTATCACTATGTTTATCTAGTTAAGGAGAAAACATGTTGCTTTGAGCTTTAAGGGAACCCTAACCAGGTTGGAACTGTTCATTTGGCTGCCTTCTGGAGGATAAATTATTGCTTAAGATGTTTACACAATGTAGCTTCATGAGCCTGAAAGCCTGCTTTCAAAAGAGGCCCTGTCCCTGAATAAGGGGTAGGCAAGCAAAGACTGTACACGAAAAGAACAGGCACAGTTTATTCAAACAACATCTAAAACTTCATCATTCCCACTTTAACTCAGGTGGTTATTTGGGGCAACTTTTCAGTAGCATGTTTTGTTTTTTTTTCCCCATAATGGCTGATATTTGCATTTAGTGCTTAATGACTAAAAAGCCATTTATAAACATGGTTTCATTAAATTATTACAACAGTCCTGGGAAAGAGTTCAATTGTTTAAAAAAAAAAATCCCATTTTACAGATCAAAGAAAATCAGAGAGGTAAATAGAATTGCCCAGGGTCACAAAGCTAAATGGCAGAGCCAAAATCCCAACTCAAGTTTGTTTTTGGTTTTGTTTTGTTTTTACACTGAGTTCATTGTTTCTCTATATATCTCTAAATTGTTCAATATTATTAAATGCCTATAAGCTGGTGTATTAAAAGATGTTTACTATTAAAGAATTTTGAACATATATCTTTGTAAATTTGAAAATATATTAATTATGATGTGTATTCCAGGCTAGATTAGTTAAAGGGGAGATCTTAGAAGAAAAACAGTAGGAATATAGTTTTTTTTAATTCTGAGAAACCAAGAGGTATAGAAAAATAAAAATGATGCCACTTCCTTCAGAATCTTGAAATATACTCAAACATTCACCACTAAGCAATTAACAAGGATTTATTAAGCAAGCAGCTAAATATTACTTGTTAATCAAGTAGAGTATCTACATATAAAACAATGATTTAAATCCATATCAAATTTTGACCTATGAAAAGAATTAACTAAAATCTCACCAAAATAACCATTCCTAAGCAACAAATCTAATCTTGAAAAGAGCATTTTAGATCCTATACGTATAATATACAAATATATTTTGATAATATATATGTATATACACACATATGTGTACATAGTGTATATTTCTATCCTATGAGAAAAAGATAGAAAGACAAACACAGAGTCAGAGACACACAGCATATGAATATCTCCCAAGCCCACCCTTGTAGGTCAGGATTTGTGATTTTATCACTGTTTGGGAATTCCATGACTCCATGTATAGAGGCTCTTCCTCGGATGAACATTAGCAATTATTTTGCAACTGATAACTTTGAAAACTTGCCTTGGTCACTGAATAGTTAAATGGCTTGCAACTGGGTACCTAACTTTAAATGGGTCAACTGTTTCTTTGGTGGCTCTATGGAAAACCTTCTAGGATATATTAAAATATTAAGTTTTGAATGGACAACTCAAAAATCTTAAGGACTGTTTTGTTCTTTCAATGAAAGTAAAATGCTCTCTCCTCTACCCCACCCTCTTTTTCAAAGGACTATCTCCTATCACAGTATGGAATTAGGATATAAGTATATTTGACTAAAAACAGAATATCACTTTATGTAGCAGCAACCTCATTTCCCAAATATAACAGCTGTCACAAGGTACAAAAAACTTTTTCCATTCACTGAAAAAGATGGAATCCCTGAAAGTTTTATAAAAGATAATGTAGAAAAGCAGATTTAAAATGGAAAACTATTGAAAATGAGAAAAAAAATGAAACTTTAAATAGTGTTTCCACAGAGCTTATGTGGAATTATAAAGAATAAATTTATGATTTTGCTTGAAGTAAACATTACAGAAAATTTATATTGTTAAAGGAGAGCCATTCATAGAAATGTTTACTTCTCTTTCAAAAACTAATACAGGTTGCATTTTGTTTTGCCAACAAATTCATTAGCTGGGAAAAACTAATTGATTTGAGTGTACCTTTACAATACATTAAATCATTTTAAAGTTGAACATGCCAGAAGTCTTCTAAGGATTTAAAAAAATACCCCCAAATAATCTATTTTTATAATTCTTATTCTTATCATGTTGCTAACCATTGCTGTATGAGAGAAATTTCATTTACATAACTTTGACTGAGACATCATCTCATTCAACACTCCAAATATATTTTAGTGTACTATTTAACATGGGCTTTAACACTATTTAGTGATGTCAGTTTCAATTCAATTCATCTCCATAGTCTGTTTCCTTATCTGTTAAATATGGAAGTTTAATTTTATTATCTTGAAATGTCACTTCTTAATTTTAAAATCTGTGAGATGTGAAACTATCAGGAATGAGACAGTTTGTTTTCTGGACAGATCACTTTTCTCCCCAAATTTCTAACTTTTAATAAGTATTTATTAAAGAATTACTCTGGGCCAAGATGGCAGAGAAACGGCAACAATTCACCTGAACTCTGCCCAAGAACCCTCTGAACACCTTCAAATAAGGTCATAAAATAATTCCTGGAACAGCAGAACACACAAAAAGGAGAGGATGAAATAATTTTCTAGTCAAAGACAATTTAGAAGGTCAGCAGGAAAAGATCTGTCAAACCTGACAGAGTAGAACACAGTCCAAGCCATCACAGACTCAGCTCGAGCAGATCAGGAGCAAACTTCAGCAGCAACAGCAGCGGCGGCTACTTTCAGAGTTCTCAGCACACAAATGGTAAAAGGGTTTGAAAAGTTGATTAGGAGATTTCAGGGGTCTCTTTGCTATCACTGAAGCAAAATTCTGTTGCTTTCCCCATACTCATATCTGGTTTGCAGTCCTAGATGGAAGTCCCAGGGAGAGGAAAAACACTAGCTCATCAGAGCTTGAGACCATAGTAGAACAGGAATCCTTGTAATAATTTCAGAGTAGGAAAGAGTAGCTGTGATTGCTCATAGACCAAAGCTCAGGCCAGAAAAGTAGTAAACCCATCTCTCCTTAGATCACACCACCTTGAATGAATGGAGAATACACAGATCCATAGAATTCTCTCTGAAAACAGCTGCATTGAAACTCAGGACAATGCATCCTCCACCCTGAAAGCAGAGACCTACAATAGTTAAAAGCCAAGAAACAGATTATGAAAATGAGCAAATAACAGAAAAATTTCTGACCATAGAAAGTTACCACAGTGATATATAAGAGCAAAACATATCCAGGAAAAGATAACAAAATCAAAACTTTTATACCCAAAGCCTCCAATAAAAATATGAATTGGTCTAAGACCATGGAAGAGTTCAAAAAGGATTTTGAAAATTAAGTAAGAGACATAGAGGAAAAATTTGGAAGAGAAATCAGACCAATGTAAGAAAATCATGAAAAACAAATCAACAGCTTGGTAAAAGAGACAAAAAAATACTGAAGAAATCATACCTTAAAAAAACAGATTAGGCCAATTGGTAAAGAAGTATAGAAAGCCAATAAGGAGAAGAATGACTTAAAAAGCTGAACTGGCCAAATGGAAAAAAGCACAAAAATTCACAGAAAAGAAAAATTCCTTAAAAAGTAGAATTGGCCAAATGAAAAAGAAGTGCAAAAGCTCACTGAAGAAAATAATTCCTTACAAATTACAAGTAAGCAAAAGCTAGAGACTTTATGAGAAATCAAGACAATAAAACAAAAACGAAAGAAAAATAGAAGACAATGCAAAATATTTCACTGGAAAAACTATTCCTGGAAAACAGATTCAGGAGAGAAAATTTAAAAATTATTAGACTATATAAAAGTCATGACAAAAAAAAAAGTCTAGCTATCATCTTTCAAGAAATTAAAGGAAAACCGCCTTGATATTTTAGAATCAGAAGGTAAAATAGAAATTGAAAGAATCCACTAATCACTTCCTGAAAGAGATCCCCAAATGAAAATTCTCAGTAGTGTTATAGCTGAATCCCAGAACTCCCAGATCAAGGAGAAAATATTCCAAGCAGTCAGAAGATTTAGCAATTTCTACATTAAAGGATCAGAGGAGTCATATGTTATTTTAGAAGGAAAAGAAGCTAGAATTACAACCAAGACTTAACTAACAAAACTGAGTATAATATTTTAGGGAGAAAAATAGATATTCAATAAAATAAAGGACTTTTAAGCATTACTGATAAATGCTGGGTGGTGCAGTGGATGGGGTACTGATCTGGATTTGGGGGGCAGTAACCTGGGTTCAGACTCAGCCTTACTAGCTGTGTGACTCTGGAAAGGTCACTTGACTCTCTTTGCTTCAGTTTCCTCATCTGTGAGCTCTAAGCCTAGTGGTCTGTCCACTATATCACCTAGTTGCCCCAAATTAATATGTTTTCATATTAATGAATATGATAATATATGATTAATGAATACGATAATATAGTTATCATGTTTTAAGTATAGAGTTTATCTGAGAGTTAGTGTCTAAACAACAGATTATGAAAGACTCAAATGTCAGAGAATATATATTCTTTATATTTATATAATTATCCATGTAAATGTACATATATATAAATATATATTCTTTAGATATATAAAATAAAATATATTTATTTTATCCTAGAAACAAAAAAATACGCTTTACCTTGTTGAGCAACACAATGACATAGATCTACATTGTAGAAAGATTATTTTGACAGCCAAGTAGAATAGGTATTCCTGAGAATAGAGACTAAAGCAAGGAAACCAATTTTACCATAATCCAGATGAGATGGAAAAGAGATGAAAAGATAAGCAAAGACAAGTATGGAAATAGTAATTAATAAAACCTGGCAAGTGTAATGAAGGAAGAACTAAAGATGAGTCAAAGTTGTGAACCTGGGTAACTAGAAGGATGGTGGTCATCTGAACACAAACAGAAAACTTGAGCAGAGTGGTAAATTTAAGGGAGAGGACAATGATTTCAGTTTTGGACATGTTGAGTCTGAGATGTCTGAGATGTCTGATATGTCAAGGCAGAGATATCCAGTAGCACTTGGTAATGCTTGATGTTCAAGAAGAGTGAAGGATTTGATAAACAGATATGAGTCATTTAAATAGACACGATAGTCCACTAGGAAGTGGAAAACATCAAGGAAGAATAGGTCCAGAGAGAAGATAAAATAATCAATTATGGGATACAATGTCACATAAGGAGTAGGAAAGGGATGATGATCCCACAAAGAGACTGAGGAGAAATAATTAAAACAGATAAGAAAATAGCCACTGGAAGTGTAAATAGTAGTCAACAATGCCAAAGACCGCAAAGAAGTTAAGAATGAGAGCTGAGAAAAGGCTAATGGATTTAGCAAATTAGAAATTGTTGGTAACCTGGGAGAGAGCCCTGGCACTTGTGAGTAGGAAGTCAGACTACAAGGGGATGAGAAAGAGTGGGAGGTAAAGAAACAAAAGCAATAAATGTAGGCATTTTTTCAAGAAACTTGCCTGTGAAAGGGGAAAAAAATTATAAGATGATGGCTTCAGGAAATAGTCAAGGAAGGCTTAAGGACAGGGGAGATGTGAACATTTTTGTAGGAAGTCAGAATCCAAGAAAAAAGAGGATGGAAAAGGATAGGAAAGGAACTGACTCTGGCAAGTAAAAGGGACCTTTCTGTATCTGAGACTAAAAGAGAAAATGGGATGACATAAGGATGACGTGATATTAATAGAAAGAAAAGTTTTGGAACAGGCTACTGCAGGGCCTATATGAGTCAGTCAAGACAAGGATAAAATGATTGCCAGGCAAACGTGAGGACTCAGTTTTAAATTAACCTAAATGTACAGTTGTACGGTTGCTCAACTTTCTTTAACGGAATTTAACAGCATGAGAATGGGAGTTGTAGAAAGAGGTGTCAAAGTTAACCCAAGGTGAACATTTTGCAAAAGAAAGACAAGAGAACAAGAAATTTGAGTTTGAGATGTATGTAGGTTAACCAAAAGGTTGAGATTCTGAAGGGAAAAAAGTGAAGATCAGGCTGAGTATAAGGGGAGAAGGGAATGGAGGTTGTGAGGAATACAAGGAAAGGGTTTAAGAGAAGTGAAATAGAAAAACTCTTTAGGATAGAACTTTGTTCAGAGAGAATATCAGCAGACAGGATCACAGAAATCAGACATTTAAAGATATTGATGTGTTCTAGCATATTGCCATCCCTATATAAGATGAAAAATAAAGATGGAGATTAAAAAAGTCAAAAAACTGATGATCTACATGGTCAGATAATATGAAGGAATATCAACACCTATCTATTATTGTGACAGGGGGCAAGTCACTCAATCTCTCTAGGCCTCAATTTCCTCACCTGTAAAATGAGCAGGTTAGGCAAGATGATCTCAGAAGTCCTTTTAAATTTTCTATGATATGATGGTAAATGGAAAGTCAAGTGCCTCCCTTAGAAAAGGAAGGAAAATGAAACTGAGAGAAGACAATAGAAAACATTGATGTGTACCTAACTGAAGGGGAGGACAAAAGCACATGGATTTCATGGAGATACAGGACTAAGATGTAAGGGGAAAGGTAAAGAGAAAGGGTAGTATAGGAAGTGATCATTCACCTAGGCTGCTTACTGAAGGATGCAATCAGACAACAACTGCCCAGAATACAGTTACATGATAAAGTCAAATGATGTGAAATAAAAGTGATAAGATATAGGAACCAGATTGCAGAAGGATTGAAATTTAAGGACAGAAACTTTGCATGCTTGCTTTGGGGCTCTGGGCAAATCCTTATCTGTAACATCTCAGTTTTCTCATATGTAAAATGATAGAGCTAGACTTGGTAACCTCTAAAATATAATAATAATTAATAATAACAGCAATAACATTTATAGATTATATGATAATAAATAGCTAGCATTTACATACCATTTATATACTATTTCATTTAATCTTCACAACAATTCTGGAAGATAGGTACTATTATCCTTTTTTCAGCTTTAAAAAATCTATGACTTTTATTATAAATTAATTTTACCTATTGGAGGGTCCTATGGCAGGGGCCAGAGGATTGCTATTTTAAAGTTCCAATGTAATTATCTCCGAAATGAATAATTCACACATCATAATATAAAACTAGTAGTATCATTATCAACAAATTATAACTCATATAAAAGTGGTATGCTGATTGATATCTATTAAATAAAGATAAAGCCTTTTCTTCTATTTGCTGTTGATAGAGCTAGTACTTTCAATAATAAAGCACCAGTCCTGTTTTAAACCAATCTGATATGTAGACCTTTATTATGACAACTGTTTATCGTATTCCTTGGTCAGGAACACTCTGTTCCATTACCCCAGAAAAGTACAATGGGAAAGAAACAAAACCCAAAGGCCAAACACTGCTAATACCAATGAAAGTGAAGATTCTAATCAAACAACAAAACAATAAATTTCAATTGAGTAGTCACAAAACAGTCACCTGACCTTGGGTATCTTCCAGAAGGGGCCAAGGTAAGACTCTTTGGACAGGAAGATGGTGATGATAACAGTTTCGGTGAAGCCCTATATTAAGCAATCAACCCCACCACATGGGACACTGTCCACATTTCTTCAATACACGCCATCCAAGGGGTCAGGGTAAAATGGCAAATAAAGCATTGAGGAGAAGGCTAATCAGAGGCCAACTGAAGCTATTAACTTATTTTTTGAATTAACTTTTACTTTTGTGATGACTGGAATGTAAATGGAATGTGGGGAATATAAAACACACTGTCCTTGATATTATTAGGTTTAAAACACAGAAATGCCTTCACCATTAAAACTCTGATCATTGCAAACAAAAAGCAAACAAAAAAATTGTTGATAACTTAAAAACAGTGTAAGTTGTTTTAATTTATTTGTTTTTAAAGCATCATAGTTTTCCCCATACTTCCCTTCTTCCTACATAATAATTGTATATAATAGCTAATAATAGCTTAACATTTACATAGCATTTACTAAGTGCCAAGTAGTGTACTAAGCTCTTTGCAATTCTTATCTCATTTAGCCTCAGAACAACCCAGGTAGAGAAGTGCTATTATTATCATATCCATTTTACTGATCAGAAAACTGTGGAAAGCAGAAGTTAGGTAACTTGCCCAGAGTCAATGATCTCCCTAAGTGGCCTAATGCTGCATTTCTTCCTGACTCCAAGCCCTATACCCCCACCCACTGTGTCATCTAACTGTCTCTATAATATATAACATAGCATTTTTTGACTCTGCCATCTTGCCATCTTGGCTTCATCTCCTAAACAGTGCTTTTTTGTTTGTTTTTGTTTTTGTTTTGTTTTTTTAAGACAAGAAAAAAAATAATTTTTTTCTAAATAAAAAAACAATCAGAATAGATTAATATATCAAAAAAATCTTAATATATGTGAAATGTGCATCACTTGTGAACCCTCATATCTCTGCAAGAAAGGGAGATGGATTAGAGTTAGGGGTTTATTGTTGTTTTTCCATATCTTTCCTTTTAAGCCATTTATATTTCTTATAGCTTTCCAATATTTATGTTTATCCACTCATTAATATTAAGATAAATACCTTATCTCTATAAATAATCATCAAGTTTTTTTGAAGGCCATAATTATAAATATCAAGACACAAGAGAATGAATTTAGTTTTATGAAAATCTAAAGTTAAGATGATGAAGGGGGAGGATGAAGACAAAGGAGCAATTTAAAACAAGACAAAATTCAAGCATGCCAAAATAATTCTGAGTCAAAAATTCATAAGGACATCAAATCAAACATGGTTAAAAATAAATATCCACTTTTCACTGTGAAGGCTGAATTACTTTCAACTCAATTCTACAATGACAAAAACTAAGACATTTGGTAAACAATGAAATAGAAGAATTCTGATCTACAGGTAACATAAAGAGTGGGGTACCCAATTCATTTCTCTTCCTAATAAGCCAAGCAAGAAAAAAGCTTTCACTTTTCCTGAAAATCTTTAAGAGATATTTTATAAGCTTCCCCTTGCTAGAACTTGCTGTCTTTCACATCAAGCATTAACAGCTTTCCTACTGTTGTTTAAGCTTCTGTAGTTGAATCACAGAATAATAAAAGATCATATACCTTAAATTACGTAACACTTACATTTTCAATATACAATATACAATATAGTAGTATCTTTTATCATCCTGGAGAGTAGGTTCATTATTTTGTAAGCAAAGGCCATATCTCACAAAGAAATTAACTCCCAAAAGAAAAACCAATGTTATAGTTCTGGGACGAAACTGGTTTTTGTGAAAGATAATGCTGGAGAGCTTTTAGCCAATTTACTAATACCTATGAGAATAAATACAAATGTTCAGAAAAGGCATGTACCAGCAGAGCAAATATGAAAGGCATACCAATGGTGTTCACTTTTGAATTCTGAGCCTGAACAATCAAGTTCTATTCTTTCCTAGTATGGCTCATCATTTTAATCTTTTATTGTGCAAAGCTGCCAATTTAGTTTTATGATGCAAAGTAATGTTAGTAATGATGAACAAGCTATATTTACTATTTTCTGTACCTAAAAAAGGTGGAATATCTTGAAAGATTTTTCTAAAATTACTCTTAAACTACTTTCAGATACTCCTTGGTCAACAATAGTTGATACAACAAAAGCTACAATTTTCCAATTACAATCAGCATATAAGGCTTACCAAAAAAAATGATAAAGACAAGTAATGATTCAGTTGCAGTTTTGGAAGGATACTTTTTATCCAAAAATTCATTCAAAAAACCCTCAAAGCTCATATTCCCATCTAAACACAGTTCTATCAGTCAGCACTACTTCAGAGGCTTGTCAAAAGACAGAAATAGTTGAACTATTTATTGTGGGGAGAAGGGGTGGAGAATATAAGAAGGAATGACTTTCCAGATTCATATTCCAAAGAATCACAGCTCTACAAATCATTTAGTCCATTCTTCTTAATTTAGAGATGAGGAAGTTGAAGACAAAGAAGGTTGATATGATTTGAAGCAATATCTCACAAGTAATAAGAGGCAATGCTAGACTTTGAACTCAGGTTTCATGACTCTAAGGTCAGTGTTCTTTCCATGGCATCATAATGGCTCTGCTCTCAAACTGTGCACATCCTTTGATCCAGCAGTGTCATTACTGGGTCTGTATCCCGAAGAGATCATAAAAGAGGAAAAAGAACCCACATGTACAAAAATGTTTGTAGCAGCCCTTTTAGTAGTGGCAAGGAACTGGAAATTGAAGAGATGCCCATCCATTAGTTGGGGAATGGTTGAGTAAGTCATGATATTGAATGTAATGGAATATTATTGTTTTATAAGAAATGATGAGCAGACTTTTCAGAAAAGCCTGGAAAACTTATGTGAACTGATGCTGAGTAAAGTGAGTAAGCAAAACCAAGAGAACTTTGTACCCAGTAATAGTAAGATTATATGATGATCAACTATGATAGAATTAGCACTTCTCAGCAATGTAGTGATCAATTCCAATAGACTTGGGATGGAAAATGCTATCTATATTCATAGAGAGAATTATGGGGACTAAATGCGGATTGAAGCATAATACTTTTACCTTTTATTGTTGTTAGTTTTTCTCCTTTTGGTCAAAATTTTCTTGCATGACATGACAAATTTGAAAATATATTTAAAAGTATTGTACATGTATAACCTATATCAGAATGTTTGCTGTCTTGGGGAGGTAGGGAAGGAAGAGAGAAAAAATTTGGAACACAAAATCTTACAAAAATGAATGTTGAAAACTATTTTTACATGTTTTTGGGGAAAAAAATAAAACACTATTGAGTAAAGAAAAAAGAAAAAACCTAATGGCTCTGGTATTGTTCCTTATTCACTGGATCTGTGATTTCACTGATACAAGAAATGTCCTCTGCCAATTCATTTCAATAGCTTCACAGGAACTTATAGCCTTAAGAATATATAAGCATATTGGGCAGTGAGGTGGTGTAGTGGATAGAGTGCCTGACCTGTAGTTAGGGAGATTCATCTTGCCAAGAAAATCCCAACTGGAGTCAGGAAGATTCAGATATTGCTGAACAATAACAAACAATGTAAGTATATTAGAAACTATAAGACTTATGGCTCCTTAGAATACTGAAAGGCCAAATGATTTGCCTGAGGATCATGTAACCAACATGTGTCAAAGATGGGACAATAAATTTCACTACAACACACTCAACAAGGAGTTGTTCAGTGCTAGATGGAAGACTTCCAGTGATGGGGAACCCAGTAGTACCTCCTGGGATAGTCCGATATCATATGGGATATACATATATATGGAATAGCCCATTTTGAATGTCTCTAATTATTAGGAAGTTTTTCCTTTCATCAAGCCAAAAACTGCCTCTGCAAATTTTAGCCATAATTCCCAGTTCTATCTTCAAGAACCAAAAAGAACAAGCTTATTCACACTTGATCAATAAGAAATTTTATATTATGGTCAAAAACACAGTTTTAGCTCTGCCAATAGTATCTATATCCTAATATACTAAAATTGTATTTGACTTCCTCAAATATACAGTAGATATTCAATACTTTGGAGGGACAGCAGTGTTGGTGGTCCAAACTTATAATTTCATCAGGGTCATTAATTTGATATAGAAATTCCCTTCATCAACAAAGATCAGCAACTTAGTCATATTTCTAATGAGGATGGATAATAACAAATAGCCTAAGAGGCACATTGATAACTCCAAAATCATAAAAAGAACATTTATAGAGAAAGCATAGAAAAGAATCAGACACAGGATAAAAGATGAGTATATCTTTAACTTGGGAGCCTCAAAAAATGGCCAGGAATACTAAGAGATTAAATGACTTGCCCTTTGTCTCACAGTTAGTATGTGTCAAAGGCAGTAGAATCATCCCAGGTCTTTTTTCATTCCCAATAAGTCCTCTATCCACTACACCATCACCTCTAAAAGTCCCTCTATAGAATGAGCTCAGACAGTAGCATATAACACTCATGTACTTACTCTTAAGGCAAACCAAAAAGGGAAAGAAAACAAAGAAAAAAATGTTTTCCAGTATACTTCAAAAATACAAAGCAACAGAAGCTAGAGCTGAGTTAAGGTAAGGGTATTCAGACTATTAATTAGGGCAATCTATCAATTTTGGCTTTTAAGTTCTAATCTGACTTATAAATTATTGATAAAAATAAATAATACAAAGGGTAGTGGGAAAAGTAGTGTTCTACAAGATTTCAGTTTATGTGCTACTTCTGAAATCTACTGTTATTGCTACCATTGCCATTGGTATTTAGTGCTAGTATGACTACCACTATTACTAGCTAACTAGCATTTATATAGCACCTATTTTGTTCCAGGCCATGTGTTAAATATTTTATAGATATCTCATTAGATCCTCACAACACCCATGGGAGGTAGGTGCTATTAATGTTCCTATTTGTAGCTGAAAATAAGCAATTTGTATACAGGTAACCAGTTTCTGAGAACTGATTTGAAATAAGGTCAGACAGTCCAGTGTCCTATCTAAATTAGTAGTTCTCAATTGCTGTTTTGGAACCCTCACTCACAAGGTATCCCCAAATCTATTTTCATAATAATGCATTAATTTTTAATATGGTAATAATATGTAACCCACATTTTAAAAAGGATTTGTTGGATCTATCTAAAACCATCAGCAAGCATTATCTGTAATGGAGATAAGCTAGAAATCTTCCTAATAAGATCAGAGTGAGGCAAAGATGTCCATTATCACCACTATCAGTCAATATAGTATTAGAAATGTTAGCTATAGCAATGAGAAGAAAAAGAAATTGAAGGAATTAGAATAAACAATGAGGAAACAAAATATCACTTTTTGCAGATGATATGATGGTATAATTATAGAATTCTAGAGAATCAATTAAAAAACTAAAAAATTAACAACTTTAGCAATTAATTAAAACAATTGCAGAAAAATAAAATATTTGAGTCTACCCACCAAGACAAGCTCAAGAACTATATAAATACAATTACAAAACAATTTTCACATGAGTAAAGTCAGATGTAAAAAACTGGAAAAATATCAGTTACTCATGGGTAGGCCAAGCCAATATAATAAAAATGAATATTCTACCTAAATTGGTTTACTTGTGTAATGCCATACCAATGGAACTACCAAAAATTATTTGATAGAGCTAGAAAAAATAACAATAAAATTCATCTGAAAGAACAAAAGGTCAAGAATATCAAGAGAATTAATGGGAGTGGGGGAAGATACAAAGGAAGGTAACCCTAGCAATACCAATTCTCAAACTTATATTACAAAGCAGTAATTAACAAAACTATCTGGCTAAGAAATAAGTGATAGATAAGTGGAACAAATTTGGTATACAAGAAACAGTTATAATGACACCAGTAACTTAGTGTTTGTTAAATCCAAAGACACGAGATCTTTGAAATAAGAACTAGGTATTTAACAGAAACTGCTGGGAAAAATGGAAAAAAAAAATATAGGCACAGACTAGGTATAAACAAACACCTCATATCATATATCAAGATAAGGTCAAAGCAGGCTCATGATTTAGGTTTGAAGAGTGACACCATCAGCAAGTTAGAAGAACAAGAAATAATCTACCTGTTATATCTATGGAGAAAGGAAGAATTCATGTTCAGACAAGAGACAGTATTAGAATATGTGAAAGATTTTGATTATATTAAATTAAAAGGCTTTTGCATAAATCAATGCAACCAAAATTAGAAGTAGAACAGCAAAGCTTCATTTCTCAAATATAGAGAGAGATGAATCAAATGTACAAGAATAAAAGCTATATCCCAACTGATAAATGGTCAATGGATATGAATAGAAAGTTTTCAAATAAAAAAATCAAAATTATCTATAAGGCACATGAAAAAAACATCTCTGATACATCACCTCGCACCTATCAGATTGGTTAATATAATAAAAAGGAAAAATGATAAACATTTGAGAGGATGTGGGACAACTGGGACACTAATACATTGTGAATTGATCCAGGTATTCTGGAGAGCAATTGAAAACTATGGCCAAAGAGGAACCAAACTGTGCATATGCTTTGATGCAGCAATACCACCAGTAGGTCTGTACCCCAAAGACAGCAAAAAAAAAAAAAAAGGGGAAAAGGAAGAAGTCTCTATGTTCAAAACTATTTGAAGTAGTTCTTTGCCTGTTGGTAAACTATTAGAAATTGAGGGGATGTCTATCCACTGGGGAATAGCTGGGCAGGCTGTGGTATATAAATGCAATGGAATACTATTATGTAATAGGAAATGATGAACAGATAGATTTCAGAAAAACCTGGAAAGACTTGTACAAACTGAAACAAAGTAAAATGAGCAAAATCAAGAAAACACTGTACACAGTATTAGCAACATTGTGTAATGATCTACTATGAGTGACTCAGTTTTTCTCACCAACACAATGATCTAAGACAAGTACAAAAGACTCATGAAAGAAAATTATATTCATGGGCAGATAAAGAACTGAAAGATGAATGAAGATTGAGGCATACTTTTTTTCCACTTTATTCTCTTTTGTGTTTTTTTATCTTTTGATGTTTCTTCTTTCACAACTATGATTAATAAGGAAATATGCTTTATGTGATAATACATGTATAGTCTATATCAAATTATTTACCATTACAGGAAAAGGGGAAAGAAAGGAGGAAGAAAAAATTGGAACTCAAAATCTTGTAAAAAAAAAAAAAAAAGAATACTAAAAATTGTCTTGACATGTAATTGGGGAAAAAATAAAATAGTATTAAAATAAAAAAATTTTTTAAAACTCCATGGATCCTCAATAATTTTTTAGTATAAGTGTCCTAAGACCAAAAATCTGAATCCTGTTGCTTTACAATATGAGCAGAGTTACTAATCAATATCAGTGGAAGAATTTCTATACTAGAAATTGGCTACCAATGAACTCACAAGTAGAAAAAAAACATACACATGCGTGCACCCTCACTAACAAATACAGACTTCTAAAGTATCATGGCACAATGAAGAAAGCCATGGACAGAATAAAGCCTTACATATGATAATCTAGCATTGTCAATTACTATTTGTGAAGCCCAGTATAAATTATGACCTCTTTGGGCTTTAGTTTTTGTATCTGTAAAATGAAAGAATTGGACTAAATTATTTCTACCAATGATCCTAGAATGCACATATACACACTTGAAAAACAAGTAATTTACTATGTTTTGGGCAAGGTTTTTTGGTGGTTGGGAAATTCATACACAATAGTTTTTCTCAGATGAACAAATCTTGAGGAAAAGAAACATCCCAGTTGATTAATTTCAAAAGATAGGTTTGATTTGTTCTCACATGTGCATTTGTGAAAGAGAAAGATAAGTCTAAGACTTTATTATCACACTTTTTAAAAAAAAATAAATAAATTAAAATCACACTATTGTCTTTAGTCATTCATTTTAAAACATTCATCTAAACTCTTTATATATATGCACATCTATTTATATGTATATGTATATATATATATATGAATGACTGCTTTACAATTTCTGTGCATTTATTTTTCTGTTTTGTAACCTCAAGAAAATTATATCACAGCATTCAAATTTTATGCAAGCCCATTGTACCAATAACTAGTATAATTAAATTGTCTTTTAAATATATACATATATATATATATTTATATTTATATTTACAAGAAATGAGCTCTAACCTTCTTAAAGAATAAGCCTAAGCTAAAGATGAACTTATGTTATTAAATTTATCAGGATACAGCTGGTTATAGAATCCATGTACTACATCAAGTGTTAAATACCCAAAATAAAGTGGCTTGTTTACATTTTCCATCATATTTAAGGTTGAAAATTATCTCCCTATAGTTCTTATCCTGGCACATAAATTGGAATGATTTATTATAAAGATTTAACTGAATTATTTTCTCTTGATCTTCCAAATTTGTTTCATTTTTATTCTGCTCTTTCACTGGGATTTCCTTTGCTTGTCCTATTGTCAGTAAGCTAAATTACTTTCCCTCCCACATACATAAAAGCATTAATTTATAAAATACATAGCCATATGTCATATCTCCTGTAATTCTATTTTACAAATTTCACCGCCACCCAGACTTATCTAACATGAACAAATAGATATTATTTACTGTAGTCAGAACGAGAATTATCTAATGCCACTTACATAGTCATAAATTGATTTTTGATTAATGTTTAAACAGAAAAGCAAACAAACCCATCTGTTCTAAAAACAAACAAAAAAAGGAAGCTGTACATGTAGTTCATGGGAATTTCTTCAATATTAGGGGGTTTTTTTTAGCTGTGGATGACAATGGAGTTCTTTTCTTGTTATTTTATGACAATACCCTGTTGACAAGAACACTTTTCCTCAGATTTAGCTTCTTCTATCAACCATTAATTTAAAATTAAGATTACTAACTCTGAATTAATAAAAGCAAATTGTGAAAGAAAGGGAATAAACATTATATCTTTCCAACTCACAAGACCTATGACTAACAATGAATTTCTTCTTTTTCATTTAATGGGGTTTCTTTATAAGAGCATGACTAGAAGCTAAAGAAATCTTAAGTGTCAAAATACATTCTTTTACAAGAGATGCTTTTTCTGGCCAGTATTAAGAATCACAAGAATCACAGAGCCAAACCAAACAATAACAAAAATCAAATGAAGTTTAGTCAGAATTTTAAACTTTTGATTTTAAATTCTTTTCACAGAATATTGATGAAAGTATCCATTTCACTGTTCAACTCAAAATGGACAAGATGATTAAGTATCTTTAAAAAATCAAAATTAGGAGGGAAATTTCATCCATTAAGTGTGAATGTGCCCCAATTTTTGTTCCAAAAGGAATGACAGACATGAAATTACAGAAACACCATCTTATAAAAGCATTTTACTTAAATCAATAGTCACAGTGGGTCTTAATGCATAGAAAATAGAGTGAAGAAAAAAATATTCCTGGAAGACAATGGCAAAAAATAGATTGAATTTTAGAATTGCAACAGAGCAGGTTAGGAAGTTTTGTTTTGTTCTGAGAAGCTTCAAGAAGACCAGAATTCAGGATACCCTTAGGTTCTGATCTTTACTCTGCATATCGCATTATGTGACTTCTTACAATTCATCTAACCTCTCTGGATATTGGGTTCCTCAATTTACAAAAAATAAAATGCTTTAGAAGGCTTACATTCTGTGCTTTATAAATTCATATGATCTCATCATAGATTCTGAGTTAGAGGGGATCTTAAGGACTATCGAGACCAACCTCTCATTTTACAAAGAAGGAAAAGGTTTAGAAAATCTAAACCACTTGCTTATGGTCATCCAATCAGTTAAATGTCAAAAGTGATCTTAATTTCAAATCAGGCTCTTTAGCCAGTGAACTAGGCTCCTCTCAGGTTAAAAAACAGAATAATATTCAAGGCATTTTCAGTAACAGAAACTGAAAAGTACTATGGGAGCAAAAATAAAGCCACTAGTTCAAAAAGAGTAACATTTAACCTGGAACTAAGAAAAAAAAAAAGTTAAGTCAATGCAAAACAAAACACCAAAACTCCAAGTTTTTATTTTTAATCTTCAACAAATTTTCATTCTCAGACCAAGAGCTTTTTTTTGTTAAGTGTGAATATATGATGAAATATGATATGGTCAAAAATTTCAACTCTAAAAATATCAGATAAAAAAATAAAGATATATAAATAAAGGAATTGTTTAAAATGTACTTCTGTTAAAATTACACTCTTAACAGTGGCTCATACTCTAAGAATACATTTCAAAAACATCTTTTGAGACTTTTTAAAGTCTCTCTCACACACAATTTGCCTAAAGAACAAACATCTTGGTCGGGCAGTGCCAAAAGACAGTGTCCTGAGAATTTGCCTTTAACTGAGAGTTCTAGTTCTGGCTTCAGAAAAATAACAGTATGACTGTCCTAAGCTTAAAAAGATAGAAACAAATACTGTTAACACACAAATTACATCAACCTTTTGTAATTACAACACTGCATTTCATTATTCTTCAGGCAAAACAAGTACCTTAAATCCCAGGACTTCAGGTAAACAAAGCCATATATTGTTTCACTTTTAAAGTTTGTTTTTATAAACATTTCCCCTCAAACCGGAATTACAACAGTAACAAAGGTCCAATTGTTGACCGCAGTCCTGACCTCCATTAAACAATCAGATTCTTCTCCTCTTACTCTACTCAGAGAGTAAAATTAGTATTAATAAGGAAGTCTCCTCTGATTACAAGGCAAAAAAGGGGGAATGGGGGGGGGGAGACCAACTTATTTATATACCATAGATTTCTAAGCTTTCTTTGTGCAAAAATGGTCCTTGCTTTCCTTGCCAGAAAACTGCTTCACCTGCTAGTGCTTCTCTCTAGGGAAAGAGATTAAGAGATTTGTCCTGGAATTTCCCAAGGCAGCCATTTTAGTCAATGCCCAGAGATACTTTCTACTGAAATTTTCAGCTACTCCTATCCAAAGGGAAAAAAGTAGAGAAAGGAATCAGGCACTGAGCTAGAGCAGCAGCCAAACCTACCTACATATCACGTGAAGAGCTACACATTTCCAGGAAGGTTGACACAGTACCGAACTTTAACACAGTTTAGTTTATGAATGAAGCCAACAAGTATAGAAGCAAAAAAGTGTTTGTATGTTTTGGGAGAAATTCCTTGTCCAAAGATTTTCAAGGAGAAGATTGGACTCAATTTTAAAGGCAAAATCACAGAGCACTGGAGGCCTCCACAGGCTGAAGAAGAGAAACAATTTACCCAGCTGGCCCAGAGAAATTCATTACCATAACAACCAGTGAGCAGAGGAAGAATGTGGCTTCCTAGCTAAGCAGTAAGATGCTCAAAGTCACTCTTTTAATGTTTTCCATAGTTGTTTGTTTCTATACTTTAAAGACATTTAGAACTCAGCATATTTGCTAAATAAAAGGCTAAGGCATATTAACCAAAGTTCTATGATTCCATAACCTGGAAAGGGGCAAAATGGGTAAGAAAGAAATTTACCTCTAATTAAGTTAGCCCAAACAATAAAACTAAGTGTTGAGACTGTGAAGGCCCATCCTTCTCAATATCATAACGTTCCAGTTTGAGACAAGTTAGAAAGGATGTTGGCAGTTCTTTGGCTATATTATTGATGGGAGGGTAAATAGTAGTACTGTGGTTCAATTTTGTTTTAAAAATAAGGCTAGATTCATCTCAATGGAGCCTTAGCCTCCACAGCAGGCAGCATATTTCTTTTTGATAAATTTACTACAAGAACCAGGAAATAGTTTGTTTGGAAGACAGTAGGAAGACTGTTGATTAGGTAACACCATTATGGTAGGGAGCCAAGGAAGGGAGGAAGGGAAGAAGGGGGGGAGGGTAGAAGGAAGGGAGAGAGGGAAGAAAGGAAAAAAGAAGGAAGGAAAGAAGGAGAGAAGGAAGGAGGGAAGGAGTAAGGGGGGAAGTAAGGAAGGGAAGGAGTAAGGAAGGGAGGGAGGAAGGGCCTGAGAAAGGGAAAAAAGAAAAAATTAATAGATATTTGACTACACCTTTTCTTCCCCAAACCTCTTTCAAAAGGTTACTATTTACTAATTTACATTTTTCATTTATTGAAATGATATGGCCAAAAAGAGACATTGTTTGGCCAGAATGTGGATTGTTTAAGGGGGAAATCAATGAACAGACATTCAGCTTTGAAAAATATGCTTGCAGTTGGGGTGGCAACTAGGTGGTGCAGTAGATAGAGCATGGTCCAGGAATCATGAAGAGCTGAATTCAAATTTGATTTCAGACACTTGACACTAGCTGTATAACCCTGGGCAAGTCATTTAACCCCAACTGCCTCAACACCTCCCTCCCCCGGAAAAAAAAGATATTCTGGAGATATTCTGTGAAAGGCTTTAAATATTACACAGAAAGCTTGTGTTTTATCCTAATATTAATGAGTAGCCGGTGAAACTTCTTGAGCTGAGGAGTACCATGGTCATACCTATGCTGAAAGAATATCAATTTATCAGTTCAGTGGAGGGTGGATTAGAGAAATAGACTAAATGAAATGAAAATCAGGAGGTTACTGCAGCAATCTATGCAAGAGGTGATGAGAGCTTGATTGGGTGTTATTGATAATTAACTGTAGCAAAATAATCCCCTGGCAAGAAAGGGGATAAGTTTCTGAATAATTTTTCTTTTACTCACTGGGCAAAGAACCCCCCCCCCAATTCTAGTATTTGCATGTCAGAAGCTAAGTTTGGTCCTTTGGGGGGGGTGGGGAGTGGGAGATATTGTGATCTAGTAATTCACATGACTTAGACTTTAGGATTAAAAAGTCATACATTTTTGCTTGCCTTGCTCATTCCATTCTTCTGAGCAAGCATCGTGTAATGACCTAAAAAAATAGCATCCATAGTCTCTTGAAGAGCTGAGGGATTTGGCTAGTACAGAAGTCTATTCTCCTACTATTAGCCTTGAAGTAGAAGTGGTAAAGCAGAGCAAGTAGAACTGAGGTATTAGCAGAGCACTTTATTGGGAAGTGCCTCTCATTATCAGCTAGCTCATTCAGTCCTCCAAGATGTAAGTAGGTAGCAATATGGACCTTGACTGGAAGTTTGAGTGAATCCACAACTCAGACAACTGAGACTCATTCAACAAAAGTTTCACTATGAGACGTTCTTTCTTCCACAATTTTGGAGAACAGATTCTTGTATTTTTCCACTGCCCACTGAGTAAGTGGTCACAAGAATGGAGCAGAAAGAGCAAAGGGGCAGAGTCCCAAGGAATCCCATTGGAACTATAGTACCACTTCCAGATTTATAAGCAATAGAATTTAAGCTGGAAGTTCATTTAGACTCTAGTAGTCTTCCATTTGGATGACTTTAATGGTGTCCTCTGGACATTGGAATGGCAGAATAAATGGAGATAAGGCAGAAAATAAAACTAATTTCATCAACCTAATCCAACACCTTTTAAAAACGAAATGTCTGTTGAAGGGTTTCAGTCAGAATGATTCTTTCTATTGTGGCTGTGCCAGAGAACAAAGACATAATTTTTAACCTGGCAATTCCAAGGCTGTGTGTTTTATGTCTTATTACACACTTCAGGCAAATGGCTTCCCTTCAATTTCTCACAATTCTGAGTTCAGAAGAAGAGACCTAGCAAAACTCGCCCACTCCAACTCACAGAAATGTTCCATTTACTACCTATTTTTACAAATGAGGAAACTAAGGTCAGAGGAAGAGAAATGATTTGTCTTTAAAAAATGAAGGATTTGTCCAAGTTAACATAAGTATTAAGTGGAAGCACCAGGATTTGAACCCTCATCTGAAGATTGTTCCTTTTCCTGTACCATGTTGAATCTCATTTACTTGCCAGCCCTTCACTCATGAGAGGGAGAGGAGAAAATTAGAAAACCTTATAGGAAATGTGGGCACTGGACATATTTTTGCTGTTTTATGTTCAATTTCTCCAATGTGTATAAGGGAATTTTTCTCTTCATCTTCCTTTAAAAGCTTGGCCATTGGCTCCAACAACATAAGATATGTCTTGGGACCTTGCCTCCAAAATAATGTAGCAGCAGTTAAAGGTCAATAAAAATGTTTCCCATTTTATTCCATTCAAGTTATAGCAAATGATGTCTCAGCACAGATAACACTGAAACCTCATTTCTGCCAACAGTTTTTGACATTTCTCTTCTAAACTTTTGGTAGAGCTTGTTATGAGTAGCAACACATAATGTTCTACTTCTATCTTCCTGTCTATCCTCTGGTGGAGGT
This sequence comes from Myrmecobius fasciatus, assembly GCA_023553655.1. Lineage (NCBI taxonomy): Eukaryota > Metazoa > Chordata > Mammalia > Dasyuromorphia > Myrmecobiidae > Myrmecobius > Myrmecobius fasciatus. The sequence continues at coordinate 658,635 of JAJPUD010000009.1, read as the reverse complement.
GCTAATGAGCAATGAAATTGGTCAAAAGGCAGTCAGTGGCACAAAGACAAGCAGAGGGTCTGGAAAATACCCAAAACTATTCAGTGACGCCTCTTAAATCAGGGAATCAACTATGACTGAAAACATTGAAATTCATTCTAGCTAGAATGAACTGGACCCCAAACATCTCCCCATAATATCCTTCCAAATAAAATCTATTTGGAAAGTAACAATCAAAGGTAGGTAGCAAAGGGACTCTTACCCCCACAGCAACTATTTTGAGAAACCTACAACTGAGCTGGCAACCCAATAGAACTCAAATCAGAGCTGTGGTTGAGTTTGTTTCCAGGTGACAACATGCCAGGTGACGTGGTTATTCTTGGATTAAGTGGTTCACTCTCCTTTTCACATTTAAAAGAAATCTCTGTCCTTTACACCATTAAGCTTCCAGCAAACCATAAAAGTTCATGGAATACCCTACAATTCCACCAAAAAAAGAAATCCCTCATATTTATTTATAATGATTTTAAATACTTAGAATACTAAGCTCAACTGGAGTAAGGGTCATCCTAGCTAAAAGTGATACCATTTTTGTTCTAGAAACATTGAAATGTTTTTAGAAGGGTTTGCTGTTTCTTTGGTATGACTTAACTATCATTATATATTAACTAGGTTTTAATAAGAGAAGACTAGATGGAAAGAAGGAAGTGAGGAAAGGAAACTTCACTGATGTATGCTGAGGAAAGGTTGGTTGTTTGAAAATCCTTAAATTTCTAAACAAGGAACCCTTATGCTTGATGTCACACAAATAGGCAGACACAAACACAAACAAATGAATACAAATATTTGAAACCATCCAATGATACTTAGATACTGGAAGCAATGAGATGGCTCAACAGCAACAGTGCTGGGCCTGAAGTCAGGAAGATCAGAGTGCAAATTCAGATTTTACTTTTTGTAATTCAGACACTATCATCCATGGGGGAGGAGGGTGGTCACAAAAAGTTGAATGCAACTGAACAACAACAATATTTAAGTTACCTCTATTGTTTAAGATAAATTTTTCTTCTGAAATACTGGTTCAGATAAATTACTAAATAAATGTTGATTAAAACTGATTTTAACACAGACAATAGTTGGTATAATTTAGAGCTTGAAGTGTGGTATTACGTTGCAGATGGCTTTTTTAAAGGAGAATTGCTCCAAAAGGGAGGAAACATAAATTATAACAGCTGGTGGAGATGGAGGGATGTAGGGAAGATTTCTTTTTAAAAAAATATTATTATTTTAAATAAAGGGCAAATTTGGGTCCTATTTGTAGGCAGAAGGGAAAGAAGCAGGAGCCAGGGAGACTGAAGATTATAAAGAAAATGAGTATGACAAAAATCTGCCAGAGAAGATGGAAGTAGATGGGATCAGGGGTACATTTAAAAAAATTGATCTGGGCAAACAACAGAAGCCACTTCAACATCGGAGTTGGGAAGGAAGGAAGGAAGAAGTAGTAAGATGATAATATCAGAAGGTGAGCTTAAGAGAAGGAAAAAAAATGAGAGAGCTCTTATCAAATAGTTTCTTCTTATTTTTCTTTCTTTCTTTCTTTTTTACTTGCCATATGAGGCATTGACCAAGAGGATGGGAAGAAGAGATAAAATGGAAGGCTTGAGGAGAATAGAGAAAAAAGAGCAGAGCAGCTGCTGTGGTATAAGTGAAATAAGGTATCATTTAAGGTAGAGGAGGAATCTGGTTGCCTTGCACCATGGAGGGCCCAGTGGAGATCAGCTAACATAAATTTGTAAGGCTCTCAGTCAGTTCAGTTTCATGATTTAGTTCTGTTGCCAGTACATGAAAAAGAATGAATGAGGCCACAATGTGGGCGTAATCAAAAGCTGGGGGTTATTTGGCAACAGAACAAGAGAATCAGATTTGCAAGTAGAAGATAATATAGTTGAACTGGTTCACTAGAGTCATAGGGTAATTACAGAAAAGAATACAGTCAGAGCAAGGGTGACAGCTTGACAGGTACTAAGCATTTCTACTGGTTAATCCTTTCCTATTTATATGGTATAATGTAGCTTATTTTGTATATGTTTGTGTGTTGTCTCTCTCATTAGAGAGTAAGCTCCCTGAGAACAAGAACTGTCTTTTGTCTTATTTTATATCCCCAGAGCTTAAGCAGTGTCTGGCATATAACAGGCACAAAATAAATGCTTACTTATTGAAAGAAAAAATGAATAGGATCCAAAATCACAAACCAAAAAGGAAATCTTACTCATTTCCAGATAATCATCCTAGATTTCATATTTATTTCTCCCTATCCTTCCCAAACTAATTCAGCTTAATTCTAGGTACTCCGATTTCTCCAGCACCTTCAGCTTTATTATTACGTCCTAGTTTTTGCCTGTTATCTGTTTCCAGGAACTTACAAGGGCTTACCCAGGTCAAACTGACTACTTGAAGAACAAAGGAAACTTTGTTAGAAAAACTAACACCATTGTTTTAACTTCTAAGTGATTTACATGAAAGATCATTGATAAGAATAGCAATTAACAAGCCATAGTCCTGGTTGTAAATTCTCAATCTGAAAATTTGAAATGGTGTCGGTTTTTTTTGTTTGTTTTTTAGACTTTCTTGAAGGGGGTAAATAGGAAGAGGGAGGTTTCCATTGTGTTAGCAATGTTTGAAAAAAGCTGCTCATCAATGAATGTTCTTTCTTATATCTTTTCATTCTACCTACCATATGAGACCTTTCCAATTTTTGTCTTCTGCTTTTTTGGGGAATTTCTTCTCAGACTGGCCTGAGTTTGTTTTGGCGGGCTAATATAGTCATCTTGGCTCAAAATTCGAGAGAGAAACATAAGGAATCTGTTCAATGGACTAAGATAGTATGATATAGTGGGAAGCAGTGAATTTTGCATCAAAGGCTTGGTTCTGAGCACCAGTTGAGAAACATAATATAGGACAGGTGGAGAACATTTCTACTAAAACAGTTGATGTCTTCCGCTTCCTGGGCAATCAGATGTCAGACAAACATTGAACTTCTCTGATCCTCTCGTTTTCTCTTTTGTAAAGTAGGGATATTTGTACAACCTAGATGTCAAGATTAGAGTGAAGATCAAATGAGAATGAATGCCAAGAATTTGACAACCATAAAGTACTCTTTGTATGTCAGTCATTACATTATTATAATGATAATTGATTCCAATAGATTCCAGTTCTTTCTCAAATCACATGCAGTTTATTTAACTGTGTATAACATGTATAGCTCTACAAAATTTCTCAGTCATTATCTATTCTTTCTTTTTAGCTTTTCTACCCTAAGGATCCCATCTAGGATCCCAATCCCTTCCCCCTTCTTTGGGACAGCTCCAGTGCTCCTCAATTCTGTTAGGCATCTTCAGTCTTTTACCTTTCCAATACTCCAGCTTATCTCTCTGTCAACAAGAATTCTTGGACCTCCCAGATATTAAAAGAAGTTATTTCTTGACCCGTTTGGAGTGATGTTTGACCATTTCGTTCCTTTTCTCCTTTGTACTTTTAACTATCTTGGGGAGAAAATATCTACAATCGATACCTCCACTTAGAAAAGTAAATAATGCATCCTCTTTAATCTTATTTCTATGGATAAAACCATAATGATTTCTGGTGCTGACCCTAACAGGGTCAAGGATTTGGGTATTAAGAACTTTCTTTTCCCATTCTTCAGCTGGTATGGCTCCTGAGAAATTAAGGGCTGAAGCACTATGTGAGGCAGTTGTAAAGTCCTATCTTATAAGAGATGAATCCCTGTGACTAAAAAGGACTAGAATCAGGGCAAGTTACCTGAGGGTAAAAGTAGTTGCTACTTCCAGAATGTTTGGTTCTGGAGCATCACTACCTGGGTTTGAGAGAAGATATCAGTTGTGGTAATAGTGTTAGTTTGACTTGTCTGGCACATGCTACTTCCTGCCTTTCCCTTATTTTTTTGCTAGATTGGGATGGCCTATCTTGTGGGTGGTAATCAATCTAATTGGTCAGTATAGTTTGTCTTTTCTTGGAAGAGAAGAAACATCTATTAAGTACTGGTACCATGCTAAATGTTTTATCAATATCTCATATCAACTTCCACAGTCTTTCCCAGTGAGGATAATTTAAAGAGTATACTAGGGGAAACACAAACCAACATACAAGTTCATGTGAGAACCCCCAACTGTGTATGGGGGGGTTTCAGGAGGAAGAGGTCACCCCTTACTATCTTATTTACGAAAAACAATCTATGTTTTTTGGCTTTTGAATTAAGGGGCAAATACCCTTAGCTTTTGAAATAATGTCCTTTTAAAAAAAAGAGGCCACACAAATCTTTTTAACATCTTTGATCCTCAGTTTAAATTCATTTATAAACAGTGAGTAATTTTTGTATCAACTATATCATGGAGTTGCTGTAAGAAAAATATACTAATAATCATTAAAATTCTGCATGAGTTGTTGTATTTACTAAATATTGTTACATTCTATTTTTTTTCTTTCTTCTTAGACTATGGTAGGAGAAGCTTTTTTAAAAAATGTATTTTGATTACTATATTTCAAAATAAACAGCTTCCTTTGTAAAAAAAAAAAAAAAAAAAAAAAAGAGGCCATAGGGGCAGCTAGGTGGCACAGTGGATAGAGCACCAGCCCTGAAGTCAGGAAGACCGGAGTTCAAACGTGGTCTCAGACACTTAACATTGCCTAGCTGTGTGACCCTGGGCAAATCACTTAACCTCAATTGCCTCAGCAAAAAGAAAAAAAAAAAAAGCCATTCTTGGCAAAGGTATATTTAATTATTAGTGCCTGTACCACTCCATTTTGGGGTCTTCCATTTCCATTATAACCTAGTTTCTCTCTGCCCCCAAAGATTCTCTTGAAGCTAAAATGCAAGGTATCTATTCAAAAGGAAAATTGGTGTCATAGGCTTTTGTTTTAATATTACATGCGAATCGGAAAATTAAAAAATTGAAATCATATTATTCTACTCATAATCCATAAGGAATTCATAAGAATTTGAGAATAAAACCAATCATTTCCATCAAATCATTAACCTAATTTCAAATGTCTAATCATTGTGGTTCATCTTTAACAAAGACTGGCTAGGTCTTTAAATGTAATCTGAGGTTTTGTCAAGAAAGAATAACTGACTCCATCACCTTGACTCCATTTATCACTATATTTAGCCCACTTTATTAGATCTGGGACAGTAAGGTATGGGAACTACTTTAGCCATGTGGAGTCCCTTCTTTGCTACTTTCCTTTGACACAGCCATCCTATATAAAAGGGTCAAAAGAGTATCCAGAGTAATCACTTAAGGGAACTTACAAGACTTCCTATTTATCTGAAGTCTAGACATAGTTCAAGCTCTTCATTTTCCAGATGAGGAAACTGAAGCACAGAGTGAAAGTGAAGTAAAAGTGATTATTAAGAACAATATAATATAAATATCTGTTCTCTTATATCTTCTAAAGAGCTTTCACACCAAATTTACTTTTTTTTAGTAGCACAAAAACATCAACATGTCTATAATCAATTGACCAATATAGTGTTATTTCAGGTTTGCACATTTCTAAAAATGGCATTTCATCTTATTCATAGAGTCTTGGGTTAGTAGAGGGCAAATTACTAGTAAAAGGGATTTTGTTATTGGTGTTATACATAGATAATCAATCTACTTTTAGAAGCTACTACTCACAAACTTACCTAAAAAGCTTTTGTCAATGAGATTCTAATTTTTATGTTTTGATACTTTTGTCTAAAATAACCACCTACAAAATGTATGAAAATTCTATCACAATTTCCCTCCGTTGTGAAATAAATATGAATTAATGGTCCACATTGTGGACACATAGTGATTTATTTTAATAATAATTCATAATCAAATATTTATATAAATCTAGTCAGTAATATATTTTAGAAATTAATTAATTTTAAATCTAAAAATAGGTACTATTATAATCACCTGATTGCCTCTTCTCTGGAAATTTGAATGTTATTTCTTTCACAAGTCAAATGGAAAGGGGTCAGATTATGAAGTGTTTTAAAAATCAAAGAAAGTTTTATATTTGATCCTGAAGTCAATACAGAGCTAATAGAGTTTTCTGAATAGGGAAATGATGTGATCAGATATGCACTATAAGAAAATCACTTGAAAGTTGAGTGGCTTAGAGTTAAAGTAACAGATTTGGGAATTATTACTTTGAAAGTGATAGCTGAGACCAGAAGAATGAATGAGATCTCCGAGGAGGAGATTGTAAATGGAATGGATATTGGCCAGAAAAAGAATAAATAAGACAGAAACCTGGGATATGAGCTCCATAGGAGTTTCCCACCTTTGTAAAATCAAGGGATTAGACTAAATGACTTAAATTTCCTTCAACTCTAAAACTCTGAGAATCCTTAAAGTCATCATGAGTTGAGGTGGTTTCAGAAATGATTTATAAAGCACATAAGCTAAGGTTTTAAAGGATGACAATGACTCAGATAAGAAGAACACCAAGCAGAAGGCCTTCCAGACTAAGGAAAAAAGAATAAGTCAAATAAGTGAATTTTGAAAATCACAAACTTCTCTTTGTAAAGCAAATACTACTTCTTGTTCCTATATCAAAAAATATTTATGGCAAACAATGTGATATATATTACATTAAGAACTAAAAGGGGCATTCCTCTACAAATAAGTTTTACTTTTCTTTTTTGGCTTTAGTTATTTAAAAATAAATTAAACCATGTATCATTTAAAAAAAAAAAGGTGTGCAGAATGAAATATAGGCATTGATTTCAGTAAAACACACTGAGCTCAGAAAACAGCAGTGGTCAGCTTTGGTTCATTTGAAATGATTTTGGTCTCTGGCACATGAACGTTCAAAAAAAATTTTTTTTCAAACAGGCTAATGCCAACATAAGAGCCACCCATTTTTCAAGGTCATAATTGATACATATTAAAAAAAAAAAATGAGAACCACAGAATGTTCCAAAACAGCAGAAAGCTATCATAACTTTACACTCCTGGGATGTAAGAACTACAGCATTCTTTAGCTCCTATTTACAACATGAATACTAAATAGAAATGTTAAAAAATTATTACAGAAAATGAAGTAAAGTCGACATTATTCCTCTGTAGACCAACACCCTGAAGTGAGTCACCACTCAAATTTCAGCTTGCAAATGCATTTTTGAAAGAGAACTTCTTGTTTGCCATCTGTGACCAAAAACAAAACAAAACAAAAAACCCCACATAAGCTTTAATTAGATATTTGCATTACACCTGGATCATGGAAAAGGAAAATTAAGGTTCCCTTTTTAGGTGAACTTGTCTACTGCAAAGAATAATTTTACCAAATCAAAACTTACAAAACTTACTGTTATTTAAGATTATTAGTATTAGAAGAAATAATCCTAAAATTAGGAAAAGATTAAGTTGGAACTAGGCACAAAGGAAAACAAATCTGACCTAATAGAAAACTAAAAAAAAAAAAATCCAGTATAAAATCAAGCAATTACTGTAATTTACATAGCACTTCAAAGTTTGCAAAGCATTTTATGGATATTCTCTCATCTGATACATAGCTCTCTTAGGTAAAAATATAGACCATCTGCAAATGCTGAAAGAAATTAAAATATAATCAGGAAATACTGAACAAAATAAGTTAAAATACAATAAAACATAGATTATGCTAGTTTTTAAAACAAAATCAATATGTGCTACAGGGATCCTTATGTACTAAATATTTAGTGCCTCCCTTTTCCATCTGACTTCAACACCCTGCTGTAGAAGCCATTATTCTATTTTATAGTTGAAGAAACTGAAGCTATGGAGCTAGAAATTACCAGAAGAGGGAATCTGAACCTAGGTTTTCCAAAGTCTATTCAGCCCCTCTACGCGTTAGGTCAATATACTTCACTATTGCAGATTAAATGTGTAGACTAATTCAGAATAAGACATATTTTTAAATAAATTAAGTTTTATTATTTTTGTGAATGAAATGAGAGAGTTTGGCATACTGACAGCTGGTCTCTAAGTCAGGAACCTAAATTCAAATTATACTTTTATTAACTAGGATACCAGCAGCTTTTTATGTCAGTGAGAAGGGGTGGAAAACAGAAGGAAGAAAAAACAAAACAACTAAAACTAGACTTAAGAAAACATTACATAGAAGTCTTTAGGATATTTGCATTACTAGATAAGAAAAATTTGCACTCAGTTAATAATGAAAAGATTGCTTCCTAAATAATAAAGATTTCTCTCAGGGTTTTTTTTTCCCTTTACTTTATTCATATGGGATTTTAATCAAGTTAAATCTAAATTAGACAATTCCTTATTGTGTCAGAACACATTTTTAAAAAGAAGACTACACCAACATGTGCATTAAAGTAATTTTCTAATTCAGAAACTTCAATACACAAAATCTAAATTTGCACAGCAAATACATTCAAGGTATTTACATAACAACAACAAAAAAGTCTAGTCTTTTAAGGTACTAACAGGTTCCTTAGGTAGAAAAAAATTGAATGCTAGAGTATTTGGATTAAAGATTAATGAAAAGCTGACTACATCTTGCTCCTCTCAATCTGTCTTCCAATCAGAGGCAAGCTTTCAATAGTGTGATAATACAGCATGATCATTAAATAAGAATCAAAGACTCATGGGACTAGAAGAAAACTCAAGAAGTCCTTATCCATGCTGCATTCATGCAAGACAACCATCATCCAAGACTCAGTGTTATTCCAAGCAAATCAAATAAAAGAAATAAGCTTACTCTCTGCAAGGTAAGAGGACAATCTTAAACCTATATCACAATCTGATGATATAAGCAAAAAAAATCCAATAATTTCTAAGACCAAAAGAAAATTTTAATTCATGTAAATAGGGAATCCAAAAGAAAGTGAGAACACACACACACACACAAACTCTTTCAAAGATTAACAAGTGAAATTGAACTAAGCAGCATAATGCTCAAAAAAAAAAAAAAAAAAAGCTATGGGAAATTTTCAGCTAATTGTCTCCTCATTTCTTCCCTAACACCTTCAGTCTACAATTTTACTTACCCTCAAGTAATAGTAAATTACATCATATGTGACTAAAACATTTCCGTCTCAATTTCACCTTTTCCCAGCTAGAAACCACAATATCCATTGTTTCCCTCCAGATCCACCAGCAGCAGTTTAAAGATGGACATTTAATTTTAAAATGCAAAGATCTATAATAATGTAAAAGAAAATTAAGTAAGGATGACCAATTCAACAAGTATGTGAGGAACAACAACAAAAAAGTCTAAACAATATCTTTTACATATGAAGGAGAAAACACTTTTCAGTTTATCCCATCTATCCTATTTCTTTCCTATCCTCCCACATTGATAAGACTTATTGTAATGGCAATTCTTGGTATTAATTAGATCTAGATGCAGAAAAGTAGAATCTGAAATTTTAGGACAGGCAGCATCTATGTTAAGAATACCTTATTTATTCTTTTAAAAGGCAGATATTACTTGAATGCACAAATGATTCTGGTTTGAGGAAGACTTGATAAAAGGATAGGGGCAGCCAATTAAGATCCATAATCAATTAATAATAATAATTATATCTAGCATTATATAGCATTATGTGCTAACAATTATTACTATTATAAGTATTATAAATATTATGTAGTACTATGAATTTGTGACATTCATTTAAATCATCCACTGGCATGTGGAAAAATCTAGATGTTAAAAAAAAAATCTAGATGCTGTCTACCTAAGACTAATCTTTATAAGAGAGGCAACTGACATACATGTAAATAGAAGAAAAGATCTTGAAAACAAGAAAACCTGGATTCAAGTCAAGCTTCTGACAGAAACTTTTTAGGGTTTTGTTGTTTTTAGTGGTTAGTGTTTTAGCTATGGGTAAGTCACTTAACATCTAGAATTGCCTGGGAAATGGAAAGTTAAGTTTTTTCCCAGTTATTTACTGATATGCATTGCTTTAAAGGGCTTCCACACCAGGAATTTCCAAGAAAACAAAACAAAATCCCTATCCAATGTTACTGAAATATATTTGGTTTTATGTCATATTCATCTGCTATTTGTTTTTTGTTGTTGTTGTTTTGGAATTCTTACTTGATTTTGTTTAAAAAAATCTTCACAAATGAAGTATTTGTGACAGGCAGAAAACATTCTATTGTGGGTATTCAACAACAACAAAAATTCTTTTCAGTAATTTGTTGCTGTTTTTTGTTGTTGTTGTTGTTGTCATCTGACTCGTGATTTTATCCATGTAGAAAATTCCTATAGAGAAATTCTTTTTTGTCAGAGTAGGGTCAGCAACTCTGTAATTTATAGGCTACAATGACTTGCCCCATAACAATGAAAGTATATGTCAGAAGCAGCATTCCAATCCAGATCTTACAGACTCTTAACACCAATTCTTGTGTTCCTGAGCCATGCAGTATCTCTTTTGGTAGTTTTTCACTCATTTCCAATTCTATGTGACTCCATTTGTGTTTTTCTTGTCAAAGATTGTGGAGTGCATTTGCCATTTCTTTTTCCAGCTCATTTTTACAGATGAGGAACCAGGAAAATAGGGTTAAATGACTTGTCCAGTGTCACACAGCTAGTTGGTGTTTGAGGACAAAAAGGTTTTCACTTTGCTGCCCAAACTTTGTACTCCCCCACTGGCTGAGGTGCTCTCTCTGGCATGCTCTCTCTTCTCCCTCTGATTCTTTCTATCTCTGTCTCCTCTCCCTTCCTCTCTCTTGTTATTTCTATAGAAGAGACTTTTTAAAGGAGCTTGGGTTTGGAATGATCTTACTGACTTTTCATCTGGGCAAGTTTCATATTCCTGGTATTTACCACGGCTTTTAAATTTCATTTTTTGTAAAATAAATTTTATTGGTATCTTTTTTTCCAAAATAAATTCATTTATTTTAACATGAATTTGTAATCTTTCCCTCTAACCACTCTTCCTACTAAACAAACAATAATAAAAACTCTCATTGTAAACATGTATATAGTCCAACAAAACAAACTTTGGTGAAGTCTCAAAATGTCCCTCTTTCTGCAATTTAAAATTCACTACCTCCTTGGCAGGAGGTGAGTGACATCTCAATTTACATTTTGATAAGTTACATTTTTCAATAAAGCACTTTGTCAAGCACTCCTATAATACAGAAAAACACATTATAGTTCTTGGTTATTTGACTGGGAAACACACATGTAGGACTAGGGCTCTGCTAATTAGTCACACTACAGACTTTCACACATCATATATAGTCAGCAGCTCTAAATGTTTTATTGCCTATTCAGGTGTTCTAAGCACTTTTGAGATATACTTGTCAACTGCAAAATGTAGTACTTCCTTCTGCCTTTATCACACTGGTTGCCAGACAACAGAGAGGAGCTGAAGTGGGTAATGTTACAGTAAACACTTCCCTAAAACATTTATATGCCATTGATAAACAATAGCAAATTTGAAAACGAGATAGTGCCACACTATTGCAACTTTCAATCCCTACCCCGCTGAGACCTAAGAACTTAAAATCTTCATATACCTGGCAAGGAAAAACAGGGAAACATGATCAAAAGGAAGATGGCTGATTTATAGCTTAAATATGTCTTCCTCTAGAATGTTTAATAGTGAGCTTTAGTCATTCAATACATTTTGAAAATACTATTCAACAATAAATTACAGTAGTTGCAACTTCCATTGCAGCACTCATAAATATCATTGGGCTTTCAAGAAACCAATTACAGAATATTAAATCATTTTACATTGCTTTCAAAAAATCTTTAATTTGAATTGCAACATGGATAACCTGAATAGTCAGAGGGGGACTAGAGTTTAAGCATTGTATCATGTTGTCTTACGTTTGGGACATGAGAAACTCCTAGCCAAACTGACATAACGACCAAATGTCTAGTGAGTCATGGCATCATCACTTATGACTTAGTTGGTTCTAAATTATTTAGGTTATTCAAAAGAATATGAAACAATGGAGCAAGCTATTTACTGAGCACCTAACTATACTATGCTTAGGAAGGATACCGGAAAAACATCGGAAGCCATTACTCCTCTACAGAATTGTCATATTACAAATGAAACTGAGGCTCAGAAAGACTAAATTATTTGCTCACACAGGTAATAAGTAATAGGTATAAGATTCAAACCTAAGTTCTCGAAACTGCGGTCTTTACACTGGACCTTAAATGAAATCTAATTGACAAAACTACCACAGCAAGCAACAGCAAAACATAATGAACAAATCAAGGGCCATATATTCTCAGTAGGAGTTATAGGAAGGTAGAAATTCCTTTGCCATGGATTTAGGAAGCTTTTGTGAAAAAAAAAAAAAAAGAGAGAGAGACAAGTCAGGGTTAGAGATCTGGCTATAATAATTTGTGCAGGGAAGGGGGTAAAGGGCAAACAAGACAGGAAGAAATATTATAAGTAAAAGCATGGAAGCAGTAATAAGCATAGCATGTTAGGGGATTAGAAGGGATTCCTAGGTATATTAGCCTAAATTCAATGGTGGTGTCAGATTGGCTAAAATGACAGGAAAAGATAATGATGAATGTTGGAAGGGGTGTGGGAAAACTGGGACAATGATACATTGTTGGTAGAACTGTGAATTGATCCATCTATTCTGGAGAGCATTCGGAACTATGCTCAAAAAGTTATCAAACTGTGCATACCCTTTGACCCAGCAGTGTTTCTACTGGGCTGATATCCCAAAGAAATCTTAAAGGAAGGAAAGGGACCCACATATGCAAGAATGTTTGTGGAAGCTCTTTTTTGTAGTGGCAAGAAACTGGAAACTGAATGGATGCCCATCAATTGGAGAACGGCTGAATAAATTATGGCAATGAATGTTATGAAATATTATTGTTCTGTAAGAAACGACCAGTAGGATGACTTCAGAGAGGCCTGGAGAGACTTGCATGAACTGATGCTCAGTGAAGTGAGCAGAACCAGGAGATCATTATACGTGGCAACAACAAGACTATAGATGATCAATTCTGATGGACGTGGCTCTCTTCAACAATGAAATGTTTCAAACCACTTCCAATTGTTCAGTGAAGAAAGCCATATACACCAAAAGAGAGGGATATGAAATGTGGACCACAACATAACATTTTCATGCTCTCTACTGATGTTTGCTTGCATTGTGTTTCCTTTCTCAGATTTGTCAAGTATTTTAACATAATTAACATGTAGTGGATTTCCTGCCATTTAGGGGAGGGGAGGAAACTAGGGGGGAAAAATTTGTAACGGAAAGCTTTGTAAGGGTCAATGTTGAAGAATTACTCATACATATGTTTTGCAAGTAAAAAACTTTAATTAAAAAAAAATTAAAAAACTAAATTCAATGGTGGTTTCCTATTAGGGAATAGTGATTGATAAGTAGAGAGTGACTGATAAGAGAAATACTGGTTGTCTGACTCTGGGCAAGGCATTTAACCCTGTTTGCCTCAGTTTCCTCACCTATAAAATGAGCTAGAGAAGGAAATGGCAAACCTGTTTTGCATCTTTGCCAAGAAAACCTCAAAAGGAGTCATGAAGAATAAGATATTCCTGAAATGACAGAATAACAACAGCAAAAGTGTGATTATTGAGGTCCTTAACAGCTAAGTAGATTATTTTAGAACCGGAGTTATTCATTTTTTTGTGTCTTAGTCCCTTCAGGCAGTCTGGTAGAAATGATGGACTCCTTCTTGGAAGAAAGTTTGAAATGCATAAAGTAAAATAAATAGGATTACAAAAGAAAACAATTATATTGAAATAGTTATAATAATTTTTTTTAAGCACATGGACCTCAGGTTAAAAGCCCATTTTAGAGTTTTGCAACAAGCAGTAAGAAAACAGTAAGGATTTCTGACCTAGTATTCAAAGTAACTAAAGAATAATTTTTAGGAAAATAAGTCCAATAGCAATGTGGATTAGAAAAAAAGTAAATTAAAGATAGAGATACCAGCTAAAAGTATACTATAGAATCACCAAATCACAGATATCTAACTGTAAGATAATTACCTACTTAAAAATGACAGAGGAATTTCAAGGAAGGATTCTTTAAAATGGGTAACAAATAGAACTAGGATATCTAGAGAGCTGAAAGGAAAACAGGGATATAGAGGAATGTGACATTTAGAAGTTAAGATGTGATAAATCAAACAATTAAATGGAGAAGGAAGATGATTCCCAAACCACTATTATCTGGATACAAGGGAAGGCTTTTGTTTTTGAAATAAGTAGAGAAACCACAGGACCTGTCTTAGATATATATATGGAGGTATGATGAAAACAGTTTTGCTAACAAGTAAGAGAAACTTTATATGTGTATGGTGGTGGTAATTGTTCATAGAAGAACTAAAAATGGGAGGGGCAGCTAGGTGGCCCAATGGATAGAGCACCAGCCCTGAAGTCAGGAGGACCTGAGTTCAAATTTGATCTCAGACACTTAACATTCCCTAGCTGTGTGACCCTGGGCAAGTCAGTTAACCTCAATTGCCTCAGCAAAACGAAGGAGAAGGAGAAGGAGAAGGAGAAGGAGAAGGAGAAGGAGAAGG
>JAJPUD010000009.1:474764-644102 GCA_023553655.1 Myrmecobius fasciatus | reverse complement strand
AGGAGAAGGAGAAGGAGAAGGAGAAGGAGAACTAAAATGGGGCTGTTAAAAAAAATAGTGCTTAGTATTAATTAAAAGGGGGGGAAGAACATAACAGATATGTTGAAGGGGGGAAAAAAAAACTTGATAATCATGGTTTTTGGATGGCAATTCACCAATAAAGGAGTCAAATTACAAAATGAAATAGAAAACTAAAATATCTTCTGCTTAAGGTAACACATATAAAGCATATGGACTTATACAAAATGAAGGACAACATAATAAAATGTTATATGCTTATCTGGATCCAAAAAAGTAAGAATGGCAATTGTGATTTTTAAAAAAATAATCTAATAGAAAGCATAGAAAGATACTGTTGCAAACTATCAGCAGTAATTTTTAAATGTACTAAAAATCACTATCAATAAAAGAAATATAAATTAAATTATTAATGATCCAACAAAAATCAAGATAATTCCTTTGGAAAATTAGCAGGATATTGAATCTATACAAAGAGTCAGGATATTTATATTTTAGTAACAATAACAACAAATGGGAGAAAAACCAAATACATATCATAAAGATATATCACTTAAGATATAACAAATATATGAGAGCCAATCTACCAAAATATATACAAACTTTACACACATCGCCACCGCCACCACCTACAAAACAAGTGTTTCTCATAAATACAAAATAAATGTTTGTTGGTTGGTATAATTAAAGAAAGATCATGTTAAAAATGATACTATACCCTAAATTACTGATTTCATTCTACACTGAATTATCAGGGTCATAATTTTGTAGAATGAAGCAATAAAATGATTAAATTCATAGGTCATGCATATCTACAGAATGAACATGAGTATAAATGAAGGAGGTTTGACATTATTAAATTTTAAATTTTATTTTTAAAAACTATCAGGTACTAAAATTAGGTCAATGAAATAGATCAGACAAGGAAGAATTAGAAGGAAATGTATATAGCTATCATCTTTAAAAAAAAACAAAACTAAGATCAAACAGTACCAATTAATAACTCTTTATTCAACCATAACTGCTGGAAAAATTGGATAGCTATATGATAGGCTTACATCAGTGTCTTACATTCTATTCCACACACACAGACACACACAGTCAGCAGAGAAAAGAATTTTCTTTCATATTTTTATTTAATTTTTTTGTTCTAAACTTAAATAGAAGTATTTCCACATACACAAAAGAACATAAAAAAGAATATTGTACACAAAAATGTGAATCACCATTTCATACTACTTAATAAAGGTTCTCTCATATAGCTATGAATAGGGGATGAATTCATAACAAGTCGTACCATGGAGATCATAAAAAATAAAATAGACTATTTCAATTATTTAAAAAAAAACACAAAAAGCTATTACACAAATAAGAATGCAATTAAAATGAGAAAAGATACAGGCTAAGAGAAAAATTGACCATATCGAATAAAATTCTGATATCCAAAACTATGTAGGGAATTGAGACCAATCTATATTCTCAACCTATTTCTTAATAGATAGGAAAAGTATATGAATAAAATTTTCAAAAGAAAACAAAACTATTGACAACCATCCTAAAAGTGACCAAAATCATTTGTAATCAAAGAAATGCATAATAAAACAATTTAGAGGCATGGTTTCCCATCTAAATGGGCAAAAATGGTAAAAGAAAAATTTATTATTGGTATTATTGGCACACACTGATTCACTATTTTTGGAGCTGTGAATTCTTCTATTTTTAAATACAATTTGAAATTGTGTAAATAAAGCTACAAAACTCTCTATACCATTTGAACCAATGATCTCACTATTGAAGTTAAGCTCTAAGGATGCTAATAATAATACACAAAACAGTCATAATAGCACCTTTTGTAAAAGTAAAAAGTTGGAAACCATGTGCCAAATCATTAGTCAATGGGTGAACAAATTATGGCATATGAATATAACAACATATCTAAACAATAAGAAATAACAAATATCAAGAATTCAGATCAACAACATTGTTGATGTTATCTCCCAATGCTAGTATTAATTTAAAACATTTCCTTATACAGATTCAAAACTTCTAAAATATAACATTATATGTATTACTAATCAAAATCATTTTATGCTGCTTTGTGTTCACAGAGTATACATGGCATGGGGTTCAAATAAGTTGAGAAAAAAAAAAGTCAAATAAGTTGAGATTTTGTATGATTTGCTGAAATAAAATTGAGCAATACAAATTTAAAATTATAATAACTATGCAAATTTGAAAACATCATTTATGAATACACTAAGATGAAATTTGAACTTTCTGGTTTAGGAGGAATAACATCTTTTAATAACTGGAGAACACACACAATATTTTCTCAGATAGCATTATTTTTATATATTGCTAAAAGGATATTTTTATTCTTTCTCTAGTGGCTGAATAACTATATCTTCTTATAGTAAAATGAGGGAGGGGACTCATGGAAATAAAACATACGCAAAACAACAGAGCGCAATCTTGTCTCACTTTTATTACAACCAGGTTATTCTAATTAGTAGATAGATCAGTTGGATAGATGATATAAAATCAATAATATTGCCAAGAAAAAACGGTCAACTGCAAGATGCTGCTTGAGCTTTCTGCTCCAAATAGGTTTGAGAGGAAAATAAGGATTAAAACAAGGTTTTGTTTTTAAATCAAAGTAATGCAAAATTAGAGGCAATGACTGAAGAGTTTATACTGAAGAGATCAAAAATGGGAAGTTTAGAAAACAATACAAATTCCCAGGATAATGAAATTAAAATGTTGTGAATTATTTAAAAAATATATAGCTTAGAGTCAACAACTTTGGTAGTATGCTATACACAACTCTGGTTTGTATCTAAGTTAATAATTCCCCCAGTTGTCATACAGTATGGGAAATGTTACACCTAAAGTAGGGGACTAGGTCTGCAAAGTAAATAAGTTTTACTTGGAGGAGGAAGAAGACTGGGGGGGGGGGGAAAGAATGAATATTTGGATTTTAATATATGAATTTAGAAGTATATATGTGTTCATGTATGTATATGCTTTTTTAAAAAGCTAACTTGAAAAAGGATGCTGCATTTTTCTATGGCTAAGTCTCATTTAAAAAAATTAAGTCTGATCTCTAGCAGCTGGAAGCTGATTGGTGGTGAGAGGAGGACAGCTTAAGCCATTACTCTTGTTTTGTGGGCATTTGAAGTAGCTGCCAGACATGTGACATTAACTGTTCCAATTGGCTGGTAGTGACATCATTTTATTATTCAACTTTTTGTTTGTACTTGAGCTTCCCCCTTTTAGGGACCTCAGGACCTCATGCAGCCAAGTCAGTTTAGAGGATGAAGAGAGAGGAAGCTGTGTGTCTCCAACATCTATGAAGTACCAAACTTCTTTTGTTTTTTCATAACCCACTGTACATCCTGAGAACTAGTGAAATGAAGTTTCAAATAACATAACAATGCTGAATTCTTTTTCAAACAGTATTATTGGGAAGTGGGGAGGGGATGGTGGTGTTACTGCTAAGGCATTAGTCAATGCTAGTAGAGATTTACATAAAAATTCAGAGGGTTTGTTTTGAAAAAGCCTGAAGACTACCAAATGGAAACCATATGCAGTTTAATGATGGAGGCTCACTTAACAAATCTGCTTGACGATTTTGTTAAAACACAGACTCGGGTAGGATATCTTTCCCTTTTTTCCTCCCTCATTACAATTATGCTTATACATTTATCCATGGAAAAAACCTGGATTTGGTGTTGGAACATTCAGGTTACACTATCATTTCAGCTTCTTAGTGATAACAACAATTTCACATTTAAACAAGACTCCAGGGTTTTCAATTCACTTTCCTTCCAAGTAGCTTTGTGAGGCAGATAGGATAGGAAATCTTAGACCCCCATTTGCTATGAAAAAACTGATGTTCAGAGACGCAAATTACCTGTTCCAGAGTTACAAAGCTAGTAAAAATCAATACTGGAATTTGAATCCAGGTCTTTATAAGTCCAACTGTAATGTTTTTTCTACTATACCTGTATGAGTTTGGACAACTAAACTCTATGAACACTGGGTTTCTCATTTGTAAAATAATTAGGCTGAATTAGAAGATCTCTTAATTTAATCCTAAATTTCTATTCAGCTCTAAATTCCAACAATTATGAAAATTATTATAGATAATGGTACATCTTGGACAGTGAATTCCATGAGGGCAGAGGTCATGACTTATTTAATCTATGTATCTTTTTCTGTGTGCAAGCACACACACACACATCTCAAGGGGATTCATGTCCACACAAACACATAGAGACTTCAAAAATGTCAAAAAATAAGGGTACCAAACAACAATGATTCTGAGTCCAATGAATTATAAATTAGGATATTTCTCTCTCAATACTATAGAGATGGTAAATTTTATTGTATATTTTCTCCCTCCCTTCACCCTTTCTCTTTCCCCCTCCCTCCTTCTCCCTGTCTCTCCTCTTTCCTTCTCTCCCCCCCCTTCTATCTCCCTCACTCCATTCTGCTCTACCTCTTCTTTTCTCTCTTTTGTTTTTTAAAGTGTATTTTAAAGCAAAGGAAAGACATTGGAATTACAAAGGATCTAGGTTTGAACTTTCACTCTATTTGATCTTGTCTAGGACAGATCTATTCCCTTCTCTTATCAACTTCTTCATCTTGGAAATGGGGCCTCAAAGAATCATTAAGGTCCCTTCTAGCTCTGAAACTTATGAAGAAACATGAAAATCGGAATTTACATATACTATCCCAGTCTAGGAGAAATTGTAACAAGGGATGTATGCATAGTTATTAACAAACTCAAAAACTTTCCTTATTAAGGGCAGCACAAAAGGTGGGCACAATGTAGTGATTGGAGAAAAGGGCACCTGCTTTTCTTCCAGGGCTGGCATAAAATATGAGAGAAAGCATCCTGACTGTCATCATTAATGTCAAATATTATTTTGAGGATGGTTTAGATATTTTAAAGATGATCTGACTTAAGCAATGATGGAAATTTTCCACTACCATGAAGGGCTAACAACATCTTTTCTTTCCTAATCTCACTGCTTTATTCTGCCCAGACTTGCCATTCAATTATTATTTAGACTTTAGATAGTAGTTCATATTTGCAAAGTACTCAGCAAACATTTATAATCCTTCACAAAACCTCAGCGATGAAACTACTTTGGGGGAGGGAAGGAAAGAAAAGAGGTACTTGCCTAAAGTCAGAATTCATAAAAAAAACTTAAATATATCTTTGTCATTTGAGCTTCCAACTCCCTCATTGCTCCCTTTATTCTCTTTTCTAATACTTGACTCCTTATGCTCCATGAGACTTCAAACAACCAAACTGCTTCCCATCTTTGTCACATCAAACAAGATGTTTCCTTTTATTTTTTTATTTAAAACTAATAATGATTTGATGGAAGAGCATTCTTTATTCCCTGATGCAATGAGCATTTATTAAGCACCTACTTTGTGCCAGAAATTTATTAATTATTAGCAATATATCAACAACAATAGAAGATATAATTCTGGGCTTTGAGGAAATATTGGAAATATTTGGAAAATAGCATATGCTTACCTATTTATTAATCAATAAGCATTTATTAAACATCTGCTATATGTCTAAGATGGTTGGTAATTTCCCTTTACATCTTTATTGGTCTTTTCAAACAAATCACATTTTTCATCATTCAAAACTTTTCTCTTTTTGCCTTCAGAATCTGATTCCGGGTGCTACTAGATGATACAGTGGATAAAGCACCGGAACTCAGGTCAGAGGACTTGGGTTCAAATTTGATCTCAGACATTTAATATTAACTAGCTGTGTATGTCACTTAACCCCAATTGTCTGACCAAAACAAAACACAAGAATCTGATTCCAGAGAAACATTCTCAGAACTATTTGAAATCTGCTTTCCCCAAACCTAGATTTTATTGTCAGACTGGGCCCATATTTCCTTTATTTCTTTATCACAAATTCTAGGACATAATGGTCATTCCATTCTCAAAGATCCCATAATTTCCTTACCTATAACAGTTCTGATTAGACAATCAGATGTGAATTAATTTCCACTTGCTGGTTTATCTAACTTTTGAAGGATAACTTCAGGAGGACAACTGAAAAGTTATTAAATGCTCTGCTTTTGTATTGGGAGAGTTTTCTTTGAAGGAGGGATAAAAAGAGGGGCAAGGAGATGAGAAAGTTGGAGAGAAAAAGAGGGAAAAAAGGAAGGAGATAGAGTATTTAACCAAATGTCTGGATACCTTAAGTTCCCCCCCTTCTCCCTTACTAATATGCATCTGTGCCTTGTGCTATTTAACAAACTATTCATCTATTTCTTCTTTCTATGTAGCTGGCCTGTGGTATACTTAAAAATTAAAATCACGTCTATTTCTCCTATCTTTGGCTTTCAGCTAAACCGCCATAGAAGTTCTTGGATTTCCTCAGAAATATACTGTCTTAATATTGAATGCAGCTTCTACCCCCCTGTTTCTTTGGAATAGGCCTTAGCCCAGTAATGAATTTCATACCGAAAGTCTCCATGATATCTATGAGACATCATAAATTTATTTCCTAGCATTAGAACCTTTGATTCTTCTTGTTTGTTGTGTAAATTTTGGGCAATTATGTACAGACACTTGAGGCTATGGATTTTGCTACAAGCTCCTTTCTTAGATTTTTCGTCTTTTATAAATTTCTCTGCATCTCATCTTTTCTTCTTCCTCCTTTACGGCTACAATCTATTGTTTTTAACTTCAGGGGTATGCAAAGTTTTCTGCGTACTCCACATATCTTAGTTTAAAGTCATTTTGGTCAGATTTGCAAAACAAATTTAATGTACATAAGTGAGTGGATTCATAATAATTCAAGGCAACAAATACAAAGTAATAGTAAGGGACAAGGAGATAGGCAAAATAGAAGGTGACAACTGATTTTAGCCTTTAAGGAGAGCTAAGGTTTTGAAGAGGTGAAAGTGAAGAAATGCATTTACAATACAGGTGGAGAGGAGGAAAAGGTTGGGGCACAGACAGGACAGTCTTTGTAAACATAGAGACAAGAGATTGAATGTTGTGTGTGAAGAACAGAAAAAAGGACAGTTGGGGCAGAATATAAAATGTATGGAGGGCAACAGTCAAATGATCCAATTTGTAATTCAAGATTTGTTACTACTATGGGTAACTTCAGGCAAATCACTTTTTATTCCTCAGTTTCATTATCAGTAAAATTGAGAATATAATAGCTGTTCTACCTCCTTCACAGGATTTGAAAATATTTTGAAAATGTAAAAACCTCTTTATAAAATATGGTCATGCCTTCTCTATTTAGCTTCACCCCTCTAAAACACAGCAAAAAAACAGGAAGCAATAAAAGAGCTCTCAACAGCCAAAAGGGAAACCATAAAGTCCACAAATGAATTAATGAATGAAAAAGCATTTATTAAGCATTTACTATGTGCCAAGCTCTGTGCTAAGTACTAGGGATACATCAGAAATTCAAAATAGCTCTAGAAGCTCATGAAAATTCATACAATTTAGAAACCCGGATATTTACTGGATTCATATTCCACAGGCCTATTTACTTTCATTTTACAAACAATTCTAAAAATATACATTATCTAGTTACAAGTCCACAGTAGGCATACAGATTGTAGCAAAAAGTGATAACTGACATAAAAAGATTAAAGAAAAAAAAACCTACAGAAAGCAGATATAAACAAGCCCTGGAGGCATCTATGTATTTCACAATGATAAAATAAATAAGATTAAAATCGTATTGCTTAGGTGACCTTGAGCAAATCATACATTCTTACCTGGCCTCAGTTTCTTCCTACTACAAAATTCTTATTTTATGATTTTGCTCACTAAGGCCCATTAACTTGCTTTCATTTTCTACAGAAAAGCTTACCTATTAAATTACTAAAAAGATAGCAGAAATCTGGAAAAAAAAAAAAGGTCCCTTAACTTCCCACTTCTTTATGTTAAATTTCTTTTATCTCCACCCAATCTAGCTGCTTCTGGTTCTCTCTTTAAGGACATTTGTATGCTCTATTGTTAAGACCTCCTTGCAGGTCAGTGCATTATCAATGATCTCTCTCTTTCTTCAATCCAATCCTATTCATTTACTCTTCATCTCTAGTCCTCTAAAGACATGTTCATATTTCTCTTACTCTTAACCTATGCATTTACACACACACACACACATCCATTATAGATCTATACACAAAGAATAGATTTAAACTACTTCTATGATTTCATCCTTATAAGGCAACAATAAGGAAACTAGCTATCAAAGTAAATCTGTACCTTATCAGCAAACAGTATCAGAGGGTTGCCTGAGGCAATGAAAAGAGACCTAGCCCAAAGAGTCAAAGGCCAGACTTTCAATCACATCTTCCAGTTTCTTTCCCCTCCTCCCACAAAGTCTGGCTCTCTAACCATTATACCTTACTAGTTTAGCAATATTCCTCCCCATATATGTATGTGGACACATACATCCACATGTTTTCACTATCCCCTTCATTATTTAATGTCATTTTATAATAAATACATAGGGTTGTGAGGAAGATCAAATGACGATGATTTCTGTAAAATACCTAGTGCTTATAATCAGGCATTTATTAGGCTTATAAATTAATAAATCCCTTATAAAAGTAGTCTAGACTTTCCATCTCCTATTCCTCACTGCCCATTCAGTCCTTAATCTTTCAAAAAATGCCTTCTACCCTAATTAAACTACTAAAATTATTCTTTCATCTAATCTCAATCACCAAATCCAATGGTCTTTTCTAAGACTTTATTCCTCCTTAACCTTTCAGATATTTTTGCCAAAGGCAGCTGTCCTTGGGATTCTCCCCTGAAGGGCTCGGAAACGTTAAGTTCTCAATTAAATGATGTGGACAAAACTTACAACCTCCCTGTTTTTCAGTTTCCACATCTGTAAAATGAAGGCATTGAGTTACAAGGCTTCCAGGTTTATGTCCTATGAATCTGGCAGGTTTCTCTATCCCCATCCCTCTTTTCTAAATTGGTACTTACAAGGATTCTGTACATCATCTTCTTTCCCTTATATTTCTTCTTTTGCCAAAATCATCCAATCTCACAGTTTCAAATATCAAACTCTCAAATTTTTAATTCCCAATTCCAACCCTGTCATGAGTTCTTGACTAGAATTTTCCAAGTGTTTACCATAAACCATTACTACATCTCTGGTAATCAGTCAAAAATCACTTATCTTTCCCCTAAAAACCCCACCCTATTATTTCTGAATTTCCTATTTCTATTAATAGCATTATATTTCCCCAAGTTCAAATCTTTGTCACCCTTGACTCTTCCATTTTCACACCTCCCACATTTAATCAGTCACCAAGTCTTATCAATTATATATCTAAAATCTTATATCTAACACCCCCTCATTCCTACTGAAAGCAACCTAGCTCAATTTTCTGAGATCCCTATAACCAATCACTTTTGCCCAGTACGCATCCTACATATTGTTGATAGATAATCCTCCTAAAGGAGGATCTGATCATATCACACTTCTGCTCAACCTCCAACTATTCATCATTGCCTCCTGGGTAAATAAGATATCCTAACTCCTTGGTCTGGTATTTGGGTTCCTTTATAATTTGAGCTTAAACTGCTTTTTTAGGTTTATCTATCATTATTGCCCTTCATTAAAAGGCTTACTTCAGTCAACTATACTATTGCACCTAGAACTTATGCTTTTGCCTCTATACTCACCAAATTTCTCCTATCAGAAAAATCTTTATCCTGTTCTACCTGTCCAATTTTACCCAATCTTTAAATGATGAAATATAGTTCACTCTGTTCCCTTCTCTAAGTCTTTCTTAATTCTCCCAGGTGGGAAGAAGTAATCTCTTTTACCTTGAACTTTGGGAGAGTTTTGTCTGGCCTTTTACTGGAGTTTCATGTTATTATTACTCTGGTATATACAATAGGACCCCAGATTAAAAGCTGGAAGAGATTGCAAAACTTGCTTTACATACAGGCCACAAGTGGAAGTGCTGTTCTTTTAACCAAAGTCCTCTGACTTCAAATTTGTTGTTCTTTCCATTGAAAAATGGTATCATCTCATCTCTTAAAGATGAGCTTATAAGAGGCAGCTAGGTGGTAAAGTGGAAAGAGCACCAACCCTGAAGGCAGAAAGACTTGAGTTCAAATTTGGTCTCAGACACTTAACACTTCCTGACTGTGTAACCCTGGGCCAGTAACTTATCCCCAACTGCCTCAGGGGAAAAAAAAAAAAAAAGATGAGCTTATAAGACTATAAGGTCTATGAGGACAAAGTCAATGCTAATCACATTTGGATTCTTCTTTCTTAATTTTCCTGATTTAATCAAGAGTCAGCTCAAAGCCCATCTTCTACAGGAGGCAAAGCTGCGAATACCTTCTTTCAGATTATCATTTACTCTGTATCTATCTTTTATGTACCTACTCATTTGGCATGTTGTTTGTTGTTCCCCTTTTAGAATGTTTCATATATTCCTTGAACAAAGGCTGTCTTTGCTTCTCGTAGTATCCCCTGAACTTGACATAGTGTCTCATGTGTATTAAGTATGTAATCAATAAATAATTAAGTACCTAATATGTGCTAGGCACTATGTTAAATGCTGGGTAATAGATTCTTCTAGACTCCCTGATACAGCTTTTTTTTTTTACAAAACTGATATTGAATGTTTTCTTAATTATTCCATGTTTGCTATGCAATAACCCTTAGTTATCAAAAAAAAAAAAGTTTTAATTATGTTCAGTATGGACTAAGGAAGACAGAACTTTCATACTAGAAGAATTTTACTCCCCAATAGTTATATTTGTAAAGGTTGGTGCCCAGGGGGTCAAATTTTCTCTGGGCTACCCAAAATGACTAATTCCACGAGGGTTCTGATTTGCATAGTTTTACTGCACAAGGCATTATTTATTAGTCATCAGAACTCCAGTAGTAACCCAGTAGAAATCCCCAAGGAGGGCATGCTCTGCTGAATTTGTATGTTCTCCCCCTACTCTATTAAATGGCATTAGGCAGAGAAGACAAACTAGATGGACCGGATTTCCAAATGAGTTGTTTTTACTTATATTTTTATAATGTTGTACTAACCATGACATATTCATTTTACATGTAAGTAATTATGTATATGTTAACTGATTAATCCAATTATCCCAGATTTTTTAAAATTACAATGAGGTCCCTGTCCAAAGTGGGGGGAAGGGAGGAAATGCAATATTAGAAGTAGTAGAACAATCATGAATTTTTTTTTTTAATTTCAAAATAAAAGCAGCAAAGGTGTATCACCATTTTCCCCAAAGGTTGTCTATTGGCTCTGTAAAACCATAATGAACCTTTCTCCCCTAACCTCCCTCTACTACTTCTCCATCAAACTATCCTGAGAAAGGACCATTTTAAAAAAAATTCTATTCCCAGATTCCTCTAGAGACCTACAGGGACAGGAGAATAATTAGATGTAATGTCCACAGTGAATTCTCATTCAAATTTCTTGACTCCCAGGGAGAATTGTGTGTCAAGGTTAAGTTAAAATACAGACCTGCCACAGGCACAGTATGCAAAACAAATCAACCAAAAGGAAGATGCTAGGCCAAGGCCCGAAAGGCTTTTTTATTTACAATCACAAAAGCAGTCAAGGATGCTATGGTGCCAGCTTAGTTCAATGGTGCCAGCCTAGTTCACACAGATTTTGAAGAGTCCACTATTTCAAACAAACTGAGGGACCCAAAGAATCTACTTTGGACTTAAGGTGGTCCTTATTCCTCTTTCAGAATCCATGAAATAATGTGCATGCAAGTAGGTGCTTAATAAATTGGTGTTCAATTACAACTGAAATGAGAAGAAAATTTTAAAATGAGCCCATAAAATGTATAAATAACATCTAACATTTATGAAATATATCATATGTACCAGGTAGTAGACAATGAGCTTTACAAATACATTTTATTTGATCCTCAAAAACAACTTGGGAGAAAAATGCTACGATTATTCCCATTTTATAGTTGAGGAAACTGAGGCAGACAGAAGTTTAAATGATTTATTTGCTCAAGGTTACAAAACTGTTAAGTGAGACCAAATTCAACTCAGATCTTCCTGATTTCAGGCCCAGCACTCCATCCACCATGCCACCTTGGCTGCCTTTATTATTATGTACTTTAAGTGTTTTCTATTAATTGAATCCAACTAACAGGTATATGGTATTAAAGGTGTAAAGACAAAAGATTAAGGAATCCTAAGCCACGAGGAGCTTATACTCTGTCTAGGTGTAATACCATATATTCACATATTAGCAAATAGAAGGCAATTTGAGGAGGGAGAGAGGAAGAGGGAGAAAAAAGGAGAGAGGTGAAAGAAAGGCAGAAGGAAAAGGGGAGGTGGAAGAAAGGGGAAGAGAGAGAAAGAGAAGGAAAAGGAAACAACTGAGGGAAATCAGGAAAAGCTTCAAAGGAACCTAGAAGAAAAAGTATTCTGAGAGTCAGAAGTGAATAAAATGAGTTGTGGTAATGCTTGGATGTAGGAGATGGCATATGGAGGTTTGAGCAATTAATAGTCTAATTTGGCTAAAACCAAGTGTGTATGAGGGATGTGGAAGAGACCTCAAACACTTGAGAAGCTTGTATTTTATTCTGAAGCCAATAGGGAGCTGGTGACGGATTTTTAGAGAAGAAAGTAATATATAGGGTCCAATCCATACCTCAAGAAAGTAACTTTCATAGCAGCAGTCATTCTTTGAATAATTAGATCTGAGAACACATTTTATGCAATCTGAGTCACTATGAGGTACTATGACTCAGAGCTAGGACTAGGGCTGCTCAAAGTAGGCAGTCATGTTAGGGGTAGCCCTAGTGATAAATGCTCCCATTTACAATACCAGAAAATTGTACTTTGCACAAATATTTATTCTATGATAGGTCGAGTGATGTGTCTACAATAAAGGCACAAAGTTTCTGAGGGAAATATGTAACAAAGGTCCCAGTTTTCAAATTCTGCTTAGAATTTACCCAGCTCTTCCATAACCTTCTGGCCACCAAATTAAGATGAAACAGGAAAACAGAGTTTTATCTGTGAAGGATATGTGTATTGCCTATGTATATTATATGTATATCCATGAAAGTTGGTCTAAAGAGTGGCTTCTAAGAAGTCATAAATGCTTTTTTTCTGGAATTGTACATCTCTACTCCAAGAGAAAATCATTTCTGTATAAAGGGGAACAGGAGACTGGGGTCAGAGTTTGCCAAGTGTTCACCTCAGAGAAGGAGTATTGGAGTAGAGTTATATCTGTCCTCTTTATGTACTGTTGATTTAAGAGAAATAATTTTTAGACTCAAGCCTCTTTCCTACTTCTTAATGGGGAAGGAGTGCTCCAACTGTATCTGAAACCCTGACCCTCCACCTAATACCTAGTATGAAGACCATCAAAAAACTGAAATATTTATTTAAGCTTATAGCAAATAGAAATAACAGAACTGAGTCTTAGATTATATCTGTAGTTTCTGAATTGTTCTCTATCAATGGGTCTTCTTGGTCTCAGGCCTCCTTCACAGTCAGAAAAAATTAATGAGGACTTCAACAAACTTTAGCGTATCTGGGATTTACCTATTTTGCTTGTATTTAAAATGAAAACTGATAAATGGCTTGATTTTTATTAATTTTAAATTATAAACTAATTTAAAAATAATAAATCCATTGCATATTATAAAAATATCTATGTGAAAAATAACAATATTTTCCAAACCAAAAAAATGTAGTGAAAAGAACGGCATTGTTTCACGTATTTGTGCACCTCTAACATCTGACAACAGGAGAGTGTTAGATTCTCATATAAGTTTCTGCATTCAGAAAAAGAAAATCCAGCCTCACATAGGTGTGTAGATAGAAAGGGGTGCTATATTTTAAAAGGCAAATAACATTTTAGTAATGTTATAAAAATAGTTTTGACCTTGTGGACTGCCTGAAGATGTTTCAGAGAAATTCGGACACCACATTATCACAAGTACTGCCATGTTATATCCCTGGACATCTTTATTTTAATTTTAATTATAAAATAGGGGGAGAGGAAGGAATCTCCTTCATTGACATTATAGAAGAATACCAGGGTTAATGGGCTGATACCCATAATAATCTTTGAAATGTTTGAAATAAAAGCCCTTGCTTTATGACACATTCAGGAATCAGTATATGGGAAGAGGAAACTTTTTTTTTTTTTAAATTTTCAATTATTTTCCTCTGGGAATTGCTCCCTTGGTCAAAGAACCGTCCAATATAAGTGACTTGAAGGCAAGGACAACTCTGTCTTGCACCATCAATTTCTTTTTTTTTTTTAATTTTATTTTATTTGCATAACATATGTGTGGGTAATTCTTCAACAATAACCCTTACATAGCTTTCCGTTACAAATTTTTCCCCCCAACTTCCCCACCCCTTCCCTAGATGGCAGGATATCCACTACATGTTAATTATGTTAAAATATTGGCAAATCGAATATATGTACACATATTTCCAAACTTATCATTGTTGTGCAAGGAAAATCTTATCTACACAAACAATATATCAGATAAAGGAAACACAATGTAAGCAAACATCAATCAAGGAGTATGAGAATGTTATGTTGTGGTCCACATTTCGCATCCCTCTCTCTGGGTGTATATGGCTTTCTTCAGTGAACAATTGGAGGTGGTTTGAAACATATCATTGTTGAAGAAAGCCATGTCCATCAGAATTAATTGTCATATAGTACTGTTGTTGCCGTGTATAATGATCTCCTGGTTCTGCTCATTTCACTCAGCATCAGTTTATGTAAGTCTCTCCAGGCCTCTCTGAAATCATCTTGCTGGTCATTTCTTACAGAACAATAATATTCCATAATATTCATATACCATAATTTATTCAGCCATTCTCCAATTGAAGGGCATCTATTCAATTTCCAGTTTCTAGCCACTACAAAAAGGGCTGCCACAAACATTCTTGCACATGTGGGGCCTTTTCCTTTCTTTATGATTTCTTTGGGATATAAGCCCAATAGAAATGCTGCTGGGTCAAAGGGTATGCACAGTTTGATAACTTTTTGAGCATAGCTCCAAATTGTTCTCCAGAATGGCTGTATCCGTTCACAGCTCCACCAACAATGCATCAGTGTCCCAGCCCTCCCACAACCCCTCCAACATTCATCATTAACTTTTCCTGTCATTTTAGCCAATCTGACAGGTGTGAAGTGGTACCTCAGGGTTGTCTTGATTTGCATTTCTCTGATCAACAGTGATTTGGAGCACCTTTTCATATGACTATAAATAGTTTTAATTTCATCCTCTGAAAATTGTCTGTTCATATCCTTTGACCATTTATTGATTGGAGAATGGCTTGAATTTTTATAAATATGAGACAATTCTCTATATATTTTTGAGATGAGACCTTTATCAGAACCCTTGAATGTAAAGATGATTTCCCAATTTATTACTTCCCTCCTAATCTTGTCTGCATTGATTTTGTTTGTACAAAAACTTTTTAACTTAATATAGTCAAAGTTATTTATCTGGTTTTCAATTAAGAGTTCCAGTTCTTCTTTGGACATAAATTTATTCCATCTCCAAAGGTCTGAGAGGTGAACTATATTACATTCCTCTAATTTACTTATAGTATCACTCTTTATATCCAGATCACGAACCCATTTAGATCTTATCTTGGTATGTGGTGTTAGATGTGGGTCAAGCCCTAATTTCTTCCACACTAGTTTCCAGTTTTCCCAGCAGTTTTTGTCAAATACTGAATACTTATCCCAAAAGCTGGGGTCTTTGGGTTTATCAAAAACCAAATTGCTATAGTTATTGCCTAGTTTGTCTTGTGATTCTATCCTATTCCACTGATCGACTATTCTATTTCTTAGCCAGTACCAAATGGTTTTGATGACTGCTGCTTTATAATATAGTTTTAGATCTGGTACAGCAAGTCCACCATCGTCAGCCTTTTTTTTCATTAATCCCCTTGAAATTCTTGACCTTTTGTTTTTCCAAATTAACTTTGCTACTATTTTTTCTAGATCTGTAAGATAATTTCTTGGGAGTTTGATTGGTATGGCACTAAATAAGTAAATTAGTTTGGGTAGTATTGTCATTTTTATTATATTCGCTCGTCCTACCCATGAGCATTTTAAGTTTTTCCAACTGATTAGGTCTGATTTGATTTGTGAGGAAAGTGTTTTGTAATTTAGTTCATATAGTTCCTGACTATCCCTTGGCAGATAAATTCCCAAATATTTTATACTATCAACAGTTATTTTGAATGGAATTTCTTTTTATATCTCTTGCTGCTGAACTTTATTGGTAATATATAAAAATGCTGATGATTTATGTGGATTTATTTTGTATCCTGCCACTTTGCTAAAGTTGTGAATTGTTTCTAGTAGTTTTTTAGTTGAGTCTCTAGGGTTCTCTAAGTATACCATCATGTCATCTGCAAAGAGTGATAATTTGGTTTCTTCACTACCTACTCTGATTCCTTTTATCTCTTTTTCTTCTCTTATTGCTGAAGCTAACCTATTTCTAATACAATATTAAATAGTAATGGTGACAGTGGGCAGCCTTGTTTCACTCCTGATCTTATTGGGAATGGTTCTAGTTTGACTCCATTACATATGATGCTTGCTGAAGGTTTTAAGTAGATACTACTAATCATTTTAAGGAAAAGCCCATTTATTCCTATACTCTCCAGTGTTTTTAATAGGAATGGGTGTTGGATTTTATCAAAGGCTTTTTCTGCATCTATGGAGATAATCATATGGTTTTTATTAATTTGGTTATTAATATAATTGATTATGCTAATAGTTTTCCTAATATTGAACCAGCCCTGCATTCCTGGTATAAATCCTACTTGGTCATGATGTATTATCCTGGGGATGACTTTCTGTAATCTTGTTGCTAAAATCTTATTTAAAATTTTTGCATCAATATTCATTAGGGAAATGGGTCTATAGTTTTCTTTCTCAGTTTTCTCCCTACCTGGTTTAGCTATCAGCACCATATCTGTGTCATAGAAGGAATTTGGTAGTACACCTTCTTTCCCTATTTTTTCAAATAGTTTATATAGTATTGGGATTAATTGTTCTTTGAATGTTTGGTAAAATTCACATGTAAATCCATCTGGTCCTGGAGTTTTTTTCTTAGGGAGTTGATTAATAGCTTGTTCTATTTCTTTTTCTGAAATAGGGCTATTTAAATAATTTATTTCCTCTTCTGTTAATTTGGGCAATCTATATTTTTGTAGATATTCCTCCATTTCATTTACATTATCAAATTTATTGGCATAAAGTTGGGCAAAGAAACTCCTAATTATTACTCTAA
This sequence comes from Myrmecobius fasciatus, assembly GCA_023553655.1. Classification (NCBI taxonomy): domain Eukaryota; kingdom Metazoa; phylum Chordata; class Mammalia; order Dasyuromorphia; family Myrmecobiidae; genus Myrmecobius; species Myrmecobius fasciatus. The sequence goes on along the minus strand of JAJPUD010000009.1, from coordinate 626,753 downwards.
TTTCCTCTTCATTGGAGGAAAGTTCTCCCTTATCATTTTTGAGACTAATAATTTATTTTCCTCTTTCCTTTTTCTAATCAAATTAACTAAAGGCTTATCTATTTTGTTGGTTTTTTCATAAAACCAACTCTTACTTTTATTTATTAATTCAATAGTTTTCTTATTTTCAATTTTATTGATCTCCCCTTTAATTTTCAGAATTTCCAATTTGGTATTTAATTGAGGGTTTGTAATTTGGTCTTTTTCTAGCTTTTTTAATTGTAAGCCCAGTTCATTAATCTTCTCCTTCTCTGTTTTATGCAAGTAAGCATCTAGAGATATAAAATTACCCCTTATAACCACTTTAGCCGAGTCCCACAAATTTTTGTATGTTGTCTCATTGTTGTCATTCTCCTGGATGAAATTTTCGATTGTGTCTGTAATTTGCTCTTTCACCCATTCGTTCTTCAGGATTAGATTATTTAATTTCCAAATAACTTGTGGTCTATTTTCTCCTGGCCTTATATTACATGTGTTTTATTGCATCATGATCTGAGAAGGATGCATTTACTATTTCTGCTTTTCTGCATTGGATTTTGAGGTTTTTATGCCCTAACACATGATCAATTTTTGTATAAGTTCCATGAACCCCTGAGAAAAAAGTATACTCCCTTCTATCACCATTCAATTTCCTCCAGAGATCTATCATACATAACTTTTCTAGCCTTTTGTTAACCTCCCTAACTTCTTTCTTATTTATTTTGGAATTTGATTTATCTAATTCTGAGAGAGCAAGGTTGAGATCTCCCACTAGTATAGTATTACTGTCTATTTCTCCTTGCATCTCTCTTAACTTCTCCTCTAGGAATTTGGATGCTATACCACTTGGTGCATATATGTTAAGTATTGATACTGCTTCATTGTCTATGGAACCCTTTAGTAAAATGTAGTTTCCTTCCTTATCTCTTTTAATTAGATCTATTTTTGTTTTTACTTGATCCGAGATAAGGATTGCTACCCCTGCCTTTCTTTGTTCACCTGAAGCATAAAAGATTCTGCTCCAGCCCTTTACCTTCACTCTGTATGTATCTCTATGTTTTAGATGTGTTTCTTGTAAACAACATATTGTAGGATTCTGGCTTTTAATCCAGTCTGCTACCCGCTTCAGTTTTATGGGAGAGTTCATCCCATTCACATTCACAGTTAAAATAACTATATCTGTATTCCCTGCCATCTTATTTACCCAGAGTTATGATTTTCTCTTCCCTTTCCCCTCTCTGTCTTCCCCCTCCCCAGTACTTTGCTCTTGATGACCGCCTCCCACCAATAATCCTCCTCACTTTAGAGTCCCTCCCTCCCCTTTATACCTTTCCCCTAATCCTTCTATTAGTTTATCCCTTTCCTTTTCTCCCCTCCCTCCTACCTTCCCACAAGGAGGGTCAGTGCTTTCTTTGAAGCCAAATGTGTCTGATATACTCTCTTAGAGTCCAATCTAATGAGAGTAAGGTTTACACAATACTCATCACCCTCCCTTCTTTCCCTCAATTATATTAGATCTTCTATGTCTCTTTATGAGATTTTGCCTTATTTTACCTCCTTTATTTTTACTTTATTTTGCCTCCTTTTCCCCCCTCCCCCCTTTTTCTTTTTCAGTATGGTATCCCTTCCACCCCTATTTTCTTTTCCATTATTATCAAAGAAAAATCAAATTATAGTGCCATTCTTTAAAGGATACCTATAGTAGGAATATAGTTCTCAAGAGATTTCCTTTTTACCTTTTTATGTTTCTCTTGAGTTCTCTATTTGGAGGTCAAATTTTTTGTTCAGATCAGGTCTTTTCATTAGAAATAGGTGAAATTCTCCTGTATCATTGAATGACCATCTTCTTCCCTGGAAGATGATGCTCATTCTAGCTGGATAACTTATTCTTGGCTGTAATCCAAGTTCTTTTGCCTTTCGGAATATCTGGTTCCAGGCCCTTCGGTCCTTCAATGTGGAAGCTGACAGATCCTGTGTAATTCTAATGACAGTTCCTCGGTATTTGAACTGTTTCTTTCTAGCTGCTTGCAATATCTTTTCCTTGGTGTGACAGTCCTGATATTTGGCCACGATATTCCTTGGGGTTTTAATTTTGGGGTCTCTTTCTGGAGGTGATCGGTGAATTCTTTCAATGCCAATTTTGCCTTCTGATTCTAAAACATCAGGGCAATTCTCTTTCATGATTTCCTGGAAGATAGCATCCAGGTTCTTTTTTTCATCGTGGCTTTCAGGGAGTCCGATAATCCTTAAATTGTCTCTCCTGGATCTGTTTTCCAAGTCAATTGTTTTTCCTAGGAGATATTTCATATTTTCTTCTATTTTTTCATTTTTTTGTTTTTGTTTAACTGATTCTTGAAGTCTTTTTGAGTCATTTACTTCTATTTGTTCAATTTTAATTTTTAAAGTATTATTTCCTTCAGTTATCTTTTTTAGCTCCTTTTGTAGCTGGCCAATTGAATTTCTTGATTCAATGCATTCTTTTTCCATTTTGCCAGTTTTATTTTTCAGTGAGTTGTTGTCTTTTTCCAATTCACCAATTTTGTTTTTCAGTGAATTGTTGTCTTTTTCCAATTCACCAATTTTGATTTTCAGTTCACCATTTTTATTTTCTGGTGAATTGGTGATTTTTTCCAATTCACCAATTTTGTTTTTCAGTGAACTGTTTTCTTTTTCCAATTCACCAGTCCTATTTTCCAGTTTTTGATATTTCTGTTGCCCTGATCTCAATTTATTTCCCCATTCTTCTTCTAGCTCTCTTTTGAGATTCTTAATGCCATCCTCCAGGTAAGCCTTCTGAAAGGGAGACCAACTTAAGTCTGCCTTTGTGGCTTCATCTGGGATTGTTTTCATAATGTCAGGATCTGGGGACTGTTCTATTTTTTTCTCCGTAAAAGCTTTCTATGGTGAGAGCTCTCTTCTGCTTCTTGCTCATGATTTAAAGTTGGGATATTGGTCAAAACCAGAGAAAACTGCAACGATTTGTATTTGCCCTGGGGCAGTTTGCCGAGTTGACTTCCGGTCTGAGGCTGGTCGGGCTAGATTCGCACTAGGACCAAGTTTTCAGCTGGTCTCGATCCACCCTTTTCCAAAGGCAGATCTGCCAAAGCACCTGCCCACAAGCAGAGCAAAGTGGCCCAGGCGTCTCCCAGGGGCTTCCTGGGTGCCCAAAATCCGCCCCTCTATCGCAGCCCTGACTTCCGCCCCGGCTGGAGTCTGATTGCGACCAGGGGTCGATTTCCCCTGAGGCTAACCTTCTCCGGAGTTCTTTCAGGGTAGATCTTTGATAGAAGGGCGTTGTAGTCTGAATGCTTGGAGGTGCTCTCACTTAGAAACCAGTTGGAAGGCTTACTTTGTCTGGGTTTGAGGGAATGTCCTGGGAGTTCACAGAGAAAGCTGTCCGCAGTTAGCCATCTTGGCTCCGCCCCCGCACCATCAATTTCTAACATGAGACCATGGCGTGTAGTATAGTATCTTTAATAAATATTTGTTGAATTGAAACCACAAGGGTTGAAGGGTGGGAAAGGGAAAGTAATTTTCTTAGATGCTACTCTGTTGAGGACCTCAACAAATTTTAGTGTATCTGGGGGAAAGATTAGGGAATACAATAGAATATACATAGGAAATCAGAGGAGACTAGAAAACAGATATGGAAGTCACTAAATACTAATAATCTTAAATGAAAATCTTCAAGGCACAAAGTCAGAGAATGGAAAAAAGGAAAAAAATGATGTTGTGTCCTGGTGAGTGCTCACCTCTTCAGGCCCTTACCAGACCAAAACTGAAACTGTAGATTAAACTGCATTAATTATTTTTATATGTGATTTATAATAATTCTAGATTCTAGAATGAATTGGCCTCTCTTATACTGACCAAGAGATTTAGAAAAGGCAGGACAAGAGGTAAGTCCAGCTTCACCCCCCTCCAACTCCCCACACCCAGCCTCCTCCAAAAACATCAAATATTTTCTTCCATAAATAATTGCAATAGGATGCTGTAGCTTTTCCCAAACAAACAATAGCCCGATTGTGTAATGTTTGCCATCGGCACAGCCCAGAGGACACAAAGACCTGCTTTCAGAGCTCCAGGCCTCTCACTACAGAGTTTTGGACATTTTCTCTCCAGTGTCTCTCTCTCTGTCTCTGTATGTGTGCCTGTGTCTGTCTCTGTCTCTTTCTTCCTTCAACAGCTTTTGCACATTCTCTCCAATGCAAGGCCATTATAAAAGAAGCAACTTGAAGCTCTTGCTACTTGAAGGAAAAAGAGAAGCTCACTTTAAAAGATCAGCCTTTGTTCCCCAATTTTTCTGCTTTCAGACCTCACACAGTGAGAAATTTCTTATTTCACCAGAAGAGGGCCTTTTGCTCAAAAGAGCTGAGTTATTCTATTTTATGCTGGTGATTTTAAATTGTAATAATTATCCTTTCAAAATGTTCCTGCTGTAATAGACTTATAAACTAATTTCTGAATTAATAATTAGTGTTATAATTAATGTATCACACTTAGTATAACTTTTTTTTTTCCTGATACAAAAAAATGGAACTAAAGGATAAAACTACTAACCTTGCCTGAAAAAAATACAAAAACTTAAATATGCTTCCAGAAATTTGGCTTAATTTTTCCATGGAAAATTTGGGAAATCATAAGTGCAGGATGATAATTCAAGAGAAACAGCACAGGTGAATTCATAATTACCTGTTTTACACAATCATTAAGGGAATTTTAGGTCTGTGTAATGTTCTGCATAGTTTTTAACAAACATTATCTTTAACCACTACCTTCCAACTATGATGGGGAACAAAAGCACTCTTTTTTCCTCTCAAAGGATCTTTCTTTTTCTTCTTAACTTTCTTAAAAAACAACAACCAGAAAACATGGAATTCCACATAAAAGCATAAAATGGTAGAGTTGCAAAACTTGACGGATATTCCAAACATCAACCCAGTGCAGTCTAATATGCCACTTTCAAGATATGAAAACTGTGGTCCTAAAAGATAAATGGTTACAATATCTCTAAAGGCAATCTTGTGATTGAAATATTTTAACTCTTTTCTGTTTTGAGAACAAATCTATTCCAGTCTTTTTAAAAATATATTTTGTATAAAACTTGTAGGAACATAAAAAATATGAAGATATATTATCTAATTTTCAAATAAACTCAATCCTTGTAAAGGAGTAATCTTCAGCTTTATCATTGGATTTATTATTCCATTAATTAAACTTTGGTTTCATAACAAGATAAAGGAAAATAAATGCTTCATAATGGAATTCCTTTAGTGATTTGAGCCATGAATAGGAAATATTTTATGTATCCCTTCCGTATTTCATTTACTTCAGAGTATGGACAAAGCCTCTGAGAAGCACTTCAATATTCTTCTAGGATTTTATCATTGAAAGCTGAAGTCACTTTGACATAATCAATTTTGGACCTTCTGTCACAATGATAACATTTGCCCTCTTTAAAAGGTGTTGCAATGTTGCGGATACAAAATTTTAATGATAGCTACCTATGTATGATTTTTTTTAAGAGCTAGAAATGTTCTCCATATATATTATAAGTATTCTTAAACTAACTCATTCCTAAATCCCATAGCAGATTGAGATGCTTAATAAATGTAGGAACAACAAGGTATCCATTGAAAGTGACCTTGGACACACTCATTACTAACACTTAGGAAGATTAAAATTTGTTGAGTTTGTAAGATCTGCACAATTGTTTCTAAATAATGGTACCAATGAGAGAAGTTCCCTGTTTCAGTCTCCAAATAGTCACCTAGAACCTTCTGTTCCCCTAAGAAAGATCAAAATTCTAAACTCAGCCAACTTTTTGCAAATGTCTCTAGTGGTCCCAAAGGAAAATGGATGAGAACCACTGGAGGAGATCACAGACTAGTATGCTTTATAGATGCAATCTAAGCCTCCAGATTCATTTAAAATTAGCCTATTTTAAGATGGACATAATGAAATCTGCATTCTCAGCAAAGAACAGAACATTTTATTTACACTTTTTATTTTTACTTTGCATTCATTTCTAATATTCCTCCCTTCTCTTGTATCAGGGAGTTTTAAGTATCAAAGTGTTTTTTTTTTTAATTGACCAAACCAACTAATATTTGACCATATTTGTTAGCATGTACATCGTTCTTCACCCATAGTTTGTCTACTTCTCCAATGAAAGGAAAATCGTATATTTTTCTTTACTACAGAACCAAGCTAAGTGATAATAATAATTACACAGATTAATCTTTGAGTTTTTGTTCTGTTTACATTGTAATCACTGTGCATATTGTTTTCCTGGTTATATCATTTAAAACAGTTCTTCCCATATTTCTTTCAAGCTCTCATTTATTAACATTTTCTCCAACTTTATTCACATTATGGTATGAACAATCTTGACAATTTGCTATTTGAGAATGAATGAATGCTGCAGATTGGTGAATGCTCTGAAAGGTTGAGGGTTTATATCTTAACCTTTTAATTTTAACTGTTTTGGGATAGGAATCTTTCTCATATAAATTCCAGTTATCAGACAACTGCATGGCTCAAGAATTTTTAGATACCAGGTTGCCATGGCACTGGACTATTTTATTGTGGCATCCAGTATTTCCAAAGTAATTTTATTCTTAATTTCAGAAGTTCATTTCATTTTTCCCATTCACATTTTAATATTATAACTGTAAAAAACTATACCACTGCACAGCATCGCTCAGTAGACACAGAAGCAAGGATCTAACTGGGCATTCCTTGGACTTCTCAGATTTCACTTCACTTATTTGAACTCTTAAAGATAAAAGGATGAGGGATGAGATTAGATGACTACAGATGGATGGGTTTGGAAAATAAGTGCTATTGGCCACCAGGATTTCTCCCAAATTTATATATAGCATAGAAAGTATCCTAATCAGATCCTCCAGAGAAAAATGAGTGATTTTATATGAAATTCTTCAAAATACTTCTCTAGTCTACAGAGTCAAAACCAATTTACCAATCAATAAGCATTTATTGAACACATAATATTTGCCAGAATTAAAGAATCCCTGTTAACAGTACACTAATACTCTAGTGCATTTACATAAGATATTTTGTCATTCAAATGATGAACATTCTTTTTCTAGTTCTTTGTACCATAAAAAAGTACTAACATGAATATTCTGGCACACAGGGGAGCATTCTGTTTTTAATTTTTTTAGAGTATATAACTAGCAGTATGATCTCTAGGTCAAAACATCTGATCATTTTAGAGACACTTCTCACATAATTCTAGTCTTTTGCAAACTGTCACATGTACCAGATAAGCTGAGGACTAAAAGGAAAGTGTAAGCACTGACTTTAGTCAACTTTTCCAAGGAATTAAACTGAGAAAGATAAGAGAAATAAAGGATGATAACTTCAGGGGATGGAAGAATCTAGTAAAAGTTTTTTTGTTGTTGTTTTGTTTTAATGGGGCAGACTTGGGCATGTTGAAGACTGGGGAAAAAACCCAAGCTGATAGAGAAAATTTAAAATTCAAAATAAATGACTGAGGATACAATCTGAAGGAGCATTTGAACTTGGACCCATGTAAAAGGTTGAATCTGACAAGAAGGGCTACCTCTCAGATATATGGGTAAAGGAGAGAGTGAGAATAATGCCAAGGTGTTTGTAAATAAATAAACTGAGAGGCAAAGGAGATAACACTGATAGCCTCAATTTGTTTTCAGTAAAGTAAGGCAAAATTCTTAGATTTGGTTGAGAATAGGACTGATGTATAGAAGCATGTGGAAAGGAGAAATGGAATACTAGAGTTTCTATTTAGAGAAGTCTAATATAGGACCTAACATGTAACCATGCTGATGTGCAGGATGAAAGGGAGGGAAAGAGAAGGGGTAAGGAAGTTAGGGAGGTTGAGAATGGGAGTTTAAGAATTTGAGGGAGCATCTACATGTATACAAAAATCCTCTAGTATAGGGCTTCTTAAACTTTTTTTCACTCTCTGAGTGAAATTCCCTTCTGTCTGAGAAATTTTTGTGTGAATCCAGGTATATAGATATATAAAATAGATATACAAATCAAACACTGATAACAAATCATAAAGATATTTATTTTAAAATAATTCTTTGGTATAATACATATAATTTTACTATTTATTAAAGATGAATGCAAATTTACATTCTAATGAGATGGATGTGCTTGTTTATTTTTACATAAAGAATTAAATCTTGACTGAATATCTGATATCTTTTATTGTTGCCAAATTTTTTTGTGATCCACATATTTGGTTATATGATCCCATGTGGGGTACAACCCACAGTTTAAGAAGCTTTGCTCTAATAAGGCCAAGAGTTCTGGAGAAGATGATGATGAGCCTGTAGTTCAATTTCTTGAGAAAGGAGAGATCATAACTTGTATGATTAGTATGTTGTCTGCAGAGACTGCAGAGACGTGAATCCTGCCTTCCCTCTTGAAACTGCTGAATTAAATTTGTTGGACAATGTCTTGATCCCAGTATGTTATGATAAGCCTGTAGAATCTACAGTAATGAGGAACAAATGATTGTGTAATTTCAATCCCCAACTGTCACAGCACAAAGTTGTCTTCTATCTCTTTGGCTCTCTTTTCTGCTGAGTATCTATAGCTGGTTTTACTTCCTACCTCCGTCAGTTGCTGTTAGCATTGTTAACCTTGCCTACTCACTGATGCCAAGATCTCTAATATTCATTGATTTGTCCCCTTTTATTTCACTCATAATTCTCAGCTTTCCTATGACGGAGTAGGTATTTTATCATCATGGCCAGGGAATTACAGTGCTTCTTTCCTCCCAAAAAATGTGCCAGGTCTTCAGGTCTTTTCAATCTTTTTTTCATTTTGTGAGATGCTTAAGGGAACTATGGTTTTGCTATCAGAACCATGATGGGAGGAGATGGAGCTGCTTCCAAGTTATGAACCACTGTAAAAGCATGAAGGTTCTAGAAGAATAAGTGCTAAAGCCTAAAGCATAATTTTCTTAATATTGTTATTAGAAGAATATTGGTAGTAATAAATGACCTTTCTTTATTTCAGGTAGAATCTCAGGGTTACTAAAAGAATTATGCAATTTTCCAAATAAAATACACCCAGAATTTATCAAAAATATATATACTAATGGATTAACTTGACAGATTGTCCATTCTTTATATATGATGGACATTTTGCATCCAGTTTGGCTTTCCTCTGTGGATGGCCAAGCCAAATTCTTTAAAGGGATTATGAATCTCATTTAGAAAATTCTCTAGAGCTCTGGAGCTTGATGCAATCAGCACAATACTATTCACAAAAGCGAACATCTGGGCAACATAATATATAGGGAATTCCTTCTTGATATCTAATATTCTACATTACAGAAGGGAATAATTTCATATTTTGTGCTTTATTCAACATTAATGATCAGAGATTTGTCAAATAAAACCATCATTGTTATTATAACTTTATATAAAAATTATATGTACATAATAAGAAATTAATAAATATTTGTGGCAAACAGTTGACTTATGTGTTATTCCTCAAAAGAACTTCATAAACAGAGAAACAAAGATGCATTTTAATTTTAGTTTTTGTAAACTTTGGTCCTCTATGTTTATTCTTCAAAATAATAAAAACCAAAATGTGTTTTGGTTTTTTCCCCCTATTAAAAAGAAAACTAACAATTTCAGGATTCTAGTGAGAAGCACCTCATGCTTTGGATAGGAGATTGCACAAGTTGAATTCCAAGGTCACTTTCAAACCCTGGAATTCTATTATTTCAACCTACTATTCAGGCAGTCAAGTTATCACAACAGTAATCACATGAATCATTCATAGTCCTTGTTTCTTCTCCAAAAATCACACAAATATAGTCAGTTTTTCAAGTTCGGGTAAAACAGTTCAAAATTTACCTTTAAAACTCGAAAGTTTCTTTGTGGGAGCCAGAGAGAAGTTCATGAATTATAAAAGGTCATTTCCATGAATAAATGGGACCGTTCATATCTTAGTCACAAGATGAATTCAAGTAAAAGAAAAAAAAATCTCTATCCTACTGTATTTGTATGATATTAAATTTTTTCTTTGGGGTAAAGGGAAAAGAAGAAAGAGCTCACAACCACAGTTAATTCTAAAGTTTATATAAATATTGTTTTCAACATGGCAATCAAGGCTTTCGTTTAAAATTCATAGTCATTCTAGGATTTTCATATTACTTCATTTTTTCTCAATCAAACTGGTTATAACTCATTTGCTGAATGCCTTATTTTTGCTTTCTTTGAACTGATAACTGTCTTGCTTCATCCTACAGGCACACCCAACACTGTTCTTTCACAGGTGCTATTAGAGTTTACTCCACAATTTCCAATCCCAAAATATGATACTGAAATTTCAGAACACTAAAGGTCATATTCAGAAATTTGTTATGCAAGTTGATTTTCTATACAGATGCTTCTTTACTCACTAAACTAAACTATCTTATAGTTTGTAAGGTACTAAAACTTCCTTCAGGTGCTCTTAAGTCCTATTGTTAGATTTCTTTCTCTGTCTCTCTCTCAGACACACACACACACACAAGCAAGAGAAAAATCATGTATACTAGTAAAAAGGAGTCTGTCAATGCAACTTCTATAATTTATAAACATCTAGTTGAAAAAAAAATCACCATTTCTCTAATAAGTTTTATTCCAAATACACCTCCACTGTTCTTACAACTCACAACACTGTTAAGTTCTGTCATATTAAGCTACCTTTTCATTCAATCAGTCATTCTGCAATCATTTTTAAATCTTCGTGAGAGGTCTTCTTCACAAAGATACTGGAATGGTTTGTTGTTTCCTTCTCCAGTTCATTTTACAGATGAACTGAAGCAAACAGGGTAAAATGACTTGCCCAGGGAAACATGGCTAATTAATGCTTAAGCTCAGATTGGAGCTCAGGAAAATGAAGCCACTTTATCTACTTATCATTCAGCTACCTGAGGTAACTTTATGGAAGTATAATATCCAGAATCAGGGAGGTTCTAGTCCATTTTGCATTCTATTTTAGGGACATCCCATCTAAAGGCTTGAGTTTAGTTCTGAAAGGTCACATTCAAAAGAATATAGGTACTCTATCACATCCAGAGAAGAGTGACTAAAAGGATGATAGGATTAGAAGGTCATCAGGAGGGACATAATTGCTGTCTTGAAAAGTTATGACATGACATGCTAAAAAGTGAATCATTTTATTCTGCTTGGCCCTAAAGAGAAGAACTAGAATCAACAAGTAAAAGAAACAAAAAAGCAGGACCAGGCTCCATGAAGTAAAAATTTCCTAACAGAAGGAATTGTCCAAAGCGAAATGCCCTTTGAGATAGTGGGCTTCCCATGAAGCAGTAACTGGAAGAGGGCTTATGTGGGGATACTCTGGAAAGAATTTCCTGCTTGGGTATGAGCTGGATGATGTGCTTTCTGAGGACTCTTCCAGCTCAGCAGCCCCATGATCCTATTCCACCTCAAAGATGATAGAGAAAAAGTTTCATTCCAAGCATATGCTGTGGTTTGTTTTTGTTTTTTTGCTTTTTCTATTTGCTCATATACTGGATGAACATCTCCATTTCAAGTAATATTAACTTTTAAGCTCTGTGAATTATATCTTTCCATTGTGGAAAAAAAGATGCCAAATACCTCCAAGGCATTTGCATGAATTGAAATTTTCATAAAGTTATATTGCATAATGTGTCACTGATTGGACAGGGGAAAGTTCTTAATTACTAAGGTTACTTCCTTTATATAGTCCCTTAAAAATTCCTATTATATTGAACTTCACTTTTTAATGAACACCTTACTAGCTACTTTGCACTGTTCTGAAAATCATTCTCTCCAGAAAAAAAGGTAGGGGTGTGTGTGTGTGTGTGTGTGTGTGTGTGTGTGTGTGTGTGTGTGTGTGTGTGTGTGTGTGTGAATTTGACTCACAAAATAAATAACAAAATCAAAGAAATTATCATAGGATTATGAGCAGTACAATTCTGAAACACATTTCTCAAAATTTTAATATGAACAATGACAAAAGGGTAAGAAGAGAATAACAATTATTTATAATAGCTAATATTTATATAGCATCTATTATGTGCCAGGAATCATACAAATATTATCTTATTTGATCCTGTCAGGTAGGCACTATTATTATCTCCATTTTACAGTGAGGAACTGAGGTAGTTAAGTGTCACATAGTTAAGTAGTATCTGAGGCTAGATTTGAATTCAGATCTTTCTGAAACCAAGTTCAGTGTTCCATTCACTGCCTTAATTGCTTCCCAGTAAATGCATTAGTTTTCAAAATATATTCAAAACCTTATGAAGTAGATCATAATAACATTTCTTCAATAACAGACTTAAGTGAAAGAAAACAATCAAGCATTTAAATGTAGAATGCAGTTAGATAGTCCAGTGGGTAGAGACCTAGAATCAGGAGACCACAGTTTGAATGTAGCCTCATACACTTAATTAGCTGTGTGACCTGAACAAGTCACTTGGTCATTGTCTACCTCAGCATCCTTTATCTATAAAATGGGGATGATGAAAATAGTAGCTGTGTCCCAGTATTGTGAACATTTAGGGAGATAATATTTGTGAAGTATATTTGCAAAATTAAAATAGCAAGATTTAATATATAAATGCTAACTCACATTATTATTTTATTAGTAAAATATACATACATATATACATATACACACATGTATATATACATACATATACATGCATACTTAGTAAATCTTGAATGACTGAATAAAAAAGGTGAGAGAGATAGTTTTAATAGGTTTCAACTTTCGAGACTTCTCAAGAAAAAAAAGAGAGCCAATACCAGTAATTCTTGGACCATGAAACAACAAAATATTGTATTTTATTAAGGATGAGGATGATAAGAGGAGACATATTTAAATGCTAAGAAAAAGAATCAGACAAAACCACTCTGGTCAATGTGAATAACATTAGATGCCATAGGAACTTTATGGTCAATGGTAGTCTAGAGAAAAATGAACAGAGAATACTTCATGTTCTGCTGTGGTGGTGATGGGGGAGACGATGATAGTGAATCTTTCATTGTAAAATATTTTCTCTTTGCACTTTACTATACCATTAAAGTGAAGCTTGGAACTGGCCTGTTTAAGTGATTCTATTAACTACTATTCTATTCTATTCTTTTTCTATTCTATTTCTATTCTATTTCTATTAACTACTATTCTATTCTATTCTAACTACTATTCTATACTATTCGATTCTATTAACTTTAAGGAGAATGCACCAGAAAGACTGCCCAGAAAATGAGTCTCTTTGTGACTGAAAGTTGGCTTCCTTTTTCAGTGTACTGAAAATATTAGTTTTAAGAGAATTTTCATCAGGGACACTGGCAAAAGACAAGCAACAGTTCATTTTAAACTGCATTCAACACAGGGCCATTAAAAGGTTTCTATTAGGCATATAAAATCTCTTCCACCCCTATTTTCCTTATCACAAAAAAAAAAATGGGGGCAGGCACAGGTGGTAAATTCAACAGATATTTCACCTTCATTGCTGGCTCAGGGGCTACATAATGAGTGATTGAGGTAAAACAGCTGCCCAAATCCCAGTTGATCTGAGTCAGTTTATTCTTTATAAACTACTTGAGTAGACACTGTAGGAGTTTAGGTTATCAGATGTACACTGCAGGTCAACTCTTTTGTCCTAGGGGAGCTCTGTACTTCTCCAGAATTATCATTTTGTTTTGTTTTAGTTTTGGTTCTTCCTACTGCTTCTCCACCCCCACCTTCCTTCCAGGCCTTACCACAATCCTACATTCAGTTGGGGGTGGGGGTAGGGGTGGGGGTAAGGGATGGAGGGAGTCAAGGGAGGGGTGGTTGGCTTTTGTTATTTCCTGGAATGCTCATCCAATTGGAAATGGAAACAGCTGTGAGGCAGGCCTTCTTGTAGAAGCTTTCCCCCTGAACCAGGCCTCCCTGACAGGCAGGGGCATGTGAAGAATGGCCACTTAGCAGTTCTTCCCTAACTGCCACCCACACACGTTTTTTCCGTAGCTTGGGTCTAAGTGACAGCTCCTGAAGGAGGAAGAGTATATTCTGAAAAACAGTTTTCCTCCTAGCCAGACCTATAAGCTACCACATAGCTTAAGGTTTTGTGATCCCATCTTCCCAGATGCTCTTCTCAAATGAATCAGATTTTTTTCATCTACCCCTCTTTACAAGAAAGATGCCCTTAAGAAAAAGCTTTTTTTTTTCTTACTCCATGTACAATTTAAAAATAAACACTAAGACAAATTTGGACTTGACCTCTACAAAGTCACTAAAATGCCTAATAATTTAATACTCAGATCTCTCTAAAATAAAGTCAAATGATTAACATTCCTTTTCCTTTACCAAAATAAACCTTAAATAGAAACAAAAAAAAAATTAGATATGCAGGGGTGACATAGTTCTGTATGAATTTAAAACCTGTGTGCCATTTCATTAATAACAATCATACTCTCTTGTAATCCCAAGCCTGCTTCTCCCACTTCCTCTTCTCTCAAAACCCTCTAAAATGTCTTTCTTGAACATCATTCACACAAGAGATCAAGACTTGCTTTTACATTATTTCCCCAGTTCACTTATGAGGTAATTCACTTCAATCCTAGCAAAGCACAACACTTTGTGGGAGGGGAGAATTTCACACTGGCCTACGGTTTTTGCTGGGTGGTCTAATACTAGCCCTCTTCCCCTGAGAAAGAAAACCAGGAGGAACTAAAAATAAATTGATCTTTGGATGTTTACAAAAACATTCAACAATCTATCATTGATATTTTGGACAACAAGCCATCATGGACATAATCATGTTTCTTTTGAAGTAATAAAAGGAAGGAAGTAGTCAGAATTTATAAGTAAAGCAGACTTCTTAAAGTCCCTCCCTAATCAAGGAACCTAGGATAGTGACCTGGCCACAAGAATATGTTCAGAATGACTGGATTTCAGTGGTGCTGAATTTACTAGCGATTAAAGCACTTTAGTATTTCTCACACACCCCCACACACACACCCCTATACCCCCCACCTTCACCCCATCCCATAAGATCCACTAGTTAAAAAACAGAAATAAGTCTACAACCTAAACATTTCAGTTCCCTCTTGGAACCAATGACTATAAGAGTGTGTAAAAATGCACGCCATTTCGAAGTCATTCTGGTTGCTGTATTTCAGTAGAGAGGCTGGAGAGATCCACACTTGAAAGAAAACAAACCTAGAGTAATATTAATATTAACACAGTGAGAAATGAAAACATTTAATCTCAAAAGTGAAAGCTGGAT
Organism: Myrmecobius fasciatus; assembly: GCA_023553655.1. Classification (NCBI taxonomy): domain Eukaryota; kingdom Metazoa; phylum Chordata; class Mammalia; order Dasyuromorphia; family Myrmecobiidae; genus Myrmecobius; species Myrmecobius fasciatus. The sequence goes on along the minus strand of JAJPUD010000009.1, from coordinate 611,449 downwards.
TTTAATGAATTTAGTGAAAGAAATCTATCAATGTTGTCATCATCTAACACTGCTATAAAAGGAGTATCGAATATTTTATCTTGAATTTATGAGCTCATCTCCAGGAACAGGCTAAGATGCTTCAGAAAATGGAATTCTCAATAATACCAATGAAAAATGCAAATAAAGAAGCTAAAGAAGAAAGTTCTTATGCTACAAATAATTTCAAGAGCTGGTAGGCCAGAAGCAAGCCTCTGAGAACTTACTTAGGATCCATCAGATAGTCCCCATCTTTAATTATTTGTACCTTTCTCGTTTGTTCAGTCAATGGATCAACAGGGATTTATGGAGAAATCAGTTTAGCATAATAGCTACAAGGTGAAATTTGAAAACAGTAAGACAAGGGTTCAAATCCATTTCCTGACTTTCTTGACCAATTTCCAAGCAGCAATTCCTAGGACTTGGTAGATAAATCACTGAAAGTTTTGTGATGAGCTGGTTCATATGGCTCCCACAAAGGGAATTAATTCCCTTTATTGGTAAAAATCATAGATCCTCCCTATATTTGAGTAACATGTAACAAGCATGGTTGAATAACTGAAGGCTTTCAGAACTGCAACTGTAAGCCTGAGGCCAACTAATGAACAGATGCCTCATTTTCTCCTTCTTATTTTCCAATGTTTCTCTTAAATATATTCTCATCCTCTTGTTGTTGTGGTTGTGGTGTTCAGTCTATGAAGTAAAATCTATTGTTCCCTGCAATCAAATCATTGACATTCCATTAAAAAAAATCTATTTCTCCAGTCTCCCTTTATGATTTTCTTTAGTTCAACATCAGGATATTTAGTACTAGCTGCATCCATGCTCATTTGGAAGTGAAAGATTATTCTATTAAAGCCAAACTATGCTTTTCCTATAGTCAACTATGAATTTTATAAGCTTCGGCAGGTATCAAGATAATTTTGAATCTCATTAAATAGCCAACCAAACAATCGGATGGAATATACAGCTAATTTTCTCAGTATTATTGCATTCCAACCAGCTGTAATACATAAGCACTATTAGCTTAAACCATGGCTGTGGAACAGAAGACCATCACTGAGAGCAGTACATTTTTAATTACCTCCAACTTACTGATTCCAGCTTGCACAGAAAAAAGCAGCAGGAGACCACTTTTTTTTCCATTGTGTTCAAGTCAACTCCAATTAAAAACTTCCTAGCTCAGTGTCAACTAAACTGAAACAAACAATTATCAATAAAATATTACACACTACAGCATTTACTGTTCAGTCTTTGTGGCAGGATTCTTATCTGAGTAAAATATACTAAGAGCTTTGTGGCAGAAAGTATATTTAAAATAAAATTTTCTAAGCAGAAATCTAGAACTCTTTGATAATGATTTAATTCTAAGTAAAGCTCACTGCACCATGAAAGAAAGCAAAAATATATACTGTTAGAGGAGTAGTTCTAGATTTAAAAGTGGAAAATATGTGGAATAATGTTTCACATGTTTAAATATATGTATATATATATATATATATATATACACACACACACACACACACACACACACACACATATATACATGATTCCAACTAAGGACCCCAACACCTCAACTCCTTGGACTATAATGTAAATACAGAAATAAGAAAAAAAAAAGCTACTGAACATCAAGAAAAAAAGCTAACATATACTTTGCTACTTAAGAAAGGAGTATAGATTCCTTTGGTTAGAGGTTAATAACAAGGGATTGGGAAGAATGTGGAGATGGGAACAACTGTACACATCACAATAACCACTCTAAGGACAACACTACATTATGCTATAATACATCTCATTCTCAGAGGCTGCACTGAGTATACAAATATCTACAACCAAAAAAAATCATCCACCAATTCTCCTACTTTAGTCTTGGCTTGTTACTATCAGTGACCTTGATGCCATTTTCATCCTCACTGAAGGCATCTGACAACATCATGGAAAACATGATTCTAAAAAGCATGGAAGCAAGTACACAGTCCTGCTTTACTTCACTAGTGACTGGGAAAGTTCAAGAGAACCATTCTTTATCCAGAACCCATGCGAGCATGTCATGACGAAACTGTTATACAATACTGATGAGTTTTGCTGGGCAATCAAATTTCACCATGATCTTTTACATTGATTGACCATATCAAAAATTTTAATTGGGTTGATAATCAATGTATATAGACTGCTATTCTGCTCCTAGCATTTCTCCTAAAGTTCTAGGGCAGCAAACAGCATGTCAACTGCTCCTTGGTTCTTCCTGAAGCTATACTGAGGTATCTATCTTCTGAGTAAAAGATCAACCATTTGAAAGTAACTGGCAAAAATATTTTAACATAATTAACATGTAGTGGATATCCTGCCATCTAGGGAAGGGGTGGGGAAGTTGGGGGGAAAAAATTTAGAACGGAAAGCTATGTAAGGGTTATTGTTGAATTACCCACACATATGTTATGCAAATAAAATAAAATTTAAAAAAAAATAAAAAAATAAAAAATAAAAATAAAAAAATAAAAAAAAGTAACTGGCAAAAATCTTCCCAGCAATGACTGAGAGACCCCCCCCCCCTTCCCTCATCTCCTGTGATTGCCACAGGATGATGTGTTTCTTTTTCCTTTATAGAGATGGATAGAGGAGGCATCTTTGACCTCCTGGGAATAACCTCCTTTTGACATATAATCCAGATTTCAGCCAATTTCTGTATGAGCAGTGGACCTTCTGCCTTGTAGCTCTTCTTGGATAGAATTAGTGCCAGGTCTTTTGCCACATGAGAAGAGCTAATGGACTTCGATACTTTGTCTTCAGTTGGAAGTTCAACTACAGAGAGATTGGCTTCAACTTGAAAGGATACAATAATTGGCTTCAGCCCTGGTTCATGATAGCTTGTTGAAAATGTATGAAAGTGTTCAGTATACCTCTCCAGGATCATGTCCTTATCAATGATAAATGTGGCTTCATAAATGTTGAATAGCTAAGAGGGTCTTTGGTAATTCTGACAAGCAGCAACGAGAAAACGGAATGTTCTTCACCAAACACCATCACACCATTCATGTGTTAGAACCACTAAATTACAGCAAATGAAGAAATTCTGAATGCTGTGGAAAACTGCACTTGGCAATATATTTTCCAGAGAAGTGCATACAGATGATGAAATTGATACATGCATTGTCAAAGTTAGTTCAATGTTTGGGATGCTCCAAAAGAAAGTGTGGTAGAGAAGAGGTATTAGTCTGTCTACCAAACTGAAGGTCTACAGAGCCTTTGTGCTGATCTTTTTGTTGTATGCCTGTGAAACTTGGAGAGTCTATGAGAGCCATACCAGAAAATCAAACTACATCTATTTGATTGTTTTAGAAAAAAATCTGAAGATACCTTGCCAGGTAAGGTATCAGATCCTGAGGTTCTTTCTCAAGCTGAACTGCCAAACATTCAAACTCTGCTGAAGTGAGTACAATTCTGATGGGCTGGCAACATAGCCAGAATGCCAAAAGTACATTTATCTAAATGACTATTTTATGAAGAATTCACATAAGGCAATTACTTACATGGAGGTCAGAAGAAGCACTACAAGGATACTCTCAGAATGTCTCTTTAGAACTTTAGTATTGATTATAAAATATGATAGTATTGATTATAAGATATGGGAGATGCAAACACAGGGCCACCCAGCATGGCACGCCCATATCAAAGAAGGTGCTGTGCTCTATGAACAAAGCAGAATCATAGTAGCTCAAAAGAAATATGAGATGTGCAAATCTAGAAACATCTCCATCCCAATATTCAAATGAACTATCTGTGCCTGACTCATTATAGAGCCTTCTGAACTTGAACTGGTTGAACATCTGTACTGTACTGAGACCTCAATGTCATCATGTCATTGGTGCTCATAGAGTATGAAGGATGAACAGCAATGACATAGTAGTAGAGATAATAATGATGATAATATCAATAATATAACCTGAGACATCAAGAGAAGGCTAAAGTATGCCCAGCAAATTCTGTTTATAAAACATTTTACAAATACTGTCATCATTCCTATTCATTTTCTGATGGTTTCCACATTCAAGGAGATAAACTTCAGTCATTTGAAAAATTCACTCATTCAGAATTATTCATTACTTCCCCTTTGATGCCAGATGAAAACAGTCTATTTGGAATGACTATGACTGCATGGATGAGTACATGCCTTCCTCTTTTCTCTGTAGTCTCTCAGCACTTCCATGTTGAATGCCTCTCTGGTATTCCTGCCTCTAGTCTTTCCCTTCTTCTATCCATCTTTCATAGGAATGCACATGCTCCCTTATATTTGAACAGTTAAAGGATTTTTTTTCTTATTCAGATAGCAACATGGAAGCCCATATACATTTTTAATGGTGTCCTCTAGATTCATTCAGTAAGTTAAAAGCAAACAAACTTCTATGTAAGGGGGAATGTGGCAAGCCAGCAACATATTTACTACAACTGTCCATGGGCAAAAGTTAGTGTTTTATTTAGCCATTTGGAAAACAGGAAGCAAATTATCTCACAAAAAATTCAATCAATTTCAATCACTTTCCATTACTCCTAAATCTTCAATTATTCCAGTTTTTAAACATAGTTTTAACACTCAAAGATGAAAAGTTCAAATGATGACAATTAACTCATAAAAGGACTCACTGGCATAGTATAAACCAGTAGTGTCAAAATTCAAATAGAAACTTGTAGCATATCCACTTAGAAAAATCACAAATTAACATTAGTTAAATTACATTTTGATTTATCATTTTAAAAATCTAAATCCCTAATTTTACTATATCCAAGACAATGCTGAGTAGATTCAACTAACAAATAATACTTAATTATCAATCAAGAGTGGAAAAGTTCATTGCAACAGTTCTTATGAGTCTCAAAGGAGATACTATTTGTGAAATACTTAGCATGGTGCCTAGCACACTGTATTTTAAATAATGCTCGGAAAGAATTCCTTCTTACTTTCCTTGTGCATATACATGAATATATTTGTGCTTGTTCAAACTTAAATAAGACATAATGTTAATCTTAAAGCAGATTTTCCCATGAAAAAAAATTAAAGAACTTTTTTTTTTGGTATGACCCTTAGTAAAGAAATAGTTTCTCGTTACTGCCAACATAATTTTGTTTGATGACCCATCAAGATTTGATATCAACACTTGTCAATTGCATCTACTCAATATTTTCAGCATTCCTACCCTTCTCTTAACCTGCACTCAGCTCTCCTACTACAAAACCCATCTAATAGCACTATTTCAATAGCTTCCACTCCTGACTGAAAAGTTCATTCTCAGGCTTTCTATTCTAAGCCTCCAAACTTCGTGGCTCCATCTCTTTGTTCACAGTCTTTCAGTTTTCTTTTATTTGCTATCTTCTTCTATTTGAATTTAAGTTCTTTGAAGGTAGGGACTATAATTCTACTAGTATTCTCAGAGCACAGTATGGGGCCTGCACTTACTATGGTAAGCAGCTTATTTAACAAATACATATTGATATCTAATTGGTCTCCCTGCATTTAATTGCTTCCTTCACATCTCTGTCAAGTTGGTTATTAAATAACAGATCTCATCAAGTAATTCCTCAGTACAAATGAATGGATCCTCACTGCCTTTAGCTTAAAACAAACTCCTATGTTTACCATTTGAAGTCCTTCATAATTTGACTCTAGCTTTTCTTTCTTTTTTCAAGGCAAAAGCATTTAATGAAACAGTATAGGTCTGAAAACAGGTTATTACCTCACTATTACTCTTAGCCTCAATGTTCATGCCAGTCTCATCTTTGAGGTGAGACAATCTAATAGCAACAAATTCTTGATGGTGCTTCTCTTAAACTTCTTTAGATTTCAAGGATGATCAACCTCATGCAGAACTCTGCTTCATAAAGAGGTGAAAAAAAAAGTTCTTATATAATTCTCCTCTCAAAAACAAAACAAAACTGAATGCTTATCAACAGCGTATGGATATAATTTTTAAAATGTGGGGTGTAGTCTTTTTTCTCAGCCACATGAGCAACTATGAAGCAAGGGGATTCTTCACTAGCTTTAAAGAGCTTATTGTCAGTAATTAGGTTTCTAGTCCTATGCAGTCACTACTGTTAGAGCTCAAACAAGCAGCTTTAACTGGGTCGTCTATCTCTTTGTGTTTTTGTTTTGATAGAGGTTCAATTATGCTCAAGACAATGCCTTGTCTCTTCATTTTGCTCTGAATAGGAAGTGAGGGTGCCATTGTCACACAGCTTCCAATTCAGTTGCCAGGACAAAGGGGTCTGAAGTGCCATAAATAATGGGCTACAGTAAAGTAGCTGGAAGGGGAGGTTGGGGGGAAAGGAGAAGAGAAGGAGAGAAAGGAGAGGGAGAAAAAAAGGGAGAGAAAGAAAAAGGGAGGGAGAGAGTTAGTTGGGTGTGGGCAGAAGCTCAAAGAAGCCACAGCCTTATTCAGTTAGAAAGCAACAACCACCCACTAATTTAAGTGTGAAAGCTGGTATGACACAACAAGGTTAAAGCAACATTGGTACAACTGCTCACAAGAATTTGGGGAGAAAGGGGAACCACAGGCAACAGCTCATAAACCTAACACTTCATGGGAAGTCTGAGCATCAATTAAATGGCTAAGCAATAGGGAAAGCAAGCAGGTTTAGCAAAGTTTAGGTTCGTTTTGTTGTTGTTTTTGTTTTTTCCTTCTCTCTGCATCCATCCCACTCCATCTTCTCCTCAAGCGCTAGTAGGCTAGTAAATCACCAAGATTTTAAATTAACACACACACACACACACACACACACACACAATACAAATACTTAGTGTGACAACTTAAAAAAGCCATGGAGAAAAGGGCATAGTTTGTGTTGTCAAAAATAAGTTAATCGTGTTTAAAATAAAACATCAATTAGACGATTTAGCAGTGAATGGAACCTATTACCAGGCTGTTCCTGTAACACAAACTCTCTCTCCTCCTCCCCCTTGGTGGTGCCTCATTCATAAAAAAGCTTGCTCTGAACTGTGGCTGCACAAGCAAGGGACTCAGTTTGTGTTTGTCTGGACTTCTTAGAGGTTATTTGTTTTTGTTGTTCTCACAGGAACAGAGGGAAAGAGGAATAAAAGTCAAGTGAACATACCGAAGACTTAATTTCATTGCCAACCAAAATTTTAGTCTTCCTCAATACTCCCCATCCCTTTTCTTTTAATCTATTATTCAACGTGAGAAAAGAAAAAATTGTGTTGGTTTTTTTTTTTTTTCCCCCAAAGTAGATTTAACTCTAAAAAGCCCTGAGGTTCCGTTACAGTAATCCTGACATGCTGAGTCATGGGCGGTATCTTTCAACACTATAAAGAAATTTAAATTGTTACTCATTAATATGATGAAACAACTAGTTTTGTTTTTTAAAGAATTATTGGAAGGAACATCTCTCAGAATGAGTCAAGTCTACAGTAGAAATGAAATTTTTACTTGGTTTTAAAACAGTCACTATAATATTTTATTATATATAAACATCTTTTGAAGTCAACCTTCAAATCTTATCACTCAATAAATAAGTATTTATTTAATATATTGTTTTAAAATTTCTTCCTGGCAAAAATCTTCATCAGTCAATCCCACATTTTTTAATCCATTAAAAAATTCTTTCTTTTTTTTTTTAACTGATCTTTCATATTAATTTATAGCAAGCTAAGAATATAATCATATAGGAATCAACCTCTGAACCCACCAGGTGACTATAAATTTTTTTTTTTTTAGTATCTCAGAGTAAACACTTAGGAAGTTTCTTCTAGGCCTACTGTCCTATTATGATTTTTGGTTTTAAAACTGGATCTTGGACAGATGGGTATGTTCTCATTGACAGGGAGAGTTTTAATGTAAGGATTAAACAGCAACTGAGGACTCATAGAAAAACAACCTCTTGTCATAACACCAGAACTGTATTATACTGAATGGAGAGATAAATTATCTCCACAGACAAAGTTATCAGAACTATTTACTTTCTCAATCTAAAATCAGAAAACATGACTTCAAAAATCTCATCTGAAAAAAAAAATCTGTTAGTTTCACAAAATATTAACTTTAACAGCACTGTTTCCTGCAAGATCTAATCCCAGTAATCAGTGCTAGAGACCAGAGGTTCATTTTCACACAAGCCTGCATCTAAGTGTAATAAAAAATAAAAAAAATAAAAAAAACCACCTCACATAGCTCCTCTTTGGTAAACATTAATTTCTCTTAAAAGGGGAATTGTGGGAGTGGAGTCCTGGGTACTTATATTCCAGGAGACAGATAAGATTTTCAGTGGTACAAAGGTAATATTGTTGAAACTAGACCTCTGATCAATTTATAATTTCACCATTCCCTTACTATTACCAACCTCCCTCCCACTAAAAGACAAAATAGTATAAAGATTACAACTCACACATTATCCTTCAAAATGATGTAATGGGAAAGTGAGACAAAAATTTCTTTACTTTTGCTCTAAAATGTGGAGGAGTTTATTGTATACTAATCTATTTATAGACTTGCATATCTATACCTGTCTGAGCCTGGGAACATATTACAGATAAAGGAAAGGCTAGTTTTGGGAGCTTTTTAAAGAAAGTGTAATAGGCATGCAGATTAAACCTGATCTAGACTTCTTGATTCCCTCTGGGCCCCACTCCCCTCCATCATCACGTTAATCATCAAAATGTTTCTTAAGTATTTGGGTGTGTGCAGAATTACACAAAGATGACAATGTATTTTCCCTTAAGGAAAAAGAAAATACACCCTAGGACAAAAGTAAGGAGTTTAATCTAGCACTGGGAAACTTTCTTCCCCCTCCCCCCTTATTATTTTTGGTTGTTAGGCTTACTTTTTATTTGTGAAGTTCATTTCCCTTAGTCACATCCTCCTAGCATTTTGGTGAGGAAGAGTATATGATAACCGGGGGGGGGGGGGGGGGGGGTCTTTGGGCTCATAAAGCAAAACTTTCAGGAACTTCTTTTCCAATAATACATAAAACAAACCAAAGCCAAAATTTAATTAGGGATCCTTTTCATCCCCATCAGTTTAGTACACTGAAAAAAAAAGTTAACTTGTCTACAAAATTATTAATGGATCAAGTTTGAGTCCATGTTCAAGTTTAAAGTCAAGCAAGAGAATGCAACTGGAAGAGAATGCTCACTTTTGTTCTAGTAATGTCCTTATGACCTAGCAGCAGGAGATCCCTTAGCCATAAAAAGTGAGAGTTTATAGAATTATCCAGTAGCCCTCAGCTTCTGTCTTAAATCTAGGGCTAATTTTCATTGCTAGAGAGAAAAAAAAATTCTGTTAAGCCTCTTCCAGAGATGTACCCAGTTACAAATTAAATACAGCTACAGTGTTATCCATCTACAGTGGAAGCTTTGTTAGACTCAGGATAAAAAAAATTATCTCTTTCATTACCATTATCTGAAAGCATAATTATCTATAAAGATTAGTCAAGTAACACTGAAATCAACACCTGATGTAGGTAGGGATTTTTTCTTCCTTTTTTTTTTTTTTTTTTTAAATTTTTATCTCCAGCACTTAGAAAAATTCCTGACACATAGTAGATACTTTATAAATAATTGTTGGTTGACTATATTACTAATAATAGCATCTCAGATTTATTGAGTTGTTTTTATATACAGAATACATTATATTACATACATTATAATTTGTTGATTTTTTACAACAATCCTCCAAAGACATAGTATAAACCCTATTTTAAAAGATGAAGAAACTGATTTAGAAAAGATAAACAACCTGCACAGAATTGGTTACACAGTCATTGCTCTATCCAGTGCACCACCTTTATTTTTTTTTAAACAAGTATTTTGATAACTACATTTCAATATAGTTGGATTCCTTTATGGTCTTACATATTTTATTAAAAGCAATATTCTGAGAAAGAACACTACTAAAGAATTCTGACACACACACACAAATTAAGAACCCCTGATCTACTACAGAGATGCAGAAGCTATTTCTTGAAAAGGAAAAAGTTGGAGAATTGAGCATCTATCTCTGGAAAAGATCTACCACTTAGGTAGTGCAAGATAAGCTAGTGCTCAACCCTGTTACAGATAACTGAAAGATCTAGAGACAGTGGTCACTCTATGATCATTATAAAGCAAACTCAAGTTACTTACCAGTCACACATCTGTCACTATAAATGAATAACCTCTATCCACAACCAAATAGTCTAACTGTTCAAACATTCATAGTGAGCTCTCCCTTTTCCCTGATTAGGTCTGAGTGCAGTGATGGCAAATGTCTGAAAAAAAGCAGTAGCATAAAAATACTTTGAGTCCAACAAATATTCTAACTTCAAAATCCAACCAGGTCTTCTATCTATTCCTGCACAACCCAGACGTCAGGTGACTTCTATGAAAGGAAAAAATCACCACTGTGACTTCTAATATAGCTTAATGATGCAATTATTACAAATGTAATGAAGACAAAAGCTACACAAAGTGCCTCAGTATATATGCGGGAAGTTTTCTAATCATGCATGATAACAGTACTGATAACCATTAGGAAAGATCCAGAACCACTTTAAACAGAAAAATATGGGGAAGTACACAGGACTCAGAATGAATAATAGACTTAAAAATAAAACAGAAGGAAATATAATCAATTAAAATTGCCATTTAAATCACAAATTAGTGTTTATTAAAAACAATTTAAATCACTAGTATCAAGATTTAATCTGCTATGCTTTATTTAGAAAAAGAAGTCTCATTTCTTAATTCTTAATCTTAATGTTATTATTTTTATTATTCAGAACAACAACAACAAAAAAAAGCAGTGAGAGGCAACATGAAATATAGACAGATTAGTGAACCTGGGGTCAGGATGGCATGGCTTTATATTCTGCCTGACATTTCCTAACTATTTAATCTGGTCAGGCCCTTTAACTTTTCCATGCTTCATTTTCCTGATGTACAAAATGGGGACAACAATGGCACAAATGACATAATTACATACAAAACTTATCAAAGCTGAAGTGCTATGTGAGCTGTAAGAAGTTATATATTTTAAAGTAGCATATTTACTTCCTCAGTGATAAATTTATTTTTGAGGGAAAAAAATAGACAATTTCAGCCAAGTCAACATGTTAAATCTAAAATAATGTGTCATGCGGATAGTTTTTTCCTTAAAAATATCTTCCTTATTCCCACCCAATTTGTACAATAATTTTACTTATCATTTTAATCAAGAAAAATTATTTTAAAATGGGAAAAAAACAGAATAAAAATTACAGAATACTAAAGTCTACAAGAGGTGAGATATGAGTCTGCAGCACATATCTAAAAAGTAAACTGTGCAATGAAAAATAAAGGGAGACATAACTTAATAGCAGTTCATATGAAAAAGACCATGTCACTCTCATGCTAAAAAAGATTCAATGGCTTCTCACTGACAAATGATATTCTTTAGCAGTTAAAGTCTTTTATCTAGGTCCAGCCTATCTTTCCAAGCTGATTATACATTATTCTTCTTCATGAACTATGCCATCCAGCACCATGGGTCTACTTGCTATTCTATGAAAATGACCTTCCCATGTTCACTTTCTATATTTTGGTGCAAGTTATTCCTTATGCCTGGAAAATTCTTCCCTATTTCCTTCATCTCTTAGAATCCTTGACTTCCTTTAGTTCTCAGCTAAAGGACTCTCCTCTCTACACAAAATCTTTTTGTGTTTGTTTAGTTCTTAAGGCATGCTCACTCCCAAAATTACTTTTTTCTTATTTTTATATATTTTTTGAATTTATTCATCTGCCTATATATTATTTCTCCCCTCCTTCCTAAACATTCTCAAGCAGAATGTAAACTCTTTGAGAGAAGCATCATTTGTTTTTGTCTTTATGGCCTTGCCACCTAGGACAGACCTAAGAACATTATCAGCACTTGATTGCTTTTTAAGCTGAATTCCAGCTTAAATGTGTATGTGTACGTATATACATGCATTATATGCATATATACATGTATATGTGATACATATATAGGCATTAATTTAACATCAAATTATGTCTATGTGATACATTATATATGTGTGTATGTATAAGTTTTTTACACTAATAAATGTGTACATACAGAAATGAGCATCATATTTACAAACATGTATATAGAGGCAGTGGGCCCCAGACTTATTAACTGTAGGACACAATAAAGACAGAGACATGGAAATAATTATAACAAGCACTACAAAATTCTATTCTCCTAGTATACTTAATAGTTTTCTATGATGGATCTATGACTAGTTTTTCTTATCAAATGAGCCTTTAAAAAATTTCTTTCCACTGGAATAGCATCTTTCTGGCACATGTCACATCTCTGTATTGTTAATGTGTCCTATAATCAATAAAGGTGACTCTGTGGGGCCAAATGTTTGTATATACACATATATTAATGTGATGATTATTCATTCCTATATGTACATAAGTTTAAACATATCATTTGGAATAAAATAAAATCTTATCAGAAAAAAACTTGAAATCTCCATTTTCTACATAAAACAGAGAGAAGTATTATGTGTATAACATCACAAATCCACAAGTGTTCTGCAATGTATTTTAAATTCAAAATTTGATCTCCATAGAGGCTATTTTCATAGAAAAGTGTCCCTTCTTGATATTAATATTTATGAAGTCCACAACATAATAACACAAAGATATAATTAACCATGTGTGTGAATTTAACTTCAGATTTCAAAAAAATTTCATACTCACCAAAATCTTATTTTACATGCTATCTGGAAAAGTGAGATTATTAAAATTATAGCATAAAATACTTATGTTTTAGAAGAATGTACACTATAAGAGTCCTCAAGATTCAAGACATTAAAAGGATACCTCTGACAGAAAGAGGTTTCTTCTTTGTTGGGATAAAAGAATGTTAACACATTCTTTTCCTTACAGACTTCCAAGCATAAATTACAGGTTGATGTCAGAAGAGTGAAAGAGAATTGAAGCAAAAGATATTTCTTTGACAAAATACTGTGCATCAGAGAATACGTTTTAAGTTATAAATATTTAGCAAAAGATAGTAGTAGCATAGTTACTAATATTGCCTGTCAAAATATAAACAAATTAACATTCCAACAGGCTAGCTTCTCATTTTAGTATGTAAGACAAGTGGCTGTTTTTCTTTCCTTTTTAATAAAATTGGCTGTAACTATAATGAGAAGATGGATGAACTTGCATCTTGTTAGCTAATAGGGCCTTTGACTTTAAGGCAACCTTCCCTCCACTCTGTATGGCTATTCTATGTATTCATTCATATACATTCTATGCATACTCTACCATTAGAATATGATCTCTTTGAGGGCAGACACTGTTTTTACTTTTTCTTCACATCCCCTACACTTAGAAAAGTGCCTAGACATAGTTAATTCTTAACAAATGCTTGCTGATTGATTGCATACATTCTTCACAAGCAGAGCTCATCCCTAAAATGATCTAATAATAATGTTCTAAGCATACTGGTAAATATTATTTTTATATAGTGGTACACTGTTGCAATCAAAAGTCACTTTTAAATTTCTTTTAAATTCACTTTTGTGTCACTTAACCCCAATTGCCTTAGCAAAAAAATAAATAAATAAAATTAAAAAAAATTAATTCACTTTTGAAATCCCTTTGTAGACTGTTTATCAAGTTGAATGAAATCTATTTCTTAATTGCTAATAAGGAGGGGACTCCTTAAATATGAATATACACTTTGAAAAAAGTGTTTATCACTAACATCAACCAGACATCCTCAACAATCAAACTGTCTTTAAGTCTTTTCAAATACAGAGAATCCAAATAAAAGCTAAAAACTTAACAAGAAAATATGGAATTTACTGATTCATTTGTAAGTCATGAAAGAATTGTGCAAAATTTCAAAGAAAATGACTACCATTTGCTCTATAGATCCCAGAATTTTTTCTGCTGTGATTCAATGGAAAACGGCATCTTTGTATTAATGAAGAACAGAGATTTTCTGAAGGAATACTACTAAAGTTGTTTAAGTAATATGGTAACTTTTAGTTTGCTGAGCTACAGGACATAGAAACATCTTACTAACAAGTCTGCAGTATGCAAGTAGGTATTGGGACTCTATAGAGGTCTATACATACAACAAAATCTGAAACATTTACAAAGAATAACATTGTTTCAGGGACAACATTGTAAAGCTGTTTAAAATGAACAACAACTTAATTCTTTAAGTGCTAACAAGTAGGTACTACCACCCCTAGAAGTATATTCCCTTTCTTGCTCTATGATACTGAATTATAATCCCTGCAACATTTGTTACTATTGTAATATAAATTCCAGAAAATCATTAGTAATTAATATCAGTAATTTTTAAAAAGATTAATGATGGAATACTTTTTTTTTAACCCAAAATTCCAGGCATGCCATCCAATATACAGAATGAAGTTTGAGAAGGTAGGGGGTTATAAAAAGAGATTCTTTTTCAGGTTGACTGTATTCAGCTTAAGAAAACTACTGAATCATTTCACATTTAAATCAGCATTAATTTAGCAACATGAAGGATAACAGCTGCAATAAACAGATTAAGAAAAATTCAATCCATTTGAAATATATCAAAAAGAGACCTCAAGAGAACAGAAAAAATGTTTTAATTAGAATTAAAATATAGTTTTAACTAATATGTCTTTTTTACATTCCCAACATATAGACAGATATGTACCATCTTGTTAAATGAGAAGCATATCTTAGTTGGGAAATTTCATCATACAAGAATTATATTGATACAAATTCATCCCAGAAAATACATAAAAATAATAATATTTAAGAGCTTCTCTTTAACAGTACTTTTAGGGCAGCTAGATGGCACAGTGGATAGAGCACTAGCCTTGAAGTCAGGATGACCTGAGTTCAAATGTGGTCTCAAGCACTTAACACTTTCCTGTGTGACCCTGGGCAAGTCACTTAACTCCCATTCCCTCAAAAAAATTGTCTTTTATACAATTTTATACTGCACTGATTTTATTTAAAACAGAAATGTACTGAGGAAAAGTGTTTTAAGTTTCTACAAGTGTTTATAACCAGTCCTCCTTGTCTTTCAAGTAATTCTAGCATATTATCATAATATTATTACAATGTTCTTAATGTTAATGGCAGCTCACACAACCCAGGGAGGGATGTAAGGGCAGTAAGAGCAAAAATCATTCCCATTTTAAAGGAAAATAAGGCTCAGATACAGCTATATAAGATATATATTAAGGGGCAGCTAGGGGACGCAGTAGATAAGAGCCCTGAAGTCAGGAGGACCTGAGTTCAAATTTGATCTCTCAGACACTTAACATTCCCTAGCTGTGTGACCCTGGGCAAGTCACTTAACCCCAACTGCCTCAGGGAAAAAAATTTTTTTTTAAAAAAGATATATATTATATGTGTGTGTGAGAGAGAGACAGAGGGAGAGATGAGGAGAGGGAGAGGGAGGGAGAAGAGACAGAGAGAGAGAGAGAGCTGCAAGAGAGCGAGAGACTGTATGTACAAGAGCCATAAATGTACATATCTCCCAAGGCTCTTTCTTGGGAGTCTCTTCTCTTTTCTCTCTACACTGTGATTGACCTTGACATCATATCAAAAATGATAGATGAAGTGAACAGAGAGATCATCTAGTTTTACACTCTCATTTACAGAAAAGGAAAATGAGGCCTGACTTACTTAAGATCATGCAGATAATAGAACAAAGACTTGAGTCCAAGTTCTCTCAGAGCCAGTGTCCCTTCTACAATGCTACATATTTGACTATTTAATGTATGCAGATAGTTTCTAGATCTCTCTCCCTCTTCTCTCTCTCTCTCTCTCTCTCTCTCTCTCTCTCTCTCTCTCTCTCTCTCTCTCCCCCTCACTCCTCTCTCCTTCTCCCTCCCCCTCCCTCCCTCTTTCTCTCGGCCCCCTCTCTCTACATATGTATACATATATATGTATGTATATCCAAAGACAATGCATCTCCTTAGTTTGAATCTACCACACCAACTATTTACTATAAATTCCCAAGTGGATGTCCCAGACACACTCAAACTAATCAGGTCCAAAAGAGAACTGAATATCTCTACTCCAAACCAGATCCCTCTTCTTAATTTCTTTTTCTGTTGAAAGAAATAGTATCCTTCTAGTCATCTAGGTACACAACCTTATCATTCTGGATTCCTTACTTTTCCAGTCTCTCTGCCTATGTCTCCCTGCCTCTGTCTCTTTTTCCCTCCCTCCTTCCCCCTTTCTTCTCCTCTTTCTTCTCTCTCCTTCTTCATCTCTTGCATTATTATTATAATTGTCCTCAGGCCTACAAGTCTCCACTTTCTCTGGTCCAGCCTCTACAAAACTGCCAAGATCATGTTCCCTTAGCCCAAGAATAAGTTTTACATTTGGAATCACAGGACCGGAGTTCCAATCCCACCTCTGCCACTTAAATTACGTAACCCCGACCAAATCAACTAATTTTCTGGGGCCTCAATTTCCTCATTTCCAAAAGGATGGGGCTGGGCAGGATAACATCTAAGATTGCTTCCAGCTCAAAGTCTAACATCCCAAGATCCCTCCTCCAAAAATTCCAGGGACTTATTATTTACTGGAGGATCAAATACATCTTTGTGTGACAAGGGATGCCTTTCTTTTACCAGCCTTTTAAAAAAGTGTTCCCCTTCATACAAACTATGATCCCCCCACTTAATATGGATTTCTTGCTTTTCCTTAATCCCAATATTCCACCTCCAGTCTCTGTGCTTTTACACATCCTGTCCCTTTTATCTGGATCTCTAATTCCTTTCAAAACTTAGCTCAAGTACCATCTCATCTCAGATTCCAGATCTCCCCATCTGTTCAGGCATCTCCACTCTCCAGTCCCATTCCTCTATCACCTTAAACTTACTTTGTATATATTTTTGTACTTACTTACTCATATATTCACAGACCGTTTTCATAAATAAAAATGAGCTCCATGAGAGCTAAGACAATCATTGGCTTTCTGTTTTTTGTATCTCTACTGCCTACAACAATGATATGCAATTATAAGGTACTTAATTAATGCTTATGACTGACAGACTTTTATTCAGTTTTGATATTTCAATAGTATTTTCCACCAGATAAGATCATTCTAAGTGATTCCATACCCACTCACACATATTAAGCATCTAGCAATGAACTATGTCAGGTATCAAGAATGAGGGAAAAGATAATAAAACAGAGTCCTTACTTTCAAGGAATTTTCATGATATAATCTTGGGATTCACATCTTAAGTCCTACTCACATAGACAAAATGCTACCCCATTACAAGTAATTATACAGCTCCTCCATAAGCAGTCAATTAAAACAAATTTTTTTTTTTTTTTACTAGTATCACTATATTACAGCTCCGGGTTTCTGGAAATGCTACCATTCACTAGGGCCACTTTGCTATGAGTCTCTCCTATTTAGTGAACTGATTGAGGAACCCAGTTCTGATTGATTTTTGATTTACTGTAAATATGAATTTTATAATGAAATTAATTTGTCACTATAACTATTAATAGCATTCAGCATTGCACTATTTTTTATTCATACGTACTGAAGCTTAATTATATCAAGATATACATTATTATTAAAAAACATCAGACCTGCTATATCATGTCTTCTAGAAGATAGGGATCAGAATCCAGGGGACCTGGATTCAAATCTTACCTCTGATACTAATTGACTTATGTAATTATGGATAAAAAAAAATAAGGCAGGTAGATGGTACAGTGGATATAGTGCTGAGTCTAAAATTAGGAAGACCTGAATATAAATGTGGCCTCATATATGTAATAGCTGTATGGCTGAGGGCAAATCATTTCACCTCCATTTGTCTCAGTGTCCTTAACTGTAAAATGGAAATGATAATAATAGCATGTACTCCCCAAGGCTGTTGTGAGATTCAAATGAGATAAAAACTGTAAAGCATTTAATACAGTACCTGGCATATAGTAATTGCTGTATAAATATTAGCTATTACTATTATTAAATTGCATAATCTGACTCAAAGTTCCTTCATCTGTAAAAACAGGAATTATTAGAATAGTATCACCTACCCCACAAGAATATTGTGGGGGAAGCACTTTGTAGACCATAAAATGTAATATAAATGTGAATTATTAATTTGCTCCACAAATAAATATATTTTTGGCAACTTTGGCATAATACAGATCTACCTAAAAAGAATATACTACTTTTTTTAAGCAAATCTTAACTACATTTAGCAAATACACACACACACACACACACACACACAAACACAAATATTCCTCTCTGAAAGGGTACTAATTCTTGCTAACATCCATTTAAATTTGCATGAAAATGGTAATTTTGGTTACATTTTATAGTTATTTCATTGATGTCTAAACATTTTTTTAAAATATACCACTCATTAATCCCCCCCCCCAAAATATACCACTCTACTTGAAATTCTAAAGTTTCTCAAAGCAAAATAGAGGCAGAAATTCCTTAAGTAAACAAGCTTCAAATTTGTCTTGGCTGAAATCAGTGATGTACACATAGTATCTACCCAGCTTACAATGCTTACTGTTTAATAACCATGCACTGGCATTTGCCTGAAGAAAGAGCTAAGTTTACACATGGTCTTTTCTCAAGTGGTAAAGCAATGTCTTAATTTGAGATACCAATGGGTATTTTTGGACACCACTATTCCCCACCCTCAGTGTCCACTTCACATGTGACAAGGCCAGTGATCACAACCAGGAGCTAAAATAGGCAAGCTAAAGGGTGTGGATAAGACATATCTGTTAATATCTCCCATGGCCTTAACTTTCTTATTTTCTAAGAGTTTAAATGCATACCTAATATCCATAGAATGCATACACAGAAAGTATCTTAGATATCAAAACATCAGTTTAGGGGGAAAGTTTTTGGTAAAATTCTTTCAACTCTAAAAGAACACTAATTCTCATAACAACCTGGACCTGCAAAAATATTTGTTTTATATATAGTTATATTTGTATATAATATGATAATAATATATCATATCATATTTTACATATCGTGTTAAGATTTATAAAATGCTTTACAAGTCATCTTCATAACCACCCTGGGAAGTAGGTGTTATGTAATACCCATTTTATAAATGAGCAAATTAAATTAAGCATAGGTTAAGTACTTTGCTCAAGTTCATAAAGCAATAAGATGAATCTGAAGCTGCATTTGAACTCAAGATCCACTGCACCATTAATATATCTTAGATAAACTATATGGTGAGAGGCGTGCTTTATTTTTGTTTTTGTCCGTCTTTTACACAGTGCTTTGCAGCTAGAGGGAATGTGGTTTGATGAATGCTACACCATAAATTCTTTATTTCACTAATGGCCTCAAAGGACTTAGCTTACTCCCAGGATGAATACTAAAAACACTGTGGCAATGTTTCCAAATGTTTTTATTTCTCCAAATATTTTGTTGATTTTTATTTCCTAGGCATTAAGTCCTTCCCAAAACACAGAATTCATCCGCTATCATCATGAAAAGTAACTTTTCAAAACAACTATCTGTCCCACCACATGTGTGGTGATTCACAGCAAGTAATTTAACATGTCAGTATTCTAGGCAACTAACTGATCCTCTATGTTACAAAGAAGGTGTCACCCCTATATTAAATCATTAAGTTTCATGAATTCACAGGTCTAGCCCCTGTATGCTAATTCTTTTCTATGAAGAAAAAAGTCCCACTTAATGTTTTTTTATTAAAAGAAAATTTGGGATGAACTTAATCCTAATTAACTCTTAGGAACAATAGAAGTGTGTAAAGAGAACACATCTTACTGCTGTGGACAATTAATTCTTCCTGTCTATATTCTAAAGGAGAAAGGGAAAGGGAAGGAAAGAAGTTCTAAAATGAAGTAGAGGAATGAAAAGACATATGTACTGCCTTCTCATTTATGTCTCTCAGCAAGTATATTTTGCTCCAAATTTTAGTTATATAAAAAAAAATTGAAATTGAGGAATAATTTATTTATAAGCGAAGAACTTGATTACTGAACTTAATATCAAAGGGTAAAATCCAGTACCTACTGGTATTGGCAGCATTTACTACACAGAAAACCTCGGGGATGCCAAATATTTTGAACCTTAATTTCTTCATCTGTAAAACAGTGATAATAATAATTGTAACACTTATTTTCCAAAAATGCTGGTAGATTCAAACAACATACTAAATGTGAAAGCATTCTATAAACTATATAAACATTCTGTTATTCACCAATGCGTATGAAATTCAAAATGTGAGGGAAGAGTAAAAAGATTTCAATGAACGAAAAAAGCATAAGTGTGCCAAGCGTTGAGAATGCAAATAGAAGAAAGTCATTCAGTTCTCATAGAAAGTTAAACTGCAGTTACAATGAAAGTCTATAAGTCCTAAAGGTACAGCAGTACAGGTACTAGTAAGACATGGGGGTCCTTAAACTCCACAAGTAGTTTAGATGACAGTGTTTGAGGATTGCAGGACATAGAGGTGGAGTAGTTGGAAAAGTCTAGAAGACTTTAGAAGTCAATAGTAAGGCAGTTGGTTAGGTATGGTGATCTTAAATCTCTCAGTATAGAAATGAGTTGTTGATTCCCATAATCCAACCACTACTGATGCAGCCCAGATAAAGGAAAAAGACAAGATGTAAAGTACACCCACTGCAATGGCAGGTCTAATTTAAGTTTTCTACTCTATCATTACTAGAAGGGGAAAAAAATATACCTAGTCCTCATCCCCAACTCACTTTGGTCATTTCTGTGCTCTGCATTTCCTCAAGAACTTAGAAATTAAAAAAAAAAAAAAAGTTTTAGGCATAAAAGCATTTAGTCTATCTAAACTCAGCTTATACATGGAGGAAACCAACGAAGAAACAAAAAAATGCTGAAAATTAAACCACTTTATATTAATGACTTGTTCTCAAGTCCATAGCCTCTCCACAAGAAACCTGGAATGAAAATCCAGGTTTTCTGATTCAGTGATATGCTCTTCTTTCTGGCCATGGCTTCCTTCTACCCCCTACTACTTTGTGTGTTTTACATTATAATTCACTTAATTATGTACTTCCTTATAGTCATTTCCTAATTTCTACATATGCAGAGATATACATACATGTATACTTTAAACAAATTAAAGGATGCCATTAAGCATGTTATTTTAACTTCGACCTTCCCTTTCCAAACACCTATAATGTGTGGAAATTAACCTGCTCATCTTCCCTTTTGTCCTTCCATCCCCTGTGAATTGCTTCTCTGATAATATTTCTTTAGGCTAGGCATTTCAAGCAATGTGAACAGAGGAAGGGCCTTTCTCGAAGATTCTTACAATTGGAAAGGATTTTATAGCTCATCTAGTACAAACCCCTTCATTTAAAAAGAAAATGGAACCAAATCTCAGCATAATATCTATTCATTCATGCCTGTTGTTCTTATTAATTTAATTCTAAGAGTGTAAACTAATTTGGAAACTTTCCTCTTTCCACAATAACCTCATTGCCTGATTACAAAAGTGCACTTTAGAAATCACTGTTACCATATATAATTACCTTGAAGAAACACCAGATACCCTTCCTCTTAAGAAAAGCTATGTGTAAGTATTCTTAGCTCAAATATAAGGACATTCTTTGCAGCAGGCTTGCAGAAAGGTCTGCAGTCATCAACAAAGAACTTACATTTCTCAGAAAGGCAAGTACATAAGGGGTCTGGAGTGCAATGAGGTTAATCTGTATCATATCAATTTGGGGTGGTTAGGTATATTTATTTTGTGGGGAGGAAGGAATACAACATGGATTGGTGGGTTTGGTTTTTTTGTTTATTTTCTGCTTATTACGCTGTACATCACATAATTTTATAAACTTAATGTAAACAGTACTAAACTTTATCATCTTGAAGTTTCCAATGAGCAAAAGAAAGTTTCACACAATACCATTGTATAAGACTAGAACAATCTGTTCTTGTGGGCACTTTGGGTTTGTTTCTTTCAATCCAAGGATAAATAAAGGGTGCAACCTAAGATTTAACTACTTAAACACAAAGAGATTAAGTTGGCAATAGCAACCTCAGTTAGACTTAAGGTTTTGTACTCCCCTTTTACAGATAGATGAAAGCAAGTTAGGAACTGAAATCATCTATAAAATAAGTACATTTGTCCTGTTTTACCTAAAGAACAATCAACATCCAGAAACTGAGACATAAAGCAAAATCAAATTGTGGTAAAAAAAATTTTCACTTCAAAAAGACCATATTTTAACCATCTCGAAGGGGTATTAGGATTAAGTCTGAGAAACCATAAGGGATATTTACCAAATATACTGCCTTCCAATAAACAGTTAAAGACTGTGTACACACACACACACACACACACAAAGGTATCTCATAAAATATTTATTTAATAGAATTTCTGCCATTGCATGAAAAGCTTGAGAAAAAATCAGTTTATTTACCACTACAATGTTAACAATCTGAATTGAATTATTTGTCTTATGTTCATAAGTAGTAGCAATCAAAAGAGTACCTCCACACACTCCTAAAATACTAATTAGCATAGCTTAATAAAACAAATCAAATTTCTGATGAATATCAAAGTCTGAAAAAATCTAGGAGAACTAACCGATTGAAATAATTATTTAACTTGCAAAGAAGATTGTTTCCTTTTCATAAGAAAAAAAATTAGAAAAAAACCAGACCTATACAATTTTCTCTTCGAGTATTATGGCCACATATAATATTAGTTATTATAAAGAAATGTGGTAAAAACAAAACTTCTCTGTAAGAAAAAAGTTTGCATCTAATAATGAGAAAAGTCAGGATATTTACCATGTTCTAGGAATAGGTCTATTAAGGAAAAATGTATTTTTTTCCTTTGAATAGTCCTACAAATATTTTTTTTGAAAATAACAAATATTACACTATTTCCTTTGGTCTTTCACTGCTGACTGCTTATGCTTAATAATAACAACAATAACTTTATATTTGTGAATGACATCTGTTGACTGGCACCAATGAAAAACACACTGAACAGTTCCTTCATCTTATAGTATCTTTCTTCAATGATATCAAAATATTTCTTGTATTCTGTAAAAGGAAAATCCTTAATGTGAGCCAAGAAAAGAATGAAGACTTAAATTCAGTATTCAAAGGGAACCAAAGAATGAAAATGATATCAATTATAAACTTGTAAAGGAAAAAGTTGAGACCCAATATGTTAAAAGACCTGCTGGCATCCTGAAATCACAGCTCAATGGAAGATTACATTTAAAGTCATTTATATCTATTCAATCACAGTCTTAAATACACTTTTGGAATTGTGAAATGGACCAAAACTCCCTTTAAAAGCATGCTTTAAAACATAAAATATTAACAAAAACACAGGACCTAAGGAGGCTAGAGAAAGATTAACATTTGTTTGCCAAAAAAGGAAAAAAAGTTGAGAGTCATCCTCCTAGTACATGGAAAAAAATATTTTAAAAAATACAGAAAAAAAAAAAACACCCACAAATACTTTTGGATCAACCAAACATCATTTCACCAGCCAATAATAAAGGTGAATGACAGGTCCATGCCTTTGAATTGCTTGAATGTAACCAAATGTGGTTTATTTCCAGATGATTTCCATCTATGAAATGTCTAAGATCCAAAAATGCAGTTAAAGTATCTTCTACTGGTGACCTTCACATTAACTCAGACAATAATACAATGGCAAAGAAACATAAACCAACACTGAGTCACAGGAATGTGTTTGTTGAAATGAGGAGCTTATGATGGCACCAAAAGGTTATCCTCAAGGAGTCCAGACTTGGTGATCATTTCAGCAAGGAAGTTGTAGAAACTGTGTGATACATTACTACAGGCTGTAAAAAAAAATTACTATCGCCTAACTAAATAGCAAGATATGACTTGATGACTCTAATTGTATGTCAAAAGTTTGTTTTATATCAAAAGTTTGTTTTCATTATGGACTTACAGAGACAACACATCACTAGACCCATAA
Source organism: Myrmecobius fasciatus (assembly GCA_023553655.1). NCBI lineage: Eukaryota > Metazoa > Chordata > Mammalia > Dasyuromorphia > Myrmecobiidae > Myrmecobius > Myrmecobius fasciatus. The sequence goes on along the minus strand of JAJPUD010000009.1, from coordinate 587,458 downwards.
ACCTCAAAATATTCCATGGAATTCAAACAATAAACTATACTGGAATTAGAACATTATCATAAACTGAGCTGTTATCCACAATAACCCAGACATAAATAACAATGAGCCATGAAAATCTAAGTACATTTTAAATAGATATTGTCATACCGAATGCTCATGCTGCATTTATAATATACATGGGACATGTATATTTTACTGGTATAAACAATTTCCAGGTGAGAAAATTCTCTTTACTAATGCAGGTTGGAATTTTCTCTGAAATTTATATCCTGAAGAGCTGTCCAGAGAATGGCGAGATTTGCCCAGGGCTATTTGGTACACATCAGTCAGAGGAAGAATTTGAACTCCTATCTTTCCAGTTTTGAGGCTGGTTCTCTTTCTGCTATACCATGCTGACTTCTGCTGCCACCACCTCCTAACATATTTATTCTCTTTCTCTTGTCTCTCTGTCTCTATCTCTGTCTGTCTCTGTCTCTGTTTCTCTCTCTCTCTCTCTGAAAAACTTCCAAATTAGAGACCTTGCAAAAGAAATCAAAATCATTTGGGATAAGCTTATATCCTAATAACTTTATGCAACTACAAAAAGCATTTATTTCATCCACCTGTGCAAGTCTGCTGAACATTAAATAAAAAGAGAAGACTAACAGGATAAAGGTATAAGGGGCAAATAGATGGCACAGTGGATACAGCACTGGTCCTGGAGTCGGGAGTACTTGAGTTCAAATCCAATCTCTGACACTTAATGCTTCCTAACTGTGTGAACCTAGACAATTGCCTCTCCAAAAGAAATTTAAAAAAAAAAAAAAAAAAAAAAAAAAAGATTTGTCCCAGGACTACTTCTATCAGAATTCCATTGTATTGGATAATACAAAACAAATTTTTTTTTAAAAAAAAGTTATTTTTATAAAACTTTATATACTTTATAAAAGACATTATGTACATTCTCTCAGCTGATTCTTCCAATAACCAGTAAAGCAATAGTGCTGCTGTTATTATCCCAATTTTATAAATGAGGAAAACGAGACCCAAAGAAATGAAGAAAGCGGGCCAAGTTTACAAAGCCAGTGACTATATATGGTCAAAGGTTAAAACTCAAATCTTCAGCCATCCAGATCCAGAGTGCCTTCGGACTAGACCACAGCACCCTCACCCAAACAGTTGCCTCCTTGTAAGAGGCAGTCTGTGAGAAGAAACCTACAATCCCTGCTCTTTTATTCTACCAACCCAAAGGCTTTAGATTATGGTTACTTTTGGAAACAAACTGACTACCATTTGAATGTAAATTCTGAGGGTGGCATATATAACACGCTGCTTTTATATTAAAATCTGTTCACTGGTGAGTATGTTTAAGACATCTGGTGATATATGAGCCTACGGATGAAGCACATTTACATACACACTTGCATACACAAGATACCACACTAATCTTTTTAGGGTTTTTGTGTGTGTGTTTTTTTAAAGTGCGGCAAACACTATTAACTTCAATTATCAAAAAAGAACACATCGAGAGTGTATACTAACAGAAGATGCAAATGTGAATCACTAAATTTAATGTGCAAAATAAAATCCTCCTTTTGTACCAGATACATTTTTCAAAAATGTTGCCTGTGCACTAAAGTTAATCACTGACACTTCCTTTTTCTTCTCTAATTCCATCCCCTTCATGGTTCTTTATTATTTTTAAATTTTAAAATAATTCTCTAATTATAAATGTCCTCTGAGGAATTATACAAAATCAAGTACAGCCTATACTAACAGGAAAATCTAACTTTATGACAAACTCTTGAGCATTCTTTAATCCCTTTCTGCTTGAAAATAGGAGAAAGGCATGACCAGGGCATCTTGAAAGTTCCCTGCTTATATTTCTTAATACAGTTGAAAAGTCTGGAGTATTAAGGCACCTCAGAAAAGGTGGTTTAATCTCTAGATTCAACAAAAAACAAAAAATGCCACCGTCACCTAAAAAGATTGCAAGTGGGAGCATATATAAGAGAATTATTCTAGGCCGACAAACATTTATTAAAAAGGAAATATCTCTCAGTTGTAGATCTGACAATCATCATATCTGATGTTTGTGTTTTCTGTTATAGGCTGTTTAAATATCTCAGGGAGTAAAACAAAATGGAGATATGAGAATGTAATGCATCAATTCATAACCATACTATGGATAGATTCTCTACCCCCCAATTTTTGTCTGTCTTTTTGTCCCTCCCTGTCTCTTCCCTTTCTGTTTCTTTTTCCTTCTCTCTTTCCCTTTCCCCCTCTCTCCTGTATTTTCTTCTCTCTCCCTCCCCCTCACTATTCATCCTTTTTTTTTTCCTTCCTCTTCCTCTGTCTTCCTCTCCTGTTTCTCTCTTGGTCTCTCTCTTTCCCTTCATCCCTTGTTTATCTCCATCTCTCTCTATTTCTCTCCCCTGTCTTCTGTCTTCTCTTCCCCTCCTTCTCTCCTTGCTTCCCCCATCTCTGTCTCTCCATCTTTATCCCTCTCTATATATGAGAATAAGAAAGGTAAGAAAAAAAAAGGATGCTGTATATGGATTTAGGATCTGGCTCTCTCAGTGATGATGAAATTATAGCTGTTTTCTGGATCTTTTTTGCAAGAGAAAGGTCAATGAAGTTATAATACTAGAAACACTCAAAAATAAGAAACACCTCAAGTCTCAAGAACAATTATTAAAGGTTGTTGATAGATCTAAGGGCATTTGCCATGGGTATCAAATGTCTATACATTGCTTTTGGAAGGTTATCTATAATATATTATTTTAAAAGGTGATGCTTTAATTCTAAAATCTGACTGAAACAAATGGATTGGTAAATCTTAAGGTGGAGCCATTTCCCCTCCTCTCTACCCCCCCCCCAAATCTACAGCAAATAACTGGTGAGAGAATCAATCTATAGCAGAAAAGCCCTACACAACTTCACTTCCCTACTGCAAAGAAATCTGCTACTCTTATTGCTTTATGTCTTGGAATGAAGAAACATGCTACTGAGAAGAAAAAGTTTAATCAGCAGCAGACTGGAGAAGATATTTGCTTTAGCCACACAACCTATGAAAGTAAGGATTTAGAAAACATAATAAGGGGTGCTTATTCACTTTACAAAAATACTAATTTTATGAAGGATTCACTCAAGTAGTAAGGTGTCTAAGTAATTCTAAAATCATTAGATAAAATTTTTATTTATCTGCAATTAAAAAAAGCCATAAAAAGTCTATAAAGAAAATGTGCTATAAAATAGAAACCGAGAGACTGCCTTCAAATACCACTGATGCCAATGCTGAGCTATTTTCTTTCAAGTGGGTGAACTATGGGAAAAGGTCAGAAAAGTTTTTAGCTATCTTTAGCAATTAAGGCCAGGATAGGACTATCTACAAAGGACTGAAATTCTTCCTGAATTTAATGCTGGATAAGCCCAATCATAACAACTTTAACTGTCTGAGATTCACAAAGTATTCCTTTATAACAAACTTATGAGGTTAGCTGTGTGTGGATTATTGTCTTTAATACATAAAAAAGAAATTAAATTATTTACCTCAAGTCAGACCTAATAGGGATGAAACACCTTGAGTGTGAGGATTACTATTATTATTTTTTGTATTTGTATCTCCAATTCCTGGTAAATAACTGGCACTTAATAAATGCTTGTTGTTTACTTGACAGGGACATATAGCTGGTAAACCTCTTTTCTCACTATATCACTCTATGTGTTTAAGCTCACCACCATCCCTCTGCTCCTAGCCTCTTCCCCTTCTTCACACCCACCTCCATTTTAAGCACTTCAAAAGACCTTTAAAGAGAAATCAGGTCCCCAAATCAACTATATTGCAAAATATAATCCTAATTTATAAAACCTCAGCAACATGCAGTGCCATCAGGCAACAAAAATGTACAAGACAGTATTTGCTCAAAGCTACAACTACCAGTGATTTCTATGACAAGTACAAATCAGTTTGCAAAAGATGAAGAGTGAGAAAGGCAGGCGCTGAAGTGAAGCTAAGTATTGGAAAAATGATAAGAAGAAATTATCCTTAACCAGGTTAAAGCACTGTGGCAACATTGTCTTCCAGCTAATGTTTTCCCAGATATGGGAGACTTTTATATTCTAGATAAGAGGCACATCTATCTCATTTAAAAAAAAAAAAACACAAATACAAATAATTCCAAACTGTCCAATCATACATTATTAAGACTGCCACCCCTTCTAGGCACTTTGCCATTCTATTCCTCTCCTATGCCTGCAGGGCTATTAGGACCATATGTAATGAGAGACAGCAATATCTAGAAGTGTATCGACCCTTGGCTACATGATAATAAGAGACTATTCAACAGAGAAAGCACTGTACTTTACAGAGAAGACTATTGCTGTAGTACAGCTGTCTCAGTCATTTTCAATTCATTGTGACCCCATTTGAGGTTTTCTTGACAAAAATACTGGAAGGATTTGCCAGTTCCTTCTCCAACTCATTTGACAGGGTTAAGTGACCTGCCTAAGATCATACTGCTAATAAGCACTGAAGACTGCATTTGAACTCAGGTCTTCCTGAATCCAGACCCAGTGCTCTAGGCACTGTGCTACCTACCTGTCCTGTAGGGATGCTATCTGATGATTTTTCACTTATTTTTCTAACATGTCAAGATCAGACTTGTTGTCATAAAAATCTTCTGAATAGCTCTGGGTCCACTAGCAATATAATTAGTAAAGAATTTTTAATGATGCAATTATGTTAAGAAAGATAAAAAAAATTCTTAAATTTTCTGTGTTATCATATGCTAACTGGGTGCAAAAGGAATTGTAACATCTAGAAAATAATAGGGAGAAACAAAGCTACGATGAGAAAAGATCACAGAATCACAGTAATATGAATTTGAAACTACAGAGGCTCTAAAAGTCATCTAATTGAAAGATTTTTTTTCCTTTTACATTTTTTACTAATTTTTTTTTCATTTTACAAATGAAGAAACTGAGTATGATGAAGTAACTTTTCCAAATTCAAAGAAGTATTAAATGGCAGAATGAAGATTTGAACTTGTGGCCAGTGACTAAATCCAAAACTCTATTCACTTTTGTACTCTACCTCTTTAGACAAAATGGGTTTGCAACTGGTTTTTGAGCTATCAATATTCTCTGATACAAAGAAAAGTAGGATTCCATTCTTTAAAGAATGAGATCATTGCTAATGAAAGAATGCCATTAACTTTTTACTGCCTTAATAGTAACTGCCTTAAGTAGGCCAAGTTGAAGCCAGGAATCCAAGCAAGAATCCCTTGCAATTAATTATCCATAAGGGTGACTGAGGTCTCATTAGCAGACAAGTAGTGGTGAGTATAGTTCAGTAGTTTAGCTCCAGGGGTATATAAACACAAGAATGGTAGACAATGGATCAGATAATCAGAGATCAAAAGTTATTCTCCCCTCCCTTTGTTTTCCTAATACTGATTTCTTCTGGTTCTTATATTTTTCAAAAGAATCCTTCTTGTCTCCATGGGTCAGAGTTCCAAATTTGAAGTCAGAGAATATGGGTTGAACATGACTGGTCACCTATGTGACTATGGACAAGCTGCTTAATTACTCTTTTGGTCCATTTCCTCATCTGTAACATGGAGGTTGGATAAGATCAGGTCATTCCTAGTCCTATAAAGTTTCTTATAAGTATGGTCTGGATTCCATTTTCTTTCTCTTTTGTCGGCTCCTAAACAAACAGTATCTAAGTATATAATAAATATTTCTTTGGTTAAGTCGAAGATTTTTCATTGCTTTATCACTGTAACTTTACACTTAAATGTGAGTGCTCTCTAAGAGTTTGGCCTATGTGCTGTCTCCATCATTTACCCTCCAGCTAAATAACACTATTAGCTATTACCTGAATTCAACATGTAATCTCTTCCTTCTATGAATTAGCATATTGTCTCTACTGCCACTATTTTGAATTTATAATGCACTATTTTCCTTATTTCTGCCTTTTCTTTTTTCCTTATTCTTTTCTATAAAGACTGGCCCCAGTCCAAGAACTTTCTCTTCTGATTCCCTTTGTTGAAATTTTTTTTCCCCTCACCTTAAATTTTCATTGAGCATTTTATCTGGCTCTCTCCTTAGCTCCATCACACTGATATATTTATTATATTACACTTGATTGTATAAGTGTCATACCCCAACAACTAAAATGTGAGCTTCTTGAGAACCATTAGGCCATGATTGATCTTTGGCATTCCAAGTACCTGACATAGTATGCTCCAGCAAATCTAACCAATAAATAAATATGAGCCTAACCCTAACTCAGCACAGCTAGGTGATATAATGGATAAAGTGTCGGACCTAGAACCAGGAAGATCCGAATTCAAATGCAGCCTTAGTCACTTAGTAGCAGTGGGACCTTGGGAAAATGACCTTACCCAGTTTGCCTTAGTTTCCTCATCTATAAAATGATCTGGAGAAGAAAATGGCAAACAATTCCAAATCTTTGTCAAGAACACCCCAAATAGAGTCATGAAGGGTTGGACTTGACTGGAAGGACTGAACAAAAAGCACACGCCAGATACTGAAGGAAAGCACTGCAAATAAAAAGTAAAAGATGGACTATATTCTCAAGGAGCACCACACATAGTAGACACTATTTGCTAACTATTTGCTGAATTGAAGTGAATTGTTGTAGTGAGGGGGAAAAAAAGGCTGGTTAGATCTGGAATGAAACAGAGTTAATTTTTCTTTTTTACCATGATTGAAATCAGGCTGTTGACAGAGAACAGACAAAAGCAGAGTCAGGGAGCTGGTCAGAATCAGATAAACAGTGAGGTAAGTACAATCTGTACCAAAGTCAGAAAGACTAGGCAAAATCTTCAAGGAAGGGCAACTGTGTCAATGGAGCTTCTCCATCAGGTTATCTCTATGTATCCTCAACAAACCTGGGGGTGTGGAGGAGGTACTATTAATATCACCATTTTCTAGATGAAAAAACTAAGTCAGTTAAGCATTTTGGCCAATTTCCATCACAGAATAGTATCAAAGTCAGGATTCTCACTCAATTCTTCCTGACCTGGCAACTTTGTATTTTCAACTATTTACACCAGCTGAGCTAGGTAAGAATCCAGATAAAAAGCAGGTTAATTTACCATCAAAAAAATTCAGTTTGGGAGAGGAAGCTCCACAAGGGTTCTGGCCAGAACAGTAGACCTTAATTCATAAAGACTGTCATCTATTAAATCCCGAGTCATCACCAGGTCATCTTCTCCTCATGACTTTAATCTTGTCACTGAGCTTCATCACTCCAGAGGAGAGAATGAGATTGACTTCTTTGCATAGCTCTCCCTCACTTAAATTCAATTCAGCATAAATCAAGACACCACCCTCAAGAATAAAGGATCACCATCAAAACAACAACCAGGAGGAAAATGAATTCTAAGTGAACTGCTAGTTGTTGCCTTTAGCAGTATCATTAGACAGAACTGGTCCAAGCTGACCTCAATTTGGAGGAAGATGTTTTTAAACTTCAAAAATCAACACATTATGGTGACATACTGTATAGGTCTACTGAATACTTTAGATTCACATCAAAAAGCAATGCTGTTGAATGTCTTTTTTTTGTTTGTTTTTTTAAAGAAACAAAACTTTAATTCCACAAAAATTCAATCTCTAAAATCAAATACTTTCTTAAATTGAGATATCAGCATACTTTAAAGTTATCAAATGTTGTCTCAAAGCATAAAACTTTAAAAAAGCAGAATTCAAACAAAGATATCACCTTTGGTCATTATTAGCAACATACCCTATCCTACCCTAAATAACAACACTAAGGCAGCTAAATGGACCTGATATCAGTCAATATGACTTGATTTTCCATATGGCCTCAGATACTTGTGAGATGAGTAATTCTAGATGATAACAGCATCTACCTCCCAAACCGTAAACCTTAAAGCGCTCTATAAATGCTAGCTATTATTACTCCAAAAAGTCCTTTTGAGGAAAATGTTTCTGAAGGAGAGAAATATTCTAATTTGTCTGTGGGTGTACTTCTCATTCACTAAAGAGCTAATTTATTTTAAATTCCAACTTAAAGAACAAGAAGAAAGTATTATCCTTCCCAAAATCTAAAACACAGAAGAACTTTGTCACCCAGCAACCAAGATGAATAGACATGTAGCTTCCCTCAAATAAACATATAGCTCTTTATAAGTCAAATCAACTTCCCATTGACCAGCCAGATGTACAACACATTCTATATGTGCATTAGCACATAATCAGTAATTCCCAACTAAAAAGATTAATATTTTTATAAATCTATATTTAAAATTCATGTCTTTAAGCTAAATGCTCTTCTTTTGGGGGGAGATGGGGAGAAGGAAATGGCATGAGGAAGACTTTGAGTAACAGGGGTCTAGGATTATATATTTCAAACATAATAGAACGTTCACAGATGTTGAGACAAAAATGTTTTGCTTATAATTTAAAAAAAAAAAAAGTTATTGAGTAACTTCCCTAAAAGGCTCAAAGAAAGAAAGAGAATGTTTTAAAAATTAAAATGCTCTCAATTTAGAATTAAAGAATATAAAAACTTGTATTTACATCAGTCAGGTACATTCCTAACAAGGTCTATTCTTGGTTTAAAGTATTTTTAACCTAGGAAACATTGAACTCCAAGAGGTCTGTGAATTTCATTGGGGGAAAAAAATCATATCTTTATTTTCACTAACCTCTTATTAAAACTTAGCATTTTTTTCTGTCATGAATTTTTTTTAAATCAACATATTCTTCTGAGAAGGAGTCCAAAAAAAGGCTTTGCCAGACTGCCAATGGAGCCTATGCCACAAAAGAGATTAAGGATCCCAGGTTAATTGATTAATTATCTGTGTAATAGTAAAAAACAAACAAAAAAAAAGTTGACAGTGCTTCAAGGTTTTAAAAACCTCTAAACTTTTTAAGAAAAGATATTATAACAAAGTGAGATATACTCACAAGCTACCTAGTTATCTTTAGGAGATGAGAAATATCATTCAAAAATGTAAACTGATGCTAAAAAACTCTTCAGAGGTCAATGGCTATTACAGATTTTCACTTTCACCACCAGGATACTGCATTTTTGTTTTGTTTTGTTTTTAATGGATTTAAATGTCTTTAGATAGATCACTTAGATCACTCAGGTAGGTAGGTGTCAAAGTAAAGAAAGAACAGGCCTAAAGACAGGAAAATTCATCTTTCTGAGTTCAAATCTGGTCTCAGACATTTACTAGCTGTATTATCCCAAGCAAGTCATTTAACCCTGTTTGTCTAGTTTCCTCATCTATAAAATGAGCTGGAAAAGGAAATGGAAAGGCACTGCAATATCTTTGCCAAGAAAACCCCAAATAGGGTTACCAAGAGTCAGAAATAGCTAAAAAAAAAAATGACTTAAGGAAGGATAGCTTACTGAACTTCTCTGAGGCTTAATTTCCTTATTGGAATAATATATTTAAGATTCTAGATGTAAAGATGAAATGACCTGAATAGTACAACACTCTGCCTTTAAAGATTAAGAGTTTGAGGCCCAAGGAGTTTCAATGACTTGACTAAAGTCACACAGATAATGACAGATTTGTGCCTTGAAATCAGATGACTCAAAAGCTAGGGTTTTTTTTACTGTACCAGCAGGTTTCCATGGTCAACTGACCTCACAGGGTTGAGAGAAGGCTCAAATAGGACAAGGTATATAAAATGCTTTGTAAACTTTAAAGCAATCTATAAATGTATCTGTTTTAGGGGGGGCAGCAGAAATAGAGAAGCTTTCCATTTCAAAGGTACAATTCTGAATATGTAATGAAATTTCTTCAATTTATATTAGTTAAGGAGCCCAATGTGAATTAGTAAAAATATAGAAATAGGTAAACCTATATGTATAGTACATGTTTATGTGTGTGTCACATACACACATACATATACAGAAGCCTTTTTCCTTATCCAAACAGATTCAAGAATTCAATTAAGATAGCCAAGTATTTCCTAAGAAAAAACATTAGGGAACTACTTTAATGAATAGATAAGAAAAATTTGTAATTAGCATGTCAATTTTGTGTGTAAACAAGTACTTCTGAAGTACCAGACAGTACTTGAAAAGTTCTAAGTAGTTTAAACATTCTCCCTATAATCTCTTTAGTATTGTTAGTTTAGCAAATCTTTTTTTTTGTGTGTGTGGATCCTACAAAGGTAAATTTCAGCCTAACATCTGATATCAGTAACTCAGTGGAGTTCAAATTAATGTTGTTTACCTTAATTAATAACATTAAAAACCTCTTAGTTCCAGGAGTTGCTCACAGATCAAGGTATGGTTCACTGAATAGTAGCTAATACAAGAAATTATACTAGAACTTTGAAACTACTATATAATTCTCTGGTGTAAAAAGCTCATAAAACCTAGTTATAAAGGACAGGATGTTAACAGAATGTAGTAGATACTCTCCTTCTCAAAGTTCCAACTGTCCATCTTTTGTCATTTTCTATTATCACCAGGCAGCTCTTCTGGTTTCCAAGTTTCTGCCCTTAAAACTGCTGTGGTAGCTTAGCCAAAACTCTGTGAGCACCAGCTAACATCACTGAGGCAAACTTTTCTTTACAGGAGATATCATCTAAGTTCAATTTCTTTTGCTAAGAAATCAAAACCTGATAAGTCACATAAAGGTCCTACAATCTGGGCTCTATTCCACTTTCTGAAAGGACTGTGATAGGAAGTGGGTGACTTGTGTACTCACTGAATATCTCTAGGCAAGTAATCTGCTGCATCACTCTAAGCCTCAGCTTCCTCATGGATAAGATGTGGGCTGTGGACTCCATGATCTCTTACCTTTATCATCTACGGATTTTGTTGTTGTTGCTGAGTCATTTCAGCTGTGTATGATTCTTCATGACCCCATTTAGATGGGTCGGATTTTAGCTTAGGAAGATGAACCTTTCTGCCAATCCAGAACTATCCACTGTGCCACTTTGCTGCCCATCTATGGAACAGACCACCTAAAATCAGTTAGTAAGTCTGCGGAGGGCAGCTGATGGAGCCAAATTTGTGTGACCTGTTGTCAGATAAGACAAAGGTAACAATCTCTAAGATAGTCATTTTCATACTTTGTTTACTACAGAAGCATTAGAAACTATCATAGAGATCATGCAATTTTCGGCAATGTTTCAAAACTTGATGAAAATGTTTATAATGGATGACCTATTATCCAAAAAAATAAAAATATCCTATTTCTTAAAACAAAATAAAGGAATTTAAGAAGTCAACTAATTATTAGAAGTTATCATTAAATATGTCTCTGTCTCCTCAACATTCTGGGACATACTGGATTATGCAACTGATGAAAAATTTATTGTCTTGGGAATTTCCAGAGCTCTGTAGCGAAGCCAAAATACACTGACCTTAACTACAATGTTCTCAAATAATGCAGAGGGCACCTTGGATTGGCACTGCTCAGTAATTCTCACTATACTACTATAGGCAACTAATTTGACAGTAATTTAGAAAAGTGCACAAATTTTAATCTTTTCATTTCAAATGCATTATGTACTCTAGTCTTTAATGGCAACTACTCACTGACCAGTAAGCAAGCACAGTTGAATATTGTGTACTTTAAAAACATTTCCCCCTATAAAATGGAAAAATTTCCATGTATAGAAATTCCAGGGGTACCACAGTCAATTGCAACTTTAATAGTAAAGATACCCAATCAAAACCTACAGGAAATAGCACTGTAATAAAGCAAACTCTATCAGTGCCAAGACTAAATCACATGATTTTTAGCACACATAAGTATTGTTCAAGACTTATTATAGTCATAGAATCTCAGAGTTGGAAGAAACTTTGGAGGTCACATAACCTCTTGTCTGATGTGGAAATCCCCTGCAACAACAAGGATATTGGTTGATTAGTCAACTAGCCACATAAATTATATAACCAATTTGATTTCATCAGAACAACTTTTACCTCTGCAAAGGAGGTCTGAACAACTGTAAGCTCTCGATGAACACTGAAAGATCTTTTCTTTCAAGAGCCTTATGATCTAAAGCTGACAGTGATGTAGAAAAACATGCAATAAAACATAGCAGCAAGATGAAAGTTTGTGAAAAACAATACAATAAAAGTAAGAAACAAAACAGAGCATTTATCATGATGCTGGCAAAAAGTGCACCTCAAGGAAAGGTAAAGAAACTTCCCTAAGTTCTAAATATACTTAAAACCAACCAGAATCAAAAGGCAGTCTGAGCAAGAGATGCAGTTCCATTTTTCAACTACTGTGCTTGAAGTGACTGGACATCACACATGAAAATTTTTCTTTTCTGGTCCTTCTTACAGCACACAGCCAAAAATGTATTTGATATATTAGAGGTAACAATAGTATAATGAAAAATAAAATAACTGGATTTAATAATCAGAAAACCTAGGCTCAAGTTACAGTTTTTAACAATTATTAGCCATATGATTGTGAGTATGAGAGTCATAACCTTTCTGAGACTTCATTTCCTTATCTATAAAATAGGAGTATGACCCCTCTAACATTCCCCATGAGGGAATCAGAAGGTTTTTAATGAGCCAATACATTTTAAATACTTTGTAATACAAAGAGAGCAAAGAGTTCTCAAGGAGTGATCCAGGAATAACCTTTTCAGGGGTCTGATGACATGAAAACTATTTTCATAAAATACTAAAATATTTTTTCCTTATACAGTAAATATAGTTCACATAGACAAAAAGCGCTTTAGGGGTTCTCAGTAATTTTTAAGAGTGTGAATGGATCTTGAGACAAAAAAAGAGGGGAATCCTAAGGCATTGTATAAATGAAAGTTATTAAATGATTGTTTTCTCTTATTATATGATTCTGCTACCTGTTATGCCATCGCTTTCATTATCAGATAAGTGAGAATCTTAATCCTTCAATTTCACATAGTTCTATTTTCCAGGGGAATTTCAGCACACTACTTCTAATGATTTCTCCCTCCTGTAGCCTCATCTATTTGCTCAGGCAACTACACTGTCATGCTACAGGATTTGAACTCAGGTCTCCCTTCATAACATTTGGAATCATTCCTTTTAACTAGGATCCTGAACTATATATCCTTTCAAAAGCCATTTGCAATCACAAAACCACAAGCATCCCTGAATTTACCAGTCTTGATTACAACAGCAGCTAACATTTTATAGAGTAATATAGGGAACAATTCTATGAGGTAGATCCCATGAGGATTCTTAGCCTTGTTTCATAAAGAGATCTCAAAGTACAGTATTCCTAACTATTAAGTATTACTTATGTATAATAATAAAGCATTATCATTAAATTGATTAAATGACCATGACTTTTCTGCTACTATCCTATCCCCCTCAGGAATTTACAAATAAAAAGAAGCTTCATCCAGCTTTGAAAAGTTAGAATTAACAACTGCTAGTCTTTCAGTCCCTGAATTATCAAATAATATGGTATAAGGAGAAAAAAGACTATGAGAAGAGGGGGAAAAAAGACTATTAGAGGAGACCTGATGGTCTTAAAATGACTAGATATCATCACTGAGAACGTTTATTTAATGATCCTCCATATAGCACACAACTGAAAATGCATTTGACATACATTAAGGGCAATAGCAGCACATATAAGTAAAATATGATTGTCTACAAGTACTTGGATTGCAACGCTACCTAACAACTAATGGTTTGGAGGGAAGGAGGAAGAGATCTCTCTGTTTCTGTTTCTGTCTCTCCTGCTCCTCCTCCTCCTCCTCCTCTACCCCTCCCTTTCTCTCTCCCCCCAAACTACACACATACTCACTTCAAGAGTTTAAAGAAAATCACCAATAACAAAACCAGGGTGAGTCAAAAGCCTACTTAAAATTAGGTATAATTAAGGAAAAGTTTGTATCTGATTAAGACCAAAAGGACAGTTACAGTATTTTAAAGCAAGCATCATTTTAGAGGCATACGGATGAATAAGAAATATACTACTTCATTTCTTCACCTTGAGAGACCACACATTTCAGCCCTTTCACCCCACCCCAGGTTTTACTAATTTCACAAGATTAGCTCCATCATTGAACAAATTCTTCAGTTTAGACCATACAATCATATAATCAAACATTAAGCTAGTGTTGTGAGCTCTACCACTCTCTATTTACTTATAGTATACCAATATTTTTTTCCCAGATAAAGTCATTACTCCCTCCTTCACAGTACCCTGAAAAGGGAACTATTTCTAATGAAACTGAATCAAAAGAATCTCATTTAATTCAAATTCAAAAGGCATTTATTGAGCACCAATTCTTTACTTGGCACTTCGTGGAGATCTAGAAGAAAACAATTCCTGCTCTCAAAGACCTTATATTCTTTTGGAAGGAAAACCCAAATTCTCATTCTTCCAAAACTGATGCATGAGTTAAAAGCTATATAGAGAGAGAAGTACACACCAAGATTTCATATGACAATCTAAATCTATGTTAGAGGTTTGGGAGGTCACCAATCACTTGTTATTTAACTTCAAACTCCTCCAAAATAAAAATTACCAAAAATTATAGAATCAAACATTTGGGGCTCAGAAAGAAAAAGAGACTAGCAAATGAAATTCTTTTATGGAGGTCAAAAAGAAACTAAGTGTAACAAACAGATGAGATTGAGCTATCCAGACACAACAGGCAATACATTTATTTAGGTACTGTCAATAATGAGATTGGAAGGAAGGAAAGGAAGATTTTGTTAAGGGCCTAACTATGTGCCAGGTACTGTATTGAGTGCTTTACAAATATTATATTCTTTGATCTTCATAGGTAGACTCTTTAATAGGCCAATAAGTTTGAGTCACTCTCTAAGCTAAAGATGAAACATAATACTAAAAAATTGGGACAAATAGGCCATAGGAAATATGATCTCTATAAAGAAAAAAAAAAAGTGAAAGAAAGAAGCCAACTGTGAAAGACCTGGGTTCTGCCTTTTTCAAAATATAATTGGTAGATTAAGAGACAATAAAATAGAATATATCATTCAATTTTCAATGGGTATTTCTGGAGTGGATATTTGTGGAAGTTTTTCTTTTTAAAAATAAATTTATGGAATCATTTTATTATGGAACTATACATGTATATATATTTCCCTCTCACTCTATTATGTGAAATGTACCTCCCAACAAAGAAAATCTATTCAGCAGCAGCAACAACAAACATAGTGACTTCATCTGACAATCTATACAACTTTCTGCCTAGAGAATACAGATATTTTTCATTATTGGTTTTCTGAGACCATCCTTAATTTTGCAATTCAAACTTTAGCTTTCCTTTTAAGGGGAATGTTGTTTTCCCAGTTCTGATTATTTCACTTTGTATCAGTTCATATAAATCTTCCAAGAATTCTCTGAATATTTAATATTCAGCATTGATTACTACATAATACTAATTCATTACGTTCATATTTGATAGTATATTCTTAGTTGGGTTTTTTGCTACCACACAAGAACTGCCATAATTTTTTTTGTGTTCAACTGCTTTTAAAGTGTCATGTAGCAACATCCCTATATATCTTTTTTTAAATTGTATTTTATTTTTCAAAATACATGCAAAGATAGCTTTCAACATTCATCTTTGCAAAATCTTATGTTCCAAATTTTTCTCCTCTCCATCCCTCACTATTCCCCAAGACAGTAAGCAATCTGATCTTTACATATATTTGAAGAAAATGTAAAATTATTATTTTTCCCTTTATGAAGAAATAAGAGCCTCAAATTCTCACCTAAATTTAGGACATAGGCTTTTTTTGATGATTCTCTTTCAAGGTAGAAGTGGGGAAGGGGCCCTTTTCTGTACCTTCTGAAATGTTGACAGTATCCAGAGAGTAGATAATAACTAGAAACAAACATCTGATCAATGTTTCCATGTTAGGAAGGATTGCCAAATTCTCTTCTCTCTACTTTTTTTTTTTTTTTTTGCTTTTTGCTGAGGCAATTGAGGTTAAGTGACTTGCCCAGAGTCACACAGCTAGGGAATGTTAAGTGTCTGAGATCAAATTTGAACTCAGGTCCTCCTGACTTCAGGGCTGGTGTTCTATCCACTATGCCACCTAGCTGCCCCTTCTCTCTATTAACTTATAGTAGATGACCAAAAAACCCAAAATGAAACAAAGAAAAACATTCCACAAACAAGCAAAAACACTCCACAAAGCAAGTGATTTAATTTCAGAGAGAAACTTTTAAATAGATATGTGTGTAAAATATGAGGATTGACAGTGCAATTGGACAAAATGTAAATCAATTTGTAGCTTCATTCATTTTGTTAAACAAGAGAAGCATCAATTAAAAGGAAGGAAGAGCAGCCTAGGCTCACTTTCTTGTCCGGTCTTAAGAGAATTGGGGGAGGGGGGACAGGAAAAGCGTTTATTGCTGCTCAGCACTCTATTCTCCTGTCAATGCAACCTCTGATCAAGATATTATATTTCAATATGAGATCGTTATCATCAGTTGTCATGAAAGACGGTGTAATACAAAAGCTCTACTCTGTGTTTAGGACCAATTCACTGTCATTTTCCTTTACTCTCTGGTGAAAAGTAATGAAATTAACATAACTACTCTTTTTATCGATTTTTTTTAAACCCACCCCAATTTTGAGTCTTTTCAGTTTGGCAAATTTTGGCTGACTGGCTACATTTGGTACAGTTTGGCTAATTTTTAAGTTAAACAAATATTAACCATTTGCCCTAAAGAAAAGAGGGCTTATACAAGGGAAGTTCCAGGAAACATTATTTTTATAATAGTGCAGTAATAATAGAAATCATTAAACTTCTTTTTTCTGTTCAAGCATGCTAGGAATTATGAAGAAGTAGCCAAAATAATTAAATTATAATTCACTATAAAATGCAATTATCTGTAACTGGGATGGTACCAGATATATTTTTTGCATGAATTTTCGAGGCTGAAAATTTGTTGTAAACAAGCACCTGTTTCCTGTTTTCAGAAATTTTAAAAGTATTTCTAAGCATACGCCAAGGAGTCATATTTTAAAGATAATTATTTCTGCTTTTGTCTTCATTAAAATTCTTGGACTTAATAAACTTTGGAAGTACACTAGAAAAGTCATCAATATAGTTATAGAGAATATAAAAAATTTTCTTGAAATCATCTGTGTGGAATGGCTTTTCTTTTAGTTTTTCCAAAGCTCCTATGAAACGCCACTAGAGGGTAGACAGAAAATATTTCCACTATGGAAAAATAGAAAAACAAAGACACACTATTATCCCTTTTGTGTGGGGGTAGGATGGTAGGGGTGGTTTTGGGGGCTGAAGTACAGCCACATAGCTACATTGATGTTTTTAGGTAAAAAAATCATAACAATCTAACAATCTCCCTGACTCAAACTATTTTCATTCCCAAGAGAAATAGACACTCAATACACATCATAATACCTTAAATTAAACTCTTCCCTCTCGAATTTGAAAGAATCACATTATCATTTTATTTAATTTCTTTCATGTAATAAAGGGGTCATTGTATAAAGTGACAACAGACAAACCATAGAGTGAACTATACCTCTCTTACAGGAGACATTCTTTCTATATCATAAACCACAATCTTTTTCAAGATATTCTAAGGACAGCTATTTTCAACTAGAAAGAGAGGAAAGGGCTGAAAACAGCAGAACAAAATCAGTACGGGAATTATAGCAGATTAGTGAAAACAAACTTGTGCCTAGAGGGCACACAGCTCATAGGTAACACAGAGAAACTCTTCGTTTTATCCAGAAACAAAAGGGCAGACAACCACTTGTCAGTATTTAGAATAATGTGGTATTAATAAATCTTATTGATTTATTGATTCTAGCTTTAATACCCTGTAATAGTTTGAAAATATAGTCTTGTAGGGGCAGCTAGGTGGCCCAGTGGATAGAGCACCAGCCCTGAAGTCAGGAGGACCTGAGTTGAAATCTAGTCTAAGACACTTAACATTCCCTAACTGTGTGACCCTGGGCAAGTCACTTAACCCCAATTGCCTCAGCGGAAGGAAGGAAGGAAGGAAGGAAGGAAGGAAGGGAGGAAGGAAGGGAGGAGGAAGGAAGGGAGGAAGAGAGGGAAAGAAAGAAATACATAGTCCTGTATAGAGGTGTACAAGGGAAAGAAGAAAACTGCATAACAAAGGAATGGACATGACTGGATGCCACCAGACCTTTTCCCTCCCTGCTAGGAAATATATACTCTTCTTTACTCCCTTTTCTGCCATGTTTTGTAGGCAGGTCCATAATTTGAGTATTTGGCTATTGGGTTTCCCGTGAGCCAGCTCACGGGAAAATAAGTCCCTTAAGATCTGAGACCTAGATCTTAATCACAGTGCCAAAACTTGTAGATGGAATTTAAGGAACACTTGTTATGTTCCATGTTCTCTTCTCATAAGCCATTAGAGGGAGACTCTGAAGAAATATGAGAATTTTAATATGGATCCACAAAGCACTCTTTACCCTCAAAACCAAAAGAACTTGTGATAAGACCAGGCCATACATGCTAAGAATGCTGTCTAGTCATTCAGGCTTCTAATTGCTCAGTTCTTGCTGTAGCATCTAGGTCCAAAATTTAGCCTTGAGCAGATTGACTATCGAGTAAAATACCCTAGATACTGTTTATTTCAGGTCATAGAACTGGAATTTTAATCCCAATGCTGCCAGTTTGGGGTTTTTTTATAGGGAAGTCAGCTGGACATATATGTCCATATATATGTGACACAGGGGAAACAGGACCAGGGTGGAGTCAGGAAGACATCTTCCAGGGTCCAAATCTGGCCTTAGACTTTTACTAGTGTGATGGTGGGCAAGCAATTTAAACCTGTTTGCTTTGATTTTCTCCTCTGTAAAATGACCAGGAGAAGAAAATGACAACCCACTCTTTGCAAAGAAAACCCCAAATGGGCTCACAAAGAGTATGGGTCAATTGACTTCTTTGGAACTCAGCAGATGAGTGGATTGGGCTAGATATCTGATTACAGCCCTTCCAGATTTAAATCTATGATCCTAAATCTACAGGTCTCCTTCAACAGAAGCAGTCAACACTCAAACTGGTTGGGTGGTCTGACCCCTGACCCTAATATGGTTAATGCATAATTCCTCATCAAAGAAACAAATAACAAATTGAACAAAACACAGGAAAAGAAAGGGGGAGAATGCAGGACTCTTAAGATCTGGAGAAAGAATCTAGGATAGAACTAGGGACAAATCCTGCTTCACCAGTACAGGCAATTTTTTTTTTTTTTTTGCCTTTTAAATGAAAACACTGCATTTGTGAGCCAAAAAGACAACCCTAATCACAGCTGATAAGCATAAACACTGATAAGGCCAAAGATTTCCACCATTCTATTCATTTAACAACAACTGTTACACAGTAGCTATTGATAAACCAGACCCAAACAAATGCAGAATTATCGGAAGAACAGAAGAGGCCCCTGGGTTCAATGGAAAAGGACACTGGATTTTGAGTCAGAGAACCAGGATTTCAGACCCCAACTCTACTGTTTATTAGTGACCTGTTCACTGTTGTGCAAGTCACTTTAAAAATATATTTATTTATTTGTATTTGTTTCTGCCTCAGCTTCCTCCTTGGAAAATGAAGAGATGTGGACTAATGACCTCTTGAAGTCCCTTCTCTCTCTCTTGAATTTGTGATCTTGAGTCCAGATAATGGGACTCTTCTGCATTCTTTCTTACAAGCAGTTATCTAGCTGTTATTTAAAGACCTCCAATGAGGGAACTCTGGATGTAGCTCCATTCTATTCCAGAAAATTTAAATGGTTAGAGCATTTTTCAATACTTACATCTTTAAAACTTGCACTATGTTCCTGGTTTTGTCTTCCAGGGCCAAGTGTAATCAAACTAACCCCTTTCCCGTGTGACAGATGGTCAAGTTCTTTTAGTGCCTTTAGTTCTCTTGTGCCTTTACTATCCCCAAATCAAAATCTTCTCTACTAAGCATTCCTAGTTCTTTACATGATAGCATTTTTATTACTATCCTGGTTACTTTCCTCTTAGGATGGAAAAGAAATCTGCAGTTTTCATAATCTGTATCATAGATATTTAGGATTATAGATTTAGAGTCAGAAAATACCTTAGAGGTCATCTAATACCTCATGTAAGGAATTAAGAAACTGAGGCCCAGAGAAGCTGATTTACTCAAGATGCCATAGGGTAGTGGCAAAGCTAGGACTTAAAATACTTCTAGTTTAACACAATGCCTGGCACATGTAGGTGCTTAAAAAGTATTAACTGATTGACTTCAAATCCAGCCTTATTGCCATTGCACCACATAATACCCCACACATTTGTAAATTGCACACATTGCTTCATACACTATAAGGAATGAATAGAAGAATGAGATATGGACCTTATCCCCAAAGTCCTTACAGACATTTAGTACTAATCATTCCCTCCTGCCTAAAGCTAGTTGACCACCAGTTACTACAATATCTAGCAAAGAAAAAAGATACATTCTATTTGGTGCACAGTTCTTCAGAGAAGTAGGGGAAAAAACTGAGATGTTAATTTCATTCATTTTCTCAGATTCCTACAACTTCCATGCTATAAGAGTTAGGCAACAAAAAAGGATGAAAAGATACAGAATATATTCTATGCACATAATTTAAGAAGTCAAGATATAGGTAGGAAACTATGTTGCTCTATAATAATCAATTAATAAACATTTGTTAAGTGCCTATTATGTGTCCACAAATGTGAGATACAAAAAGTAGCAACTTAAAGGTTTTGCCCTCAAGGAACTTTTGATTAAATGAAGACCATACAAAGCAAGCTATATAACAGAATAAATAGCAGAAGATTAACAGAGGAAAGGTACTAGACTAACTGGGAAAAGTTTCTTGTAGGTGAGAGACTTTAGTTGGCATTTCACTTAATAAAAAATAAGATGTTTTTTAGTCTTTGAAAAACATTTTAAAAGTCTTTTCTATGTATCAAATATATGATTATATATTTTTAAATGAGATAATTTGATTTTTTTAATTTTAAAAGCTTAAAAGGTAGAGGCATTTTTCAAATGTAAAACTTGTAGGTTTGCTTTTTATTCAGCTATTATTAATTTGTATGTTGTCCACATGTACAGAAAGAAAGAGTTGTGGATCTTTTCTTTTCTTTTTTTTTTTTAAAGAATACCTAGCATTGCATCATTGTGTGTATGTGTATGTATGTATATATATGTATATATATATATACATGTATGTACTGAATACCTAGGTCCTTTCAACACAAATGCCAGTTCTCTAGCCTCCATACCTCTCTGTCTCTGTGTCTGTCTCTGTCTTTCTCCCTCGCCTCCTCTTTCTCCCTCCTTCCCTCCCTCTTTCTTTCTCCTCCCTTCTCTTTCTCTTCCTCCCTCTCCCCTCCTTTTTCTTTTTCCTCCTCCTCTCTCTCCTCTCTTTCTCCCTCTCTCCCTCTCCCCTCCCCCACAGGCACACACATACATATTCAGTAGTCACCTAGCAGAAACATGTTTTTAATAAAATTCCAACTGAAACCAAAAGTGTTTTTTACTTTGTGTACATGATCATTCACAGGAGAATCCTAGCTCCATTTCAAAGCTGATAGGCAAGATATTTATGGAAGGACTTCTATAAAGCAACTTATCCCTTGCATAAACTGGTCGAGTAGTCTATCATTTCTATTTACAACTATTCCACTAACTTTAAAAGTGAGATTTTCTTCTTCATCTAAATTTTCCTTCTAAGAGTCCAAATCCCTCTAGGTTTGATAGACTGGCTATCAGCTCTCTGTTAGCTATAGCTGAGATAACTGAGAACTTAATGACTTAGTTTGAAGGATTCCAAGAATTTTTGCTCAGTGGTAACATTCTTCAAGGAAGATTATCATCCACACTCAGGTAAACAGATTTAAACATCTTACTTCAGAGTTAAGGTAGGCAGCTATTATCCTTTCCCCTTATCATTGTCAACTACAGTTAAGAGGCAAACTTCTAAAACTATGTGATCTATTATGTTAAGAAGAAGGTGCACTGAGAGATTCTTCTTTTTATTTTCAAATCTTTTACAATCTACTTAAAGTTAAGAGCTACAAATTTTAACTAATATCTTAGAATATTAAAAAAAAAACCAATAGTTTATCTTTAACCTTCAGTATCTTTTCTTTGAAACTGTATATAGTACTCTCAAAGATTTACAAAGTAAGAAAGCTCAAATGGAAAATTTTTAACAATTCAAACTTAGGATTGCATGATAAAGTCTTTATCTTTATTTATAATAAAAATTATATGCATTATTACCCACAACAAAAAGAAACAAACAAAAAAAAATAAATGCATGAGAAACAAAGCTTAGGACATATAAACTGTATGCTACCTCCCCCAAAAAAAGAATTTAAGAAAGCTGAGTTTAAAAGTCCGTACAACAAATTTAATAGTGATAACAATTCCTGTGCACTAAATACCCTAAATGTATATTTCTTATTGTTGATATATGCAAACATAAATGATCTACATATTTAAAATGATTTGAGAATATATAAGTACATGTGTGATATGGAAAGTATAAGTAAATGGTTCTCAAATAATAAAGAAGTCATCACTTTAGCATACCTAATCCATATTTTTGGTATTAATTTTGGCAGCTGGTTGAACTGGTGGAGAGATTAGCAATATGTGAATTCAAATCTTACCTGTAGCACTTACTAGCTGGGTGAATCTAAGCTAATAACCTCTCTACAGCCTCCATTTTTGCTTAGATACTAATTAATAGCACCCTTATAGGATTGTTGAAATTAATGCATATAAAATGTTTTGCAAAAAGTGCTATGTAAAAGCTAGCTATTATTGGCAAAGTCTCACATTATAAAAATAAGAACAGTATGACTAAATAGAAGAAAAAATGACAATTGCTACAAAAATACAAAATCAAGTCATTTTAGGGCCACCAAAAATCAAGATATGATAAACATAACCTGTATTTTAAAAAATAATCCATTTCAAGTCTCATGAATAGCTTTCAATTATTCAAAATGTTCACACTTGTAAGAATATTCCTTCCCCTATCAAATGTCAAGTTATATAAACAATTTTTTAATACCTAACATTGCATCATTGTGTGTATGTGTATGTATGTATGTATATATATTATATGTATATATATATACACACACATGTATGTACTGAATACCTAGGTCCTTTCAACACAAATGCCAGTTCTCTAGCCTCCATACCTCTCTGTCTCAGAGAGAATTTTAACATCTTCCATAGAAAACAATGTCAATAATGAAATTACATCTTTAAGTGGAGTAAAACTGATCCCCATTCCTAGAATGAAGTGTAACCATACTCCTCTCTGCTTAAATTCCCTTCTTCCCTCCCATGAAAACTCCATTCACAGGCCATATTTTCTGTCTTGCTCTCTTTCACTCTCACTCATTCACTTACCCACACTCACAGAGTACAGGAAATCTACAGAGACAGGGGCAGCGAGGTGGCGCAGTGGATAGAGCACCAGCTCTGAAGTCAGGAAGACCTGAGTTCAAATTTGGTCTCAGACACTTAACATTCCCTAGCTGTGTGACCCTAGCTGTGGGCAAGTCACTTAACCCCAATTGCCTCAGCAAAAAGAAAAAAAGAAAGAAAGAAATCTACAGAGATGAAGATCACAAATATCCATGCTAGCCCATCCTGAGTGAAACATGTCCCTCTCATCCCATAAATTCCACAAAGGAGTTCATATAGTATATACTGAGGGAACATCCTCCGTTTTTCTTGACATTGCTAAAGAAACAAATAAAAAGCACAAGTTATTCATTGGTGATGAGTTCTCACTCTGTCAAGTGCTACCATTCTTTCCCCCTAAATGTGAATACTTAATTTGTATTTGCTGAACTGAAACTTCATGCTTAGAAAGAATAACAAAAGCCTAGCTCAATGTAAGGACATTAGTTTTTTTGTTTTTTTTTTTAAACAAAAAGGCATCATATAGATTTTTAAAGAATCATATAACAGACTGCTAATGACAAAATATTGTAAATAATGGCAAAACTACAACTAAAAGGTTCAGTCTTGGACTTTTCTATCCTCATCATTCAGAATGTGACAACTATTTCTACCCTATAAGCCCCACTAAATAATAAAAAGTTAATACAGTGTTTCAGTATGGACCAGGACAAAATGAGCTGTAAAATATGCAAATTGAATACCTATTTATCACTAACAAAAGCTATAGGAACAAATCAGATGTAGTGTTAAGAGTTCTTTTCATGAACCCATTTTTTTCTTCCCCTTACAAGAAACTGAAAAAAACCCTTGAGAACTCAAAAGAAAACACCTTTTCTGGTTCCATCTAAAGTAAATTTGGATGGTAGTGGCAACTATGAAATTATAACATTTATATAGTGCTTAAAAGTTTGCAAAGTGACTTACATTGTTTTATTTGACCCTAACAAGTGCCACCTTGTGAAAAGTGATAGCATTATTTTCAGTCCCATTTTACAGATGTGAACAACAAAACATCTTCAAAGCACCCAATGGGAAACATGCTTCAAGAAACTTATCAGAGCCCATATTCAACACTCAATGTGAGGTTATATTTATAGTGGGTTAATACACAGTGATTCACAAGTATAATTTAATAGTCAACAAATACATCATCACCAGATGGAGGTGATAGTAGCTTTTTCCTCTGTAATTTGAGGCATGTATATTGTTCATGATCAAATAAGATTGTTTTTCAGCCATAAGACCATGCTTCTGAACAAAGTAATATCTTGAATTTGAAAATCGAGCAACTGAGGCATAAACTGGTTTAATCAATTGTATTAATGAGCAAATCAATAACAGAACTAGAATGAAGTTAGAAAGAGACAGACTTCCAAACTGAATCAGCAGCAATACCATGGTTTAAAAAAGGTGTTTTTCATTACTTTGGTTACAATTATTCATGAACAAAAGGGGTGGGGTAGGGATGGGCTCAGCACAAGTTTGAAAATAAGTATTATGCTTTGTTCTTAAGAGAAAACAATCTCTATTCAGTAAATAATCTAAATTGTGAAATGTCAACAGTTGCTTTTAAAGAAATGCTAGGATCCTTAAGATGAACAGAGGAGGTCTTAAATTAACAACACATAACACACATTTTTATTTCTTAAAAAATTCAATCAAATTGGTGCCTATTTGACATCTTGAATCACTAAAATCCAAGAATTAGCAAAGCCTGAAGAAAAAAAAAACAACACACTAAGGGGAAAATGAACCTCTTAATTGAAAAGAACAATGAAAACTATTCCCTAGAGTAATCAGATTAACACATTACAGAAAGTGTGAGTAACATGAATAGGCTATTAATGTCCATATTTATGTATACTATGTTGCTATTAGTTTTTCCAGAAGACTTTACTTTTGCCTTTAACCTTCATTTACAAGAAAATGAATGTGAGTTCAGGAAGGAAAAAATCTGTTTGCAGAATTTGTAAGAGAAAAGATAATTATAGTGTTCATTTCCAAAATGAATATGATTAATGTCCAGAGATAAAAAGTTGAGACTCTAGGATCTAATTCTTTATTATAAACACTTTTGTACCAACCATCACTTCAATGAGCTTATTTAAATAATTATTCTCTTCTCTTACCCTCCCAATTCTTCCATAATAAACTCTCTCCTCAAGATGTCATATTATACACTTTCTTCCAAAACCTTTTTGTCCTCTTTAGAATTCAGTGGATAAAAAATTATTCATATAATATTGTTCTATAAGAAACGACCAGCAGGATGATTCCAGAGAGGCCTGGAGAGACTTGCATGGACTGATGCTGAGCGAAATGAGCAGAACCAGGAGGTCATTATACATGGCAACAGCAAGACTATATGATGATCAATTTTGATGGACGTGGCTCTCCAACAATGAAATGCTTCAAAACACTTCCAATTGTTCAGTGAAGAAAGCCATATACACCCAGAGGGAGGGATATGAAATGTGGATAACAACATAACATTTTCATGCTCTCTATTGATGTTTGCTTGCATTGTGTTTCTTTTCTCTGATTTTTTTTTCTTGCAGATAAGATTTTTCTTGCACAACAATGATAAGTGTGGAAATATGTATACATATATTCAATTTGTCAAGTATTTAACATAATTAACATGTAGTGGATTTCCTGCCATCTAGGGGAGGGGTGGGGAGTGGGGGGGGATTTGTAACAGAAAGCTTTGTAAGGGTTAATGTTGAAGAATTATTCATACATATGTTTTGCAAATAAAAAGTTTTAATAAAAAATACCATTTATTTGTTACTGTTTATATATTTTTTAAATATGAACAAAGTTAACCAAATAAAAATACTCAATGAACAAAAAAAAATTATTCATAGTGTTAGTTCTCATATTGATGACAGTTCACTAATTTTACATATGTCAAGCTAGTGACTTTTTGTGGGGTTTTTTCTCTTCACTTTGTTAGTCTTTCGGTATTTATGATCATATCAAAACTAATAATTTTTCTCATTTCACTGGGCAAAGTTATGGATCTGGTTACCCATTAGGACTTTTTTCTTACTCTTTTGATTCTTTATTTATTCTCCTGAATCAATTTTAAATTCCAGGTGAGGCTTTGCTCATCTCAGCATTATTATAGAAACCATCTAATCTAAGAATCTGTGTCTCTCTAACACCAATCCTGGGCAACATTCTGACTACATGGCCAAGTGAAATTTTCTTCACACTAATGCTGTGCTAGAGTTGGATGCAGTTGGTTTGAAACTCTCCTTTAAGCATACATGCTATTCCTGACTACAGCATTTGAGCTAAACACTTTTTGGAAAATGGAAACCTAGACACTGATCAGTGTCCGGAAGCAATATATCTACAGTCATCTTGCAAATTAATGCCAGACTCATGAATGTTATTGTGGCTCTTTTCATTTTATTTCAATGCTTTTTTCGTGTATCATAAGTACTCACCCTTAAAATATACACTTTTAAAATGCTAAGACTTAAATATTAAATTTCATTTTGTAAATCATCTAAATCATAACTCCTTTTTAATAAAACACAGCTCACCTAAAAAAAAATCCAGAAAAATTTAACATTCATTCCCATCCCCACCCCCTACTAAAACAGGAATATTTTGCTATGCTTGCTGATGAATAAAAGCAATCATAAAATATTTGTGCATTATATAAAATAGAACTTAATTTATTTCATTTATTCATCCATGGTACAATGGGGATTTTTTGTCCAGTCCATTCATTCTGAACATTAGGACTTCATTTAGTTCAATAAAATGTACCTATTTTTAGGTTTCTGAGAAAAAAGGTTATTATTCCTTTTGTTTGATAAACCTTTCCTGCATTAGGATGACTTATTGATTGGGTCACCCAATGAAAATGAGGATTAAGTGATAATATTTAAATCAATAACCAGAATAAGAAAAAATATTTATTGTTAATCATTGAGCAAATCTGTCTCCAAACATAGCCCACCTATTAGTTAGGGTGTCTTTTTGTGAAGAAATTTTATTTTAATACTGTCCTGCAAATTTATATTGCTAAGATTTTTCACAAGAATTGTTTTATTGCTATTGAATTCAAAGTTGTAATGGGTTTAATGGGTGTTCCTCCTTGTTTCCTTCTCCCTGACTATGTCTTTACACTCTATTTTTCACATGTGGTTCCGTACTTCCTTCTCAGCATTATCTTTGTGACATAGTTTTAAAAGATATCAAGAAGCTGAAGAACATTCAGAGGATGGAATCCAGCATGAATAAGAACCATCAGAACGATGAAAGTTTTGAGTCCATGTGATGTGAGGATTAATTAAGGGACATGGGGATGTTTAGTTTGGAGAAAGGATTATTCCATGAAGACTAGTTATCTTCAAAAGTTTGAAAGGCTGCTTCAAAATAGGGATTAGTTTTGTTCTGTTTGGTTCTCAAGTGCAGAGTCAGAAGCAATACACTGTGAGTTGCATAGAGAGAATCAGATTTGATGTCAGTAAAATTTTCTAAACAATTGTAGCTTTCAAAAAGTTTAATGGCTTGTTAAGAAGTAGTGAGTTACCCCTCCTGGTGGACC
This sequence comes from Myrmecobius fasciatus, assembly GCA_023553655.1. Classification (NCBI taxonomy): domain Eukaryota; kingdom Metazoa; phylum Chordata; class Mammalia; order Dasyuromorphia; family Myrmecobiidae; genus Myrmecobius; species Myrmecobius fasciatus. The sequence goes on along the minus strand of JAJPUD010000009.1, from coordinate 559,445 downwards.
CTGAGAAGTCCACACAGAGAATGAATGATCATTTATCTATTATGTTATAGCAATGATTCTACAGCATGGGCAGAACTAGATAGCCATTGAGTTCCCTTCCAACTGAAAAATTCTGTGACGCTGTGATAGTGCCATGCTCTTCCATAAATCTTCCATAAAGGAATGATGCAACTTTCTAAAAGCCTGCCTCTAGGAATTCTCCTCAATTTCCCTCCTGGGAACTATTACAGCAATCAGGAGTTCATCCAATGCCCCTTATTCACTACACAATAAGGTTGGCTTATGGCTTTTTCTTATTACGTTACCTCAATATCTTTGGATTTTTTAAAAAAAAAATATCCACTACTAAATGTGAAAAAAAATCTAACATGTCTGTTTTTTTTAAATTTTAGTTCCAAATTCTCTCTCCCTTTCTTCCTTCCCCCCTCATTGAGAAGGCAATTTGCATATTATACATGTGCAGTCATGCAAAACACTTCTATATTACTCATGTTGAGAAAGAAAACAGACCAAAAAAATCCCCCAAGAAAAATAATTTTTTTTTAAAAGTATGCTTCAATTTGCATTCATATTCCATTATCTCTTTTTCTGGAGATAGATAGAATTTTTCATTATGAGTCCTTAGGAATTGTCTTAAATCTTGTATTACTGAGAACAGCACAGTAATTCACAGTTGATCATCCTTACAATATTGTACAAATTACGTACAATGCTCTGGTTCTGCTTATTTCATTTTGCATCTGATGTAAATCTTTCCAGGTTTTTCCTAAAATCATCTTACTCATCATTTATTATAGTATAATAATAGTCTATTACAATCACATACCACAATTTATTCAGCCATCCCAATTGGTGAGGAATTTCCAATTCTTTGCCACTGCAAAAGAAGTTGCTATAAATATTTTTGTACATATGTCCTTTTCCTTTTCCTTTTTTTTTTTTTTTTTTTTTTTTGCTCTCTTTGGGATATGGCAAAGGTGGGTTTCAAAGGGTATGCCTCGTTTTACAGCTTTTTTGGACAGAGTTCCCAATTGTTCTCCAGAATGACTGGATCACTTCACAATTCCACCAACAGTGCATTACTATCCCAATTTTCCCACACCTCTAATATTTGTCATTTTTTCTTTTCTGTCAGATTAGTCAATCCAATTGGCATGAGGTAGTGCCTCCAGAGTTATTTTCATTTCTCTAATCAGTAGTGATTTAGAACATTTTAATATAACTATATATATAGCTTTGATTTCTTCTCCTGAAAATTGCCTGTTCATATTCTTTGACCAAATATCAACTGAGGAATGACTTGTATTTTTTATAAATTTGATTCAGTTATCTACATATTTGATAAATTAGGCTTTTATCAGGAAAAAAAACCAACTGCTTTCTTTCTAATCTTGAATACACTGGTTTTGTTTGTATGAAAACCTTTTAATTCAATGTAATCAAAATCAAAATGATATCTTAGATGTTTCAATGATCCTTTTCATATCATTGATATGAGCAGAAACTCCATCTTTTTGTTAGTAACCAGTTTCTGAGATTATCTCCAATTTACTCCAAATATATCTTTTTTGTATATAGTTGTTTGCATGTTGCTTTCCCCCATTAGTTTATAAGCCCCTTCAGGGCACATATTGTTTTTTTGCTTTTCTCTATATCCCTAACCCTGAAGTGCCTGGCTCATGATAGCTGCTCAGTAAGTGCTTGTTGATTTAACCTGACCTACTCTGAAAAACATCCCATTGTTGGCTGTGCTGAGGTTGTGGAGAGAGATTTACTATTACTGGGTAAGAGATGTTACTGAGTTATTGTGAAAAACTAAGACTGAGAACAATTTCAAGAGAGGCAAGAATGAGGTTTTGAGAATGGTTTTGGGGATTCTTGAAACTCCTTTTATGTGGAGGAAGCCAGCATCCCCAATACACCCCTTGTCTATCAGGGTTTATAATCCTTGAGATGACTGACAGTGAACAAACCTTGATGTGCTCTCTCTTCTTAAATAAATAGTTTTATCTTGCTCAGAGCTGATAAGCCTCTTCCTTACCATTTTTGCTTTTTGTTTTGGATAAATGGATTTAACTCACTTTTCTTGAGTCATATAGTCTTTTAATGTAAGCAGCATATGGTGGAAAGAAATTAAGCTCGTGAGTATTAAGCTATTATCTTCATCCTGAAAATGATCAGGAGGTTATTGCAACATGTTGAACCCCTGGACTACCAATATTTGAGATATGTTAGATAGTTATCATTTTAGCCTCAAGTCATCTTGGAATGGGATCTAAAGGGAAGGGAAGGAACAAAAAAGGTCCCTATTGTCTGTCTGTCTGTCTGTCTGTCTCTGTCTCTTTTTGGTGAGGCAACTGGGGTTAAGTGAATTGCCCATGGACACACAGCTAGGAAATGTTGTGTCTGAGGTCAAATTTGAACTCAGGTCCTCCTGACTTCAGTACTGGTGCTCTATCCACTACACCACCTAGCTTCCCCCTATTGTGTCTTAAGGCAAAAGTCACAATTTTGAAAGGGCTTCAGCAAATCCCAGATATCTATTCATGCCACATGTGAGCCCAAGAGTCATATTTAAAAGGGGACTATGTATATTTTAAAGAGACAGTAGTAGATAGGCGGCTGGGCCTGAAGTCAGGAAGATGTGAGTTCAAATTACCTCTCAGACAATTACTACACATTGGGCAAATTAACCTTGATTTGCCTCAAATTACCCAACTATATAATGGGATTGCTAATAATAGCACTTACCTCCCAGAGCTACTGAGGAGGTCAAATGATATAATATTTATTAAGTACTTAGTACAGTACCTGGCACATAGTGGGTACTATGTAAATGCATTCATATAGTTCCTGGTTTTGTCTTGCCAGGTAGACTCTCAAATAATTTATGTTACATATAGTTATTTTAAATGGGATTTCTCTTTCTACCTCTTGCTGCTGGAGTTTGTTGGCAACATATAGAAATGCTGATGATTTATGTGGGTTTATTTTATAACCTGCAACTTTGTACATAAATGTGATCGTTATTATTATTAATGTAAGTCATAGTTTTACATAAACAATGAATTTTCTCCCTGTCTTTTGGGTCACCACAACTTTGGTTTTTCAGAGATTGTGATGTCCCAAGAATCACAAACATAAAATATCATCAGTAGAACATTTGTACTGAAAATAGGGGGTTTTGTGCCAAGGAGCAGCTTGGGATCATTGGAAACATCACACAATTTCCCAAATACCATCCAAACTGCTCTTTCCCTCTTCTTAAATTCTGAACCCAACTTGATGTTCATCTACATTGGTTTTGCTGGATTTGTGTACTGATATAACACTGCATTATGTACATAACATATAATCATAAACCTAGAGGTAATCAATAAAATATTAAAATACTTTAATAAAACAAAACCAAATGAAAATTATGGAACTTGTTTAAAATCTACCTAGATAATAATCATCTTCCTAGATTTTATGTAATTTTCTGTATTCTGGAAAGTAAACTTGACATAGAAGTAGCTAGGTGGCAGCACTGGACTTAGAATCAGGAAGACAAGTTCAAATCCCATTTCAGACATTAAGAGATGTGTGAACTTGGGTAAGTCACATAGCTCCATTCAGCCTCACTTTTCTCATCCATAAAACAGGATAATAATTGTACCTACCAAGAGAAAGGTTGCTGTGAGGATCAAAAAAGATACATATGCACAGTAGTTTAAAAACTTTGAAGTACTATATAAACATTATTATTATTATTATTATTATATATGTAAATAGGCAAGGCTAGATTGTTTTTGCAAAGAAATCAATATCCAGACTATACCAAACTCCTTTGAGAGCTCTCTGTCCAAATTATTTTCTTTTTCTCTCCAGAAGGCAAGTTCAGAATATTATCACTTGAACACAATTTTAAAATAAATTCAGAATAAAAGAACTAATAATACTGGCCAAGAAAAGGATTGAGCAACAATTCTCCTCCCTTCCACTAATATGATATTCTTTGTTTTGTCCCCATCAGATCACAGGTAATCATAATACACAGGAAATGTAACCACTTACACAATGCTCCAAAATCAGGCAATGATTTGGAAAAAATGACAGAATCTACATTCTCCAGAAATAAACAGATATTGTACAACTTTCACACATGCAGACACTTCACTGAATTATCACAAAACCTGGCTAGCCTAGAGGAGGGTCTTTTCTGGCAAAAGAAGGGCCATGGTCACCACCTTGCCACATAGGCTGGAATTCTGGGACCTCTCCAACAAACCTACTATTCTCAAAGCACACGAACTGTTTGATGAAAATGCAGAAACACGTTCAGAAATGATCAAAATGTTCAAGTCTCAGGGTAAATAATGATACTTGTAACAGATATAGTTTCTTTAAAAAATCTCTAACATTTCAAAAGAGGCCATTATGAGGCTATTAAAAAGATTTTGTATTGTTTTCAAGATGACTTAGGCACAGTGCCACAGCTGCAATAATTATTATATTTTTAACTATGTAAACGAACCTTAATGCTTCATTAGGAAAGAGAAAAATGATAGTGCCAACCTCACAATAACTAGCAGTGCCCAACATCAACACACAGCTGCCCCCATGTGCAGCTGGTTCACCAGCCACTGGGTAGCTTAGGTGAAAAAAATAATTTCAACAAACTGCTCCTGGCTCAGAGGCAAAATTGTTTCGGGATAAAAAGGTCAGAAAGAAGCAGCTCTTCAAGAGACAGATTATGACAACATTTATAAAGAATTTAACCATCAAAGATTAAGGCTTTGAAGGGGCTACATTTTATTAGGGGGTTACAAGCAAGTTTGCCAAGAGAATTCAAAGATATAGCTGTTTCAAACAATACATGTAAAAAAGTGTTTAGAATAATTTGTATATTCTTCAGCATTCCTTTCACACTATATCGTGGTGCTGAAAATATATCTATCTTAAGAAAAAAAATTTAATGCCTAGAATACAGTGTAAAAATGGTTAAGAAATCATCTGACACACAAACACAGCCACAATTTCCTGATGTTTACTGGAGTTGGTAATTTTGTAGGGACATATAACTACTTCTCCATAGCTGAACTGTTATAATACATATGGTCTGAGTCAAAAGGACCACCAGAGCACTTCCTCTAAGATAAAAATCCTTGTCAGTATTTTTCCGCATTGAATCAAATGTTGGAGATGTTTTACAGCTTGTGCTCTGGTACATTTTAAAAGAACCATTCAAAAGTAAAACTCCTTAAAATGCACTGCATACGAATATATACATTTATCTGAAATTCTGATGGACTTTTTAGGACAAACAGTACCAATCTATAAATAGTCCCTGAATAAAAATCAGTGTCAGCTTAGGTGGCTGCACTGACACCCTGGAATCCAGGCCAAGTCAATCCTCCTTCTTTGCCTTAAAATTTCTAGCTGTGAAGGGAAGAAAGTCAACTCTCCTTAAGTGTTTTGTGAGATCTAGTAAGCGAGAGAGATTAAAAACTATTATCACAAAAAAGTAGTATTGCCTCTAAAAAACAATGAAGGCAAATAGGGGAAGAATGAAACTAGTTTATTAAAAAAATTAGTGTCTTTATAAGTCTCTTCATTATTTGAAAATAAATTAAGTTTAAGGAAACACCAAGCTAGTTGGTTCATCAATGATAACCAAAAATCAACTATATATATATATATATATGTATGTATATATGTATATATATACATATATGTATATATGTATGTGTGTATGTATGTGTATATATATACACATACATACACAAATAGGCTTATACTTTGCTTTAAAAAGTACATATGGAGCTTTATAAATTTACTTTTTAAACACATTTCCTTCTACTTTAAAAAATATTCAAAAAATAATTTATGGGAGACAATTTTAAATTCTGGAAATTAAATCAACTTTTGTGAAAGGGTTCCCTTTCTCTACTAGTTCATCCTTCAGAGAAGGGAAGCAAAAGTGAGAGGAAAATGGCATTGTAGTCAAAAAGCTTGAATTCAAAGACTTGCATAATTTATATCTCTGTGACTTATCTGACTCAGTTTTCTGAGCTGGTCCCTCTTAGCTCTAAATCCATAAGGTTTTATGAAAAGTCTTTGCCATAAAGAATGTCTTACTTATTTCTCTCTTTTTAAAAAAATAGACTTCAAAATTAATTTCTGTGGCTGATTAAGTAGTTATCATACAGCTTTTTTCACTTCTAAAAACCAACTTGTGTTTTATTAAACTTTCTTTTTAAAACAACTATTGCTTCTAATCAATCAACTGGCAGACATGAGATACAATGAGCCATAGAGTGGAATTCTCAATTATCACTTTCAAAGTACTGTACTTAAAAAAAATCCACAAATTCAAACTTCTTTATAGTACACAGATACTTTCAACACTAATTTTTCTGGGCTTCTATATAAATAAAAAATGTGTTAAAGGTAAGTAAAACTAAAAATCAAAGATCACTGAGCTAGAATTGGAAAAGACCAAAGCTATAGAGAAAAAGCTGAATTATCTGTTGTCCAAAAACCAGCTTAGCAACTTCAGGAAAGGCTCATCTTAACTTGGACATGCCTGAAGATCCTCATATATACTTTACAGACATTGTGATCTGCATGGAAAGAAGAAAATACTCTTCCCCCCAACACCAACCTGAAAAAAATTATCAGCAGAAGTAGGGCAGTTAGGTGATGGAGCACTCATTTTGAGTTCAAATACAGTCTCAAACACTTACAAAATACATGACCCTAAATAAGTCTCTTAACCCCACCTGCCTCAGTTTTCTCATCTGTAAAATGAGCTGGAGAAGAAAACGGCAGATCACTCCAGTATTTTTGTCGAGAAAACCCAAAATGATGTTAAGCTATGACTTAAACAATCTAACAAGTATAAGTAAACACAAGGGATGTACCAATTTTGGAAAAGGAGCATGGCACTGATATTGGCAGTAGAGTAAGGAAAAGTCTTACATATGAGATGACACTTGGGAAGAGAGATAAGGAGTACCTTAATTCATTCAAAGTACTGATTCATTCAAAGAAAGGCATTGAGTCAGGAAATGGAACACTATAATACAGATTACACATCTAGCAATTTGGTTAGACCACGGAATACATGAAGGGGAATAACATGTAATAAGACTAGAAATGGTGGCTACCATCAAATTGTGAAGAGCTTAAAATGCCAATCAGAGAGGAGTGTGTATTTGATACCAGAGGCAATTACAAGGCACTGGAGGTTTTGGAGCAAAATAATAATCAGAACCAGATACCTAGAATATATCCCTTGACAGAAATGCGTTAAAGGATGGACAAGTTACTTAGTTTACTGAATATGGAACTGGAGTTAGGAAGATCTGTATTCAGATCCTACCTCTGACTCTTGGCAGACCTATGTTTCTAGCAAGTCATTTCAGTTTTCTGTGCCTCAGGTTTATATCTGTGAAACGAGAGGGTTGAATTTGTTAGTCTCTGAAGTTCCCTCCCCCCCCAGCTCTAACTCTATGATTCTTAATTGGAGAGAGGAAAGAGATAGGAGAAAGTCATCAATCAGAAAGCCAGTGAAATAGTCCAAGTGAGAGGTAATGAAGGCCTAAGTTAGAGTTATGATCATGACATCTTGAGTATTATCTTCAGTTGGGGGAAGGTGGGATATTGATTCTGGAGAAGAGAAATATTAGGGGTGATGATTGCTGTGATCACACACAAAAGGAGAATACATTGGTTTTTCTTGGTTTCAGAAGGGAACAGTAATAGTAATAGTAGTAATAGAGTATGGAAGTTAGTCAAAGACAGATAGTTGAAATAAATAAACAAGACAAAACTTCATAACAGAGTTGTCCCAAAGTGGAATGAACTGCCTCCAGAAATATCAATCTCTCACCACTAAAGGCCTTTAAATAGAGAAGAGATGATCTCTTGACAAGGGCATGACATTTCCAGAGAAATTTCCCTTCTAAATATTATAAAGACTGGTGACCTCTGAGAATGCTTTCAACTCTGAATTTCTGCGACTTAATGATTTTATTAAAGAAAAAGTAAGATTTCCCCAAAACTTGGGGTCATTCCTTCCCCAAAAGGGAACTAGATTTTTAAAAAACTACCCCATTGAGTGTTCAATAAATGAATACAATGCACTAGTAAATTGACATGGCCTACATTCAATATTTTAAAAGCATCTGTTCTGGCTGGTTTATTCATTTAATAAACAATAATCACCTATTATATGCCAGGTACTATATGCTAAGTGTTGAGGATAAAAAATAAAAAAAGAAAAGAAACAGCTCCTTACCCTAAAGAAACAAATTCATTTGGGAGAAAATAACATGTACATGGAAAATTAAGTATAAGGAAAGTTGAATAGGATAGGAATGTGGAAGGGAAGGGAGCTGACATTGATAGGTATGAGAGAATAAGGAATGTCCAGGTGAAATGAATGTATAACTATATAACTTTTAACTATACATTTAACCAGATTTTCTCGAAGGAGGGATTATTAGACATATATACAACCTGAAAACATTAAAATACTATTAAAGTAAACTGTAAGATCTATATATTGGAGTCAAAAATTATTCGGTGGACAGTTATATCTTTTAAAGTACAGCAGAAATCAGTGGGGAAAACATGATTCAGTGTAAATATATTCACTTTACATGCCCTCCTCAATAAATCATCTGATATGAGTCAAATTATATTTGTAAAAGAATAAGTAAATATGGCATAAAAGATTATAAGCACATTAGGAAGGACATTAGATCTTGGAAAGTAATAAAGTATAAAAAAGAAGGAAGAAAGGAAAGATAGGAAGACCTATAAATGAAAAATTGATTTTTATTATTATTTATTATAATAATAGCTAGTTTTTATATTGTATTTTAAGGTCTGCAAAGTGCTATACAAATATTCTCTCACTTTATGTTAAAAAAAAAAAAAACCCTGGAAGATAAATTCTATAATTCCAGAGTCACATGCAAGTAAATATCTGAAGCCATATTTGAATTTCAGGTTTCCTGAACTTGAAAGCTTACTGCTCTACTTTTGATCCTAGAGGAAATAGGTAGCTAGAAGAGCTAATTATTTAGCAATGAGTGGCATAGTCATACCCATCCCCTACAGAAATCACCTTAAGTTCTCTTCTTTCTGCCTCCACTTAAGCTTGAGCTGAACTGCCAAGCATTAAAACTCTACTGCAAAAAGTGCAATTCCTATGGACTGGCCACATAGCCCAAATGTGGAGAACTCACACAAGTCAAGAGCTCACATGTAGGTGAGAAAAGGTGGTGCAAGGACACTCTCAAGATCCCTTTGAAGAACTTTAGTATTGATTGTGAGACGTGGGAGACTATGGCATAGGACTGCCCAGCATGGTGTGTCCACTTCAAAGAAAGTGTTGTGATCTATGAGCAAAGCAAAATCGCAGCAGTACCAAAGAAAAATGAGATGTACAAATCTAGAGACATCTCTATCCCAAATGTTCAAATGGGTTCTTCTTACCTGGCCTCTGGTAGAGCCTTCCCGAGCTGTTATTGGACTGATCAACAATAGTCAAATATACGATATTTTAACCCCAACACCATGATGTCATTACTCCTCTTCAAGTATGGAGGACAAACAACAAAAGGATAAATCACATACTACAAATGTCCCATAAGGACTATTACACTGTGGGAAAATTTGGCTTAGACAATACAATACACATGTTGGATGAGAATGTTAACTGTCATTAAATGAGAAAATTATTCTCATTGAACTGAAGGATAAAAATGAATAGCAGAGGGGAGTACTGAAACCTAGAAAGGTAAAGTAGTAAGAGGCAGCTAGATGACATAATGCTCAATCCAATGTGTGGATTGGAGGATCTGAGTTCAAATGTGATCTCAGACACTTAATACTTCTTAGCTATTTGTTTCTGGGTAAAAGTCACTTAACCACAACTGCCTCACAAAAATAAATTAACAAGTGTTAAAAAGCATCTTTATTGGAGTCATCTGGTTAAAATTATACATTATCCACAATCTCTGATATGAAAAAAAAATGTAATTTGATGACTAAAAAAATTATGTTTATCTAGGAACTTAGTGAAGCATACTTATCTCAAGGACTATAGAGTCCAAATAATTATATATTGGATAAGATTCTCATGGATGAAAATAGATTATTAAATAGCTTTATTTACAAATAATCTGTACAAATAACTCTCACCTACTTTCAGTGCCCATACCACCACTCCTCATCCAAGAGAAAGTATCAGAGAAATGGTTAATAAGACACACCTTTTGGTCCTATAAATTCCTGAGTCACTCTTCTCATTGCTCAATCTACTTGGAGAAATAAGTTTTCAAATTAAAAGTAAAATAAAATATAAAGCAAATACAATCAACTAGCTTTATAAATGAAATGCCAAGCAGATTTTTTTTTAAAAGACAAACATGTTTGTTGGAAACACCCTTTGATTATAACTAAGAAAAGAAGCTTCAGTTTCACCTCTTTATGTGTGGGTGTTTAGGGAGATGTAAGGGATTGCAAGAGGAATCTATGTCCTGTGAAACAAGGGTTGCTATGGTTATTTCTCCGAGCTGCTGTGTACTGTTAAGAGCCAAATCCTAAGGCGACAACTTAAAAGGTGTGTAAAGTTAGCAACTTTAAAAAAAAAAAAAAAAAAAAGGAAAACAATCCAAGTCATATGACCAGTCTATTTCAAATTTTGTTTTCCTAGTGATAGAAGGGTACAGCACACATTACATTTTAGATTGAATGGTCTTCATGGATCTCACTCCACTATCATTTAAGACAGACATGCTCATTCTTGCTAAAGCTACACAGCAATGCAAACTGCTACTTGAGCAGGAAGACAAAAAAGATTTTGTACTTGGCTGCACCCCAAAGTAGGAAAGGAGTGGGAAACACAAGTTTCTCCAAGTATGGGTTAAAGTCATCCATGCCTGTAAATAAAACCTGACAGCATTCCCATCTAAGCTTCTTGGAATCTAAAAGCTATAAAAGGGAAAACCTCAAAGAAGTAGACTTTTATCTCCCTTTTTGGTTTTGATGTCTAATCATTTACTCCAAGTAGGAAGTGATCACTTCCAATATTGAAAATTTCCTTTTGGTCCTTTTTATTTCTCCAAGGATCTTCATGAAGTTCTTAGGTTCTATGGTTTGGGTTCTTCAAGAGGAGTTACAACTCTTCTCCTACCTTAACAACCAGTCATATCTAAAATCATCTAGCCTTTCAAATCTATCTTCCTTAAGTGCAACTCAAACAATGGCATCCCATTCCCCTTCAATAAACTCCAGTAGCAAAAAAAAAAAAAATAGGCCTTCAACAAACCTGCAGATTTTCAGGACTTTCTATCAACCAAACCCCGAACTTGATAGAAAATTTAACATATAAGAGCCAATATCAAAGATAAATACTTGGGTGGGAGGAGGTTAAGTAATAGCAAGACAAATTATGGAGCAGAATTTAATTAAACAGGTAAGCAAAGATAGGAAAGATATGTGTCTTGGGGGTGGTGATGAGTGTGTGGATGTATGTATAATATATCTTCTTAACTATAGCTTGCTTGGGAATGAGGGGTATGAAAGTAGGGAAAAGAAAAAATAAATAAGGTACACAACAGAACTAAAGAACAATTTACAAAGAAGTGAAGAAAAAATGGATATTTATGAATATAATTTCTTCTACTAATATACTTCCTTGATCTGGTAATTTGTTGTTAGGTATTTTGAATCCTCCCTGTTGTTCTGCTAGGCACAAGACAATGTTCTCTTTTGCTTTATTTTGTTTTGTATTCTTTTTTTTGTTTTTCTTTTTTCTTAGTTTTTTCAAGTAAAATAATTTTAAAAGAAAAAATAAAATAAACTCCAGTAGCTCCCTGTATACTCAAGAATCAAAGATAAAATCCTTTAGTGCTCAAAGTTCTATATCAATTGGCTCCCTCCTACCTTTCCAGTCTTCTTACAACTTTCTCACTCTAATATTCTCTGGGGCCCAGTGACTCTGACTTCTTCACACTATATTCTCTTTCCTGGCTCCAAGCATTTTTATTCCCTCCTCCTCCTAACTAAAATTCCCTTTTTCCTCAAATCTGCCTGGTTTCCTTCAAGTCCCAACTAATTCCACTTACTACAACAGACTTTTCCAATTCCCCTAAGAGGCTCTTCTCTGCTCATTGTTTCTAATTTGTTTATAGGCAATACATATAGTTGGTTTGCATAATTGTTTGCATGTTGTCTTCCCATTAGACTAAGTTCCTTGACAGTAAGGTTGCACAATAGTTGATACAACATAGGTGCTTAATAAATGCTTTCAAATGACTTTCTGGACTACAAACTGGACTTTGTAAAGTTACTGACATTATGCTTCCACATAGTTTCCCACTAGAGATAATCTTCACCTTCAAGTATATTGAAAATTTCCTCCCAAATCCCAAAAGATCAGGGCTTAACTCTGTTACCCAAATAGCAGAATAATATCTCCTTGCCTCAAGGGAATGCCAATATCTCAAATTTACCTGGTAGGTGTTCAATAAATACTTATTTCCTTTCTTCACCTTATATAACCAATCATCAGTTGTCAAATTTTGCTGATTTTATCACCACAATATTTCTCATGTGTTTCCCAATCACCACTTGAGTTAGATCCTCAACACTTTTCACTACAACAGGGCGTCTTAAAATTTTTTCCTATTCCTTTGAGAAATTATGCTTCTCTAGGTATATAGGTATATAAAATAGGTATACAGAGCAAATATTTACAGATAATAAATCATAATTTTGTGACCCTTCTCACATGGAGTCTCAAACCACAATTTAAGAAGCTGCAGACCACAGCTATGGCCTCTTAAACAGGTCTCCCTCTCTTCAATCTCTCTCTCTCTCCTATTCAGACATTATAAAGCTGATTTTCATTAAGACCAGATCTGATAATATCACTTCTTTAATCAATAAACTACAAGGCTTCATAGTGCTTAAAAAGATAAAATAGAAATTCTTCCATTTGGCTTTCAAAACCTTTTATAATCTGGTCCCAACATATCCCCCAGCCTCATTTTACATATCCCCCTCTTTTCACACTTTGTGATCCAGTCACATTTGGCATTCTATCAGTTCCTCACAGGAGGAGCTCCATTTCCTCTTTCTACTGCTTTACCCTGAGTAGGTCCAAGCTTGGAAAATATTCTTTCCTCATTTCCACCTCATAGACATGTAATACATGTTTGCTGAACTAAAATGTCAAACCACACTCAGAATTCACATTTAGTTCATCTCTAAGGTGGAAGCCAATCTTTACCTTAATAAAGACAAAAATCTTGCCTAAGACCTCTAACATGAAAAAAAATCTCCCATGTAATAAATGTGAGAAAGTTTTTATAACTTCTACACAGAGATTGTAGATATGACTACAGGTACAGTGGTTTTTTTTATTTTTTGGTCTTTCATATTTATTCTGTGCACACAAAATTATGTCTCTACCCCCATCCCCAAGGCAAACTCCTTAAAAGCAGAGATTGTTTGATTTTCTTTCTGTAACCCCAGTACCTGGTACTTAAAAGCTTGCTGCTGTCACCTATTCAATTAGCCGATAAGAACCCAGGGAACCTTTTTCATCAGACCAAAGGCAGCTCTTCAGTTGGATTTCTCTTCCTACATTGCTCTTGTTTACTACTATTCTTTAAGTACCTACTCTAACTTTAGAGTAACTCAGTAACTTTCTTTTTTCTCTGAAAATGAAGCATCCCTGACAGCTAGTATAAATTCCCTCTCTCCCTTCTCTGACAGCCCCCAGCAAGTCTTTCTTCTAATAACTTTGCTTCTTTGATGCTCAAAAGCAGGATCCAAAACTAGAAACTGGCCCACACAGATCTCTAATAGTCACCAGAGGGTGCAGGGCATGCCCCTCCCTGATTAGGTCATGTCTCACAGAAACCAAAAAGTCTTTCTAGAACTCCAGGTGGTGAAAAAAAGAAGAGCAGCATTGTATCTGCTGTCAAGAATGATAGATCTTAAGAGAAGCTTACTGGTGAGTAACTGAGGTTTCTCTTTCTAGAAGTTATCGTGCATTTTTTGCATTAAACTTGCAGCAAAACCAGATAAATGATGTATCTCTCAGAAAAGGCTTCAAGGTCTTTTCAATGACACTTGAAGTTAAAAAGCAATCTCATTCAACTCTCTTGCCAAAATGGAAAAAAGAAATCTATTCAGAGAAGAGGCTTTACAGAGGTTTGAAACTGGTGTCTGAACTAACACCAAGTAAGCTTTTAACATCCAAGTTAAGACTGGAGGAAAATATGAATTCAGTTACTCCCTAACACAAATCTCTGAGAATATTAAAGCTCTGGGTCTACTTCATTTCTGAGATAAAATGTTTCCTTGTCCATGTTTCACCTTTTTACCCATCCAAAAATCTTGGACCAGAATCTTTCGTATTAGATTTCAAATCTGGACCTCCACGTGTAAGATCTTTCTAGATCCATGACCCCAATCTCTAGGGAAGTTAATTCACTCATTTTTGGCATTCTCATCCTAAGGGCTCATGGAGCTCATTGCTGACTGTGCAAATTTGTTGTTGTTGTTGTTTCTAGTCGTGTGCGACTCTTCATGACCCCCTTTCCCCTTTTTGGGAGGAGGGGTTTCTTGGCAAAGATAATGGAGTGGTTTGCCATTTCCCTCTCTGGCTCATTTCACAAATTAGCTCACTATAACTCCTGGCTGGCCCTGCATATTAGACTATACTTCTCTTCACCTCTTATCCAGCCAGCCGTTCAACCAAGTCATATCCTCATCTGCCTGATACTGTTGATCTTTGCTCCTTTCATCTGGACCAAGACCAAACCCCTTCTCTATCTTCTCAGAACAAAACTCCCTTCTCTCTGGTTCCCTCTCTCCTCAGATGTTGTTTTCTCCATATTAGAATTATTCTCTTTAAGGGTAAGAAATATCCCCCTTTTAATCTTTGTATCCCTAATGCTTGACACATTTGCCATATAGTATTAACTTGATAACTTTTAACTTCTTTCATTCATTCCTAAAGTTTACATAGTGGGGAAGAATAACTCACAAATACATCAATAATCATACCAAACACTTCTATTATGAAAGCAAGTTGTTTATGGTTTAAGTAAAATATAAAAACTTTGACTAAACTTGGCTATCTGGTTTGAAATTGTGAAAATACAACTTAATTTCTTAATAGCTACTAATGGCCTGAAATCAAAGGAAAATCTTAACAAAAAAAAAAACAAAAACCCAAACTTTTTTTTTACTACACTAAACTGAAATGTAAAAAAAGAGGATAATTTGTGATAACTTCAAAAATTTACTAACTGTTCCTTCTTTTTTGGACATTAGATATATGATCTTAAGTAAAGACGCAAATATTATTGCAGCTTTTCTATATTTTTTATTGAAGCTTTTTATTTTCAAAATGTGCAAGGATAATTTTTTCAACACTGACCCATGAAAAACCTTGTTTCTAATTTTCCTCCCTTTCCCCTAAATGGCATGTAATCCAATATATGTTAAAATGGTAAAGATACATGTTAAATCCAATATAAGCATACATATTTATACTATTATTTTGCTACACAAGAAATATCAGATCAAAAAGTAAAAAAAAAAATGAGAGAAAATAAAATTCAAACAAACCACAACAAAAAGAGTGAAAATACTATGTCATGATCCACACTCAATTCCCACAGTCCTCTCTCTGAGTGTAGATGGCTTTCTTCATCACAAGATCATTGGAGCTGGCCTGGATTATCTTGTTGCTGAAAAGAGCTGCATCCATCAGAATTGATCATCATATAATCTTGTTGTCGTGTACTATGATCTCCTGGTTCTGCTCATTTCACTTAGCATCAGTTCATGTAAGTCTCTCCAGGCCTCTCTAAAATCATCTTGCTGATCATTTCTTATAGAATAACATTCCATAACATTCATATACCATAATTTATTCAGCCATTCTCCAACTTATGAGGATTCATTCAGTTTCTAGTTTCTTGCCACTATAAAAAGGGCTGCCACAAACATTTTTGCACATGAGGGTCCCTTTCCTTCCTTTAAGATTTCTTTGGGATATAAGCCCAGTAGAAACACTGCTGGGTCAAAGAATATGCCCTTTGAGCATAATATCAAATTGCTCTCCAGAATGGTTGGATCCATTCACAATTCCACCAACCATGTATCAGTGTCCCAATTTTCCCATATCCCCCCTACAACATTCGTCATTATCTTTTCCTGTCATTTTAGCCAATCTGACAGGTGTATAATGATATCTCAGAGTGGTCTTAATTTGCATTTCTCTTATTGCAACTTTTTAAAGAAGCCTGATTAGACTCTAGTATAAAGAAAGAGCACCCAATTAAGAGTCAAGAAACCAGAATTCCAGTTCTCTCCTTGGTCTATCTTAGTCAAATGGTCCTATTACTGATAAAAAAAAAAAAGAAGAAGAAGAAGAGGAGGAGGAGGAGCTATGATAACCTCTCTAAGGAAACCTAAAGCCCTAAAATTCTATTATTCTAAAATTCTATTCACATAAGCCAAGACAAAAGACTCACTGTTTAGAATGACTTCTATGTATCAATAAAATGAAAACAAAATAGAAATTAACTCCAATACTTCTGTAAGACTATGGAATCATTTCTCAAAAGATATGACAATATATGAACCCTGTTACCAAAGGTTTAGTCAAGCTTAACTGCAAGAATAAATATCATTAAAACAAAACCAAAAAAAGTATGAGATTAATATGAAATAAACAAAGCACTCTGGGTCACACTTTTGAGCTGAAATCAAAGTATTTCAGCTGACTAGTTTGGCTTCAAGCAATAAAATCACTTATCATATGAGTATATCCCTCCATTCCCTTCCTTAACGAAAATGCCCTTTACTTCAAAGGTGCACTATGAGCACTGGCAACATGCTATCTCTACAGTTTTTGTTCTAGTACCATATAATGTAGTGTCCAAGAAATGAAAAAGACAACTTTCCTCAAGAAAGTCTGATCAATAATTGACAAAAAAAATTTTTTAGGGAATTTATAGTCCTTATATTCCTTACCATCTAATTTGGATTTCATTTTTAAAAAGTGTAATAAAGATGTTGGCCTAGCCCATTCAGAATTAAGGAAGTAAACTGAGAGGGGAAAAGCTCATTTTAAACAGCCATTTCAGCTGATCAGGAAAAAAGGATAAATTCTCCTTTGCAAATATGATTAATTTAGCACATGCTCTAACTATTTACTTTCTGCCAACAACTCACCTTAAGAGGAACTTTTAGACAAGTAAGCCAACTTTTGTTACAAGAGTAAAAACAAATTTAAAAGAAAATTAAAAAGGGTGTTTTCCAAAAATTAAAACTAAGATTAATGGCTTAAGCTGATAATTCCAGATTCTTACCAGATCAAACTAAGGTATATTAGTTTGGACTTAACAAGCATAATTTTTTAATCACTTGCAGGGACATCTGCTTTTAGTCTTTACAAATCTACCACTGCTTCAAGCTACATAACACTGTGGGGGGAGCCATATTTTTCATTTCTCTGAAAATTATTAATTTTACCATAAGTTGATTTTATTTAGACTAAGGCTAATGGTCTCAAATGCTCTGTGCCTTTAAAAATTGTGAGTAATTAACTGGTATATTTTATGTATGTGTGTGTATGCATATACATATGTATTTTTATATACATATATGCACGTACTCACAAGTATGAAATCTTGGCAATTCCACTTAAGTCAATTATTTTGAGAGAAAATCTATACCAAACTTAACCATCAGTTCTGGTTTGCCTCAAAGTCTTGGGCAAGGTTGTAGCAGGTACTAAAATGTTCACCATAAAGTCATAGTTAGATAACTTCTTAGAAAAAGTTAAAACATGACTTATACTGTTAACCAAAGCCTGGGAATGGCACACGGTAAAGACCACAGACTAAATGTTATCTGCCTAAAGGATGAACTTGGAGAAAGAATAGGCTTTTTGCAAGAATTTACTCCATATCTTTTATTGTTCAACATCTGTAAACATGCCAAATCTACTAGTAGATACATTAACTATTCAAGATTGTTTGGGTGGTGAAAAGAGAGTAAGAATGGAAATGAATGTGTGTGTGTATACACTCCATAAATTGGTGTGATCAAAGGAATTTTGGGTATTCCAAAATGGAGCCCCTTAAGAATCTAAAACCAAAATATGGCTCAAAGCCCTAAATTAATCAAAAACTCTGAATAAATCTAGGGATATGAGGAGCAGGGAGAACATCAGTAAATGAAAATTCATTTGTTTTTTCTCTTATCACAACATACCAAGTTAATAAAATAGACCTTGTTCCACCTCTTTTGTTAGAGGTACTAATTACCCTAAAGTAATCATAAAAGCAACAGGAAAGCATAAAAGTAAGAATAACAAAACTAGATAATCTCCAAACAGGATGAGAAGACCCTAAACACTTGATAGCAAGGTCTAAACATTTCAGTTAATAGTTATTCACATCCGTAACAATTTCAAGACTATACTAGTCTTGAAGATGGTTTGCATAGATTCAATCTGATCATCTAAAGGGGAATTATAAAATTCTTGCTCCCACAAAATAAACAAAATTTCTATTTTCCAGAAACATATTACAAAACTACAAAACCCAAATGTTGAGAAACACTTTTACTGATGAGGCTGTTGTTATGAAGCTTCCATATGCCTTAAGTTGATTTATTAACAATAAAATATTTCCTCAGAAAAGACCAGTCCTTAGAATTTTATGACAAATTCTACAGGTTATAAGTTTTTAGACAAGACATCCCCCTCACTTAAACTCATGAAAGCTCATCACAATCTAAACCTCTCTAATATTCCATAACTATAGAAAATACAGGGGAGGGAGAAAAAAAATGGAATATTTATTATGCCTCTACTTACTAAGTAAGAAAATCTGTAGACATGTTATCAGATTTGATGTTTTTCCCAAATAAATTATTTTCTCTATCAATGTGTGGGGAAAATCCAACAATTTTTCCAAAGATATTTCTTGCAAAAGGAGAGCTAAAGTAAAATGGCAAGCAATGTACCTAACTAAATAGTGGGTAGACAAATGTGTGCACTTCCTCTCCATTATGGGAAGAAGTAAAATCAGTAGCAACCACTTGTGGCCTCTAAAAGGCCTGGTATTTTATTCCCAATGAAGAAGATCTATTTTTATCATTTTTGTCAGTCTATGTGTATCCAGGTAAATGAAATAAAAACCACAACCACCAAAATCTCCCCAACACTTTGCAAAGTTCCCTAATGTTTCTATTTAAGAAAGCTACAGCAAGCAACATCATGAGATGTCACCCAACCCACAAGAAACTTTTGACTTTAGCCTAAAAAGCAGGTCTGTACCTTTAAGATCTCAATCTTTTAAATAACCTCATGAACTAGAGAGCTAACCAGAATATTCCTATTATCCAATGAGTTCAGAAGGCTACACAAAAGATTAATAAACATTTTTAAACTATGTAAAAAATTCCCAAAATGAAGTCAGTTGAAAGGAAGAAAGATGTTTCTGCTAATAACACAATAAAATCTGCATGGTAGAAGATTCAAACATCTAAAATTAAAGTTTACAAAGAAGACTCTTCTGCAGCATTTACACTAATGACTAATGGGGGTTTCCCTGGAAAATTAAGTCATTTTCTGCTCTCTTTATAAAGCCTATTCAGATCATAAGCAAGCATAAGCAAGAGTGGGGGAGTCAAAGAGTAAAGAGAAGTATTTCCTAAATCAACTTCTTTGTCAGAAACCCTGCAAAGTCTGGTATGTTTTCACATCTGTCTGCTAACCTTTCCATCTACAGAATCATCTTCTCTAGTCAAAACTCCAATACCATTTATAAAGTCAATGATATATCAACACATATAGTACATATGACCACAGTTTTATCTTGGTTGCTGAGCATCAAGAAATTCTTTCCTTACAAAACTTTTCCTAAACTTGAAATGGACATAATTTAAAAAAAAAAACAAAGAAAGAAAGAAAGAAAATACTAGATACAAAATAGAAAAAGCACTACATTCAAATCTTTCAGTTTGAGATAGGTGTGTTCAATGAAGATTTATTTGCACTAGGATATTTTTTGAGAGTTACTGGGTTTTCCCTATAAATTATTAATGAAACAATCAAAAAGAATTTAAGAAAACACTCAACTTGATTTTTTAAGGTTTAAAAAAAGCCAGGCATACCATAAGTCTACAGTTGCAAACTTTAAATATTTTAGAACAAAAAGGTAAGAACATTTGGAAAACTAGTAACTAAAAAGTACTCTACATAGCAGAGTATAATTCAACTTGATGTATAAGTAAATTTTCATTTTTCTGAATGAAAATACAGATCATAGTCTTAGCAGTAGCTAAAAGTTTAAAGGCTAATCAAACACAATCCACTCATATTTATTCACACACATTTAAAGAGGTCTTTCTGGTCACTGTTCTTATCAAGTGCTATTAGAAATGGAGATAAATTACATTTACAGAGGTTGTCATTGGGCAGAAATGGTATCAATGTTGACTTTAATTTGCAGGATAGCATTTTTTATATTTAAAAGATAGATATATAAACCATGATGAATAGGGACTGGGACTATCAGATATTCTTTCATGCCATGTATATGCAAATACTTAAACATTTTCCATGACAGGGAACTTGTATTGAATGATTAGTGATATTCTTTTAATTCACATAAAATTTTTAAATGAGTCACTCTGGTACAATGTGTTGACATACTCTCCAAAATATCTGATAGTGTCTTGAAAAAGAAAATCAACTGCATTTGAATATAAATGCCTTCCCCCTCACCCCCCACTTCTCAAGGTTCTGCCCTTTCCCCTACTCTTATAAAGAAATGGACAAAATCTGAAAGGGGAAAAAAGTTACAAATTGTCTGTCAGAATACTTTTTATTAAGGGACTAAAGTATTTCCAATTAGGCAATTAGGTGGTATAGTGGGTAGTGTTGGATTTGTAATGTGAAAGCCCTGTGTTCAAATCCTGTACCAAAAACTTCTTAATTATATGGTCCTCACCATTTACTTTCAACATGTTTCTGTTTCTTCATCCGTAAAATGGGGGATAATTATACCTACCTCAAAAGAATATCTGGAGGCTCAAATGAAATTGTTTGTGTGTGTAGAAAAAGAAAATTTACAAACTTTATATAATTAGTTATAATTGTTATCATTATTATTATGTGTACAATTATTTTTGTGTTTTTGTTTGGTTTGGGTTTTTTTTTTTTTTTTTTTTTTGTGAGACATTTGGAATTAACTGACTTGCCCAAGATCACACAGCTCAGACACAATGTCTGTGGTTGGATTTGAATTCACTCCAAGACAGGTGCTCTATCCACTTCGCTATCTGGATGCCCCTATCGTTATTATTATTAAAGAACAAGACTCAAATACTCTGAGACTTGCTATCTATCATACAGCATTCAAGACAATGAAGTATAAAACTTCTCTCACATCGACTTCTTGATACAGAACACAACAAGTAGATGCATTATCATTTATCTGGGGATCCAAAAGCTAGTATTTTAATGTCAATATTTATAAAGTCCACCTTAATAAAAGTGTCTTTTTTTCCTTCCTTGTGGGGAATAAGTTTTGAAAAGTGAGGCTTAAAGTTTAAGAGTGTACAACAGACTTCCAGGTACAGTAATCTGGTACAAGAGTAACAAAACAATGGCAAAAAGTCTTAAATATGGGCATTTTACAGCCTCTGATACAAAAGCACTTCAGCTTTAAATTTAAATACCTGTTTCTGTATGATTTCCCTAAATAGTGTAAAAAGCTTTAAAATTAAAGAATGATTATTTAAAATTTAGAATCAAAGAATCTTTTAATTTATATATTCAGAAGTCTTTTACAATCCAAACAATGGGATTTGTGCTTTGTTTTATTCAACTGGGCAAAATGGAGATTTCTCACATCAAGCCAAAAAGAACTACCTGTCCAAATTTTTATCCAAAATTACCCATCAATAACTAATTTGTTGCTTATTTTTTGGTCAATTTAATAAGTCTAATTTGTCTTTGAATGTATTCTGTTATAATTAGATTGACATGCATATGAAGGTCAAAATAAATTTCACTGATTTAGAATAAATACATGCAATAAAATAGCCTTTTACAAACACCAATCTATGAAGATCAGAACATACAAAATACAAATTAGAATTCCAAAAATTCTCTGCTTTCCAAAATAATGCTCTGAAAATTTCTGTGGTCTATTTTGGCTCATTTTTAATAGGTTCAAAATTCTCAACTATTAAAAAAATTAGTTTAACACTCTGTCACATTTGTTATCGTATTGATAAGTACAACACTCTTTAAAGGGAAAAATCCTAGAAAGAGGAGTTAAAATCATGTCGTATTTGTATGTTGTAACAAAAAATCTTTAAGTAAAAACAAACTTATGAATGTTTACATTTCACAGTTTCAAAATATATAATATTTAGCAAAAAAGGAAATTTAGCCTTTTTATTTTCTGAAACGATTGATTTTTCTATTTAAAAAACTAATTAAGTTTTGAAAATACCACACAAAGCATTTTTACATGTTATTGATCTTGTCTGGGCATGCTCAAATGTTGATTCTCTAGACTTAGCAGCCTTTTTTCCCTTGGAGAGCTCCCATTTCATAAGCTCATTGGGAAAAAGGATGTGGATGGGCCAAAAAGCTGGCATAAGCAAAGCCTTTTCATCATCTATGAGTAAAACTACCCTTCAAATTATGATTTCTTAATCATGTAGCCAATGCTTCTACCAACATATGATATCTCTTTTCTCAGATTGATTTCTAGTTTCCAAACAATCAGGATATAAGCTCAGATAAATACTTAATAGAAAGACAGCCAGTAAACACAGAATAAATAGGATGATCTCTGTGGTTCCCTCTAGTTCTAATACTGTATGATTCTAAACTAACAATCATTACTAATGACACTAGGGATGCTTTTTTAATTCCAGGATAGCGTATTTGTCAGCCCATGAATCTTAAATAAAATAAAATTTAAAGTTATCATTCCTCTACTTTTGAAAAGGATCCACAAAATGATTTGTTTTGTTTGTAATGGAACTAATAAGTTAAGGGGTAGGGTGGAATAACTGAATACTCTCCACCAAAACTCAGATAAATACTTTATTGTTGTTCAGTCATGTCCAACACACTATCCATGACCCCATTTGGGATTTTCTTTGCAAAAATACTGGAGTGGTTTGTCATTTCCCTCTCATTTTATAGATGAGGAAACTGAGGCAGCAGATGAGGTTAAGTGACTTGCCCAGTATCATAAAGCTAGTAAGTGCCTGAGTTCAGATTTGAACTCAAAGAAGATGAGTCTTCCAGGCCCTGCACTCTATTTACTGTGATACCTGTACTAACTAATAGTTATAGTACTTCTCATATATATATATATGATAATAGTGGTAGTAATGGTGGTAGTGGTGATGGTAGTAGTGGTAGTAAGTTGAATGTAGCCTAAATCTTGCTCAAATCAGAATTTGAGATGAGTGATTCTAGTAACACTGCATGGCACAGGCATCAGAATTTTCAAATAGATAAGAAAGATAGTCAAATGACCAACACCATTTCCTGGATTTTCTAAATATGTTTCTAAGTCTAGCATTAACCAGATTCAAGTTGATATAACTTCTAGGAATATATTGATAGTCGCTGAGGCTGCAGAATAGAAATAGAAGAACATCGAGTTTTTCTAGGTATGAAAACTTAAATCAATTTTTTTTAGTTGTTAGGATACTTTTGAAGAAAGTGGACACAACCTTGGTAACTTTATAAACCAAATACAGGCGTACTCTCTCACCAAATATTGTTAATTTATACCATGAAATGTGACATCCGGTGAAACAATGTCATTAGCTGAAGTTTGTCCCATACTAAAAATGTTTTAAGTGGGTGATGGGTTGTATAGTTTCAGGGTTGCAAAAAAAAAAAAAAAAAGAAAAGAAAAAAAGCAATGTTATTGAGAATGTGACTATCATACAGAATATATGTTTATTCCCCATTTAAAATATGTACCATGAATATAAATTGAATTAATTGAAAAAAACATTTTATTCAGCACATAGATGGCTAACCTTCAGGAAGTCATTTAATTTCTTTAAACCTCGGGTTTTGTAAAATGAAGATAATACTTGTATGCTTACCTCCTACAGTTGTTAGTATCAAATGAGAATGCACATGAAAGAATTTGTAAAATTCAAGTGCTGTATAATTCAAATGATTATTACTCTGCACAGAAGACATGTTGGGATATACAAAGTTATATAACAGGGTCTTTGCCCTTTAGGAAAGTTTAAAGAAAGAAAAATTGCCTTTTCATCTTTCATTTTCCCTCTGTTCTTAGCATAGTAGTTTGTTGCACAGAAGGTACTCAGAAATTATTTCTAAATAAATGTATTTTTAAAATTATATTTACCAGTTCCTCAAAATTCAATTATGTACAAATAATTTGGGGAAAAACAGACAGTTGGATTCTCTCTTGGCCTTTTATTAAGGATAGATTATGAAATAAAATAAATTTTATCCCAATAAAAATTAGGTTTTATTCACCCTCCATATTTTTCCATTAAATTTGCATTTCAGCTTTATTATCTAATTTTGTTTTAGAAATGTGATGACCAAGTACAACCATACACACAACCAGAGAAGACATTTGTCATGCTACCTTCCCACAGCAAAAAGAGAAAATATTTCTCTAGATTTTTACCTGGTAAGATTATAAGGCCACTCCCTACAAAACTCTTATACTTTTTTTAATCAGTATTACCCTGCTTGTGATAGCCTGACCAATCTGCTCTTCAGCTGCAGTAAAGGCTTTTGTGCACGTATTTAGATATGAATGTACTTGGATTTCAGAGGATTTTAATCAAGGCAAACCAACATAACTTACCCCATTATGGAAAAACCCATAGAAGGAAGGCAGACAGGAAAAAAGACTGCTTACAATGATGTTCCCAAATAACAGAGAAGGGGACCTTCATAAACAATTCTTTATGAATTAAGAATAGGGTCACTGGAAACACTTTTGTTTCTACAAATGTAAACTAACTGAGTCAATCTTTCCCTGTCAATGTAGCACAAACAACAAGAACTATTTGAAAGTCTTTCCTTTCTTTTTCCTTTCTTTTTTTTTTAAGGTAAAAAGGTTCGTCTTTGGTTCGTCTATCTTTTCTCTACCCATAACCAACTCCTTGCTGTCTCTCTCAGATCTCAATACCAACAGCCAATTATTTTTATAAAACATAAAAATATTTTTTATAAAACTTTCAACTTTCTATCACCCTAGGGCACTCCTGTTTGCTTTTTTGTTTTTCAATGTGATTGGGAAAGAAAAGGTGGTTTTTGGGGGGGGCGGGGGCGGGGGGGGGGAGGAGGTATGGAAGGAAGGGTAAGTTGTTGTGGTGGTTGTTTTAAAGAGAAGCCAAAATTTTTCCCCCTTCTAGCTCCAAAAAGTCAAGTCACCTGAGGGTAATCTGAGATCTGCTTTGCCACAGCCCAAAGTCTGAAGTCCTGAGAATTTTTAGAATAGTTCTTTATATACCCTACTTTCTAATGATTCACAATTCAAAATTAGATCTTCCAAGAGGTCATTTGAGATCTAGCTCTGCTCCCCACTTATTCTGCTTCTTTTTGGCAAGAAACCAAACCATGTTTTCATCAGAACACCCCACAAAAAAGTTCCCAATCCCCTCTTGGTTCTTAATCTCCAAATTGAAAGATGTTAAGTAACCAGCTGTTCACCAAAATGTCAACAGTCTAAGACTTCAACACCCTGCCCCAAAGAATATGCCAAGCACGGAATGGATGAACCAGTAGGAAACGGTGATAATTTTCATGCATTTCCTACAATTCAGTTTTTCAGCACTGATTCACTCCATCAGTCAAGAGACATAAACATGCGGAAAATTTTAATAGTCAAATGCTTTTATCATAAGAATATGGCTGAGGTCTTGGACCGCTACTTTAGAAAAGGTATTCTCAAACTACATAGAAGCCTCCCCTTCCTTCTCTCCTTTCATAACTTGTTTTTTCAATTAGGTAATGACCAGTTATGTAAGAAATCACTTTGACTTTTAGGTCCCCTTACGTTGTTTTTTTGGGGAATTCACACAAACTTTGTAAACAATATCACTTCTATAATCTTTAGGGGACTATGACTGTTTTGTTTTTTGAAAAAAATACAACTGCTCCTTAGGAAAATACATGCAGCCACACTTTGAAAGCTTTTAGAAATTCAGGAGCCGTTTTGAAATACAAATTTACTGTATTTGAAACCAGTATGATTTCAAGTAGACATCATTTTTTGATTCCATTTAATAGAAGGAAGCATTATCTGCTTAAAACCAATAACTTTATTCAGTTAATTTGAGAAGAAGAAACTGGGTTTTTATTATCAGCCCTTTAGGACAGTTATAGTACAATGCGTACAATGTTTCATTCATGCTGTTAAATTGATAATATTAACCTTTCGTGCTGAGATGTATTAAAAAGTCTGGGCTTTTGAGAGCAAATGTAATTAGTCTACATTAGTTTACTTCACCAGGACCAGTGATAGGAGCAAAGTGAACTAACAGGATACGGATTAATATAATCAAAATATCATCTAAATGGAACACCATATCATTGCAATCATCTACACTCCTCAGGATGATAAGCTCTATCTCCTTTCTTGCTCTCTGACTCTGATTTTTTCAAAATAAAAATGATAGATCAATGAAAATGCTAAAATAATTACCTGTAACCCTTTTAGGGAAAAACCATACAAGGAACAATTTCAATGAAGAATCCCTAATGCATTTAATTTGGTAAGCCTATTCATCCCATAAAACTGACACACCAGCAGATGTTAGGATGTATCTTGTGCAAAGGACTTTAGGTCACGTTGGGAGGTGACATTAAGTGTTAGTTACAAACTTGGAAACCACTTGTGGGTTATTGTGTCAGGTGGTTTAAATATTCTATTAATAATAATGTCACAATTACGTAATACGTTAAAGATTACAAGAAGCTTTTCTTACAAGAATCTATGAGCTACAAATTCCATTATCATCCCTATTTTAAAGATCAAGAAACTGAGGCTTAGCAAACTTAAATGACTTGTTCAACTAATGAGGACAAGATTTACAATTTGAAGCCATGACTTAGCTTCTGAATTATTTTTCCATTATTCCTTGCTGCTGCTTAATAGTATGTTATAGTTTCAGCCTCCCCCTACCTCCACATCACAACATACATATGCTAATAACAAATAATTAATACATTTGTTAATTCAGCAAGTATTTATTGAGAGACTTTTAGAGTCATACAATCATTGAACTTCCTTCCGATGCTAATATTTAATAACATGCTGCAGAGGGGGCAAACAGAAATTTCAATGTGAATAAGACAAGGCATCTAGACTCTTATGGGAATTAAGGAATGTGTACAATAGCTTTAATATAAAAATAAACAAAAGAGGTACAGAAAATGTTATGAGAGTTTATAAAAGAGAGAGATCACTTTCAGTAGGCAGACATCAAAGAAGGCTTCCTAGAGAAGGTACTATTTGAACTGGCACCAACTATAGGAATCTTTTTTTTTTTTTAATTTGGATTCTGCACTAGACATTTTCCAAGATGGCAGTAAACAATTATAGAGAATATATGTGTCATGTGTATGTGTACATGTGTGCCATTATAGACACTGTGCACAATGACAGATTCATATTTGAAGAGAAGGAAATGACCTAGATTGCCTTTAGGAAAGAAAATGTGAGGTGCTCTTAATGATCCCCAATTTCTTCTTGGAAAAAAAAGGTTCATCTTTTTTAGCATCAATATTCTTCTGCTATATATCCATGAGTTATGAAATACAACTATTCAAAAAGAAATAGAAAGATGCAGAATAAATGTAAATAGGCTGTTACCTTTTTAAAAATAATAAAACAATACAGAAGAAATGTCAAAGGTTATGTCTACAGAGATGAATGACTAGAAAGGAGGCTAGATTGATAATTAGCAAAATTAGTAGTCAAAGACATTGATAGCTTATGGTATACTCCCTTCACTGGTTTACATGCAAACCCCAAACAACTAAAAAGGAAGAGCCCCAGCACATTGATTATTCTCTACCTCATGGAGGATTTATGGGGGCATAGATAAGTCTAAAAAAACCAAAAAGACATAAATGGGTTTTGACTCATACCATTCAAAAAGATATCTCTCTAATAATAAAGTCACAGATTGTTTAAGTATTCTAAACTACACTATGGTTATTTATATACATCTTACTCCCTCCCTCTATGCCTTTGATCATGGACTGTTTTATTTCATTTTTGAAATTTGCCTGTTGTCCAATATAGTGCTTTGCACATAGTAGGTGCTACATCTGTGTTTAATTGAATCGGATCTCACTTGGACACTAAGATGAGTAATATGTCAACTATATAGAAGACAGACTAAAGGGAGAAGTCAAGTAGTTCCATTAAGTGTCTATTAATCATTCAGGGAAGTGGCAACTTAGGTAAGTCCAGAGGAAAAGGAAATGGTGGGATGATATGAGATATTTCTGAAGTAGAATCAGTGTGATTAAGCAAATTATTAAGTATGGGAAATAAGAAAGATCTTGTGTGATTTAGGTTTTCAATATGGGTGATGGAGAAAACTGTGATGTTAGACTGAAAGGACAAAGAGCAACCAATCTTCTGGAAAGGGAAAGAAGAATAAAAGGATGGGTGACGATTCAGAAAAATTCTGAGTGTAATTGAGAGAGCTTAAGGTCATCTGCTGAGTATGAGGAGGGTGGAGACAGGGCTGGGGACTTGAGAGCAAGTTGGGAACAGCTGTGGAGAATGAGATTCAGCTGTTATTGACAATATTCCTCTCTAAATATACAATCAAAAGGAATACAAGACTTTCACTTTTTCCATGTGGTTTCTTCCTTTAAAGCACCCCAGATGTAATCATTCACCACCACCACCAATTTGCCATGCCCAGATATCTATTTGTTGAATACCCACTATGTGCTATAGGCACTAGGCATAGAAAAAATATATCCAGAACCTCTTAACTCACAAGAAACTTAAAATGCCTTTGTATAGGAAGAACATTCTGAAAATAAAAAAGATACATTATAGGACTAAATCAGACTAAAAACTGCCAAAAGAAAGAAAAGTATTGAATTCAACAATTCAATTAATATCTAAATACAAGACAAGCTAAGTTCAATAGACAAAACAAAGAATTCGATTTTGAGGAATTTATAATATGGGTTAGAAGACCTCAATCTGAGGGCCTATCTCCTTCAGGAAGCTTTCCCTAATCTTCAAAAATTTGCTCTTCCCCTTCCCAAATTTCCAAGCCACTCTGTTTGTACTTTTCCTCTACTTATTATGTTATAACTTCAAGCTATTTGTTGATTGTATCTAGCTACAGCAGAAGATCACTGGATCATAACTTTAGAGGTGGAAGAGACCACAGAGGTCTGGCATATAATTAGTACTTTAAAATGCTTAACTGATATCAATCCCCTCTCAGGCCCAAAGAAATTAAAGAATTTACTCAAAATCATACAGTTCAGTAAGCAACAAAAGTATGATTTGAACCCAGAGCTTCTGATTCCAGAGCCAGAATTCTTTCTACTCTACTGCACTTTGTTCATTTGTCTTATGATATCCTCCCTTTTAACTAAATGTTCCTAAAAGAGAGGGATGATCTTTCATTTCATCTTTGCATCCCCAGAGTAAAAAGGCACAATGCATTGTACATAGTTGGTGCTTAACATATACTGAATGAAATCCTGTGAAATGGAAAATGTTTCAGACTAGGAGGAAAACTTGCGTGATGGACTCAAGAATCAAGCAAGAACCAAACATCTTCATAGGAAAGAAATGGGATGACTTAATATGATAAATATCAACATGGTTCCAAAAGATAACATAAGAAGAGAATTTTAAAAGCACATGCTCAGGGGACAGGCATGGAATGACTACAGTTAAAGAGAGAGGACCTCTGGAATTCAGTATGGCAGGGGAGTCAACTGTAAGATGCATTTAAGGCCTATTATATAGAATGAGGAAGGTGATCATCCTTTTCAACTCTGCCCTAGTTTGAACCTATCTATCGTGTTTGGTTCTGCTTGCCATATTTTAGAAAGGCAATAACAAACAAGAAGGGATTTGAAGCAGGGTGACAAGAATGGTAAAGGTAACTGAAAGCAATATGAGAAAAATATTGGGGCATTTTCCACATGAAAAACAGGAGAAAAATAAGCAATATTTTAGCCCCCAAGAAGTCATGGTTAGGACCATGTTAACTGTCTTCAAATATCTGAAGGATTGTCTGGTATAAAAGAAAATAAATTTGTACTATTTTTCCTAAGAAGCCAGAACTAGGAGCAACAAGTTGAAGTTTCAGAGAAGAAAATTTTGACTTGACACAAGAGAAAAAACCTTACCAGGTGGTTTTTCAAAGGGGGAGTTGTCTGCTTTTGTACAATGCCCCTGTAATTAAATCACTTGTTAATGATCTTAGAAGAGGATTTCTGCTTCAAGCACAATTGAATTAGAGAACCCCTCAGGTCTAAATCTGAAAGTCTATGATTATTTTAGGATTATACATATAAAGGAGAAGTCTAAGTAACATGCTATGAGAAATGTGAATGAGGAGAGATCAATTTTATCTAAAGAAAGGAGGAAAGAGGGAGTGAGTTGGGGAAGACTTCTTTAAAGAGGTAACAATTTAGCTGGACCAAGAAGAAAGGGGGAGACTCAAAAAGATGGAGATAGGAAATAATCCAATATATGAAAAATGCCATCACCAAAGACACGGAAAGATTAAGAACATAACAAAGTAGAAAGAGATGGTATGAAAGAAGGATGAAAGGATAAAAAGACTAGAAGTGAGGAGGGCCTGAATGCTAGGAAAATAAATTTATACTACACTTGGTATGTGCAACAGGAAACACTGAATAATTCGGGAATAAAAAAGAGATGAGAAAAACAGTGTACTGGGAAATTATTTAGGTAATAATGTGAAGTAAACATTGCATAAATAATATACCAAAGCATCACTGTGTTGAACAATTGGCTGTCCAATGGAGGAAAGGCTGGTATGCACAACACACTTTTATGATTGCTTTACATTATTAATATTTTCTCCATAACTTTATAAGTCTAGACAATCAATAAAACAAAGCAAACCCTGATTTGCCAATTTCCAAGGGATGAATGCTCAACAATGTGCTTGGGCTGGTTAGAGTTTGCTTCAGCCCACCTCTGTTCCTATGCCTCTTTTTCTCATTTATAAAAAGGGAATATTTTATACTTATAGCTATCTAACCTCAGTGGGTTGTTCTCAGGAGGTAGCACCTGAGTGCACTGTTTAAATATATGTATGCATTATATACATATATATATATGCACAAATTTAAATGTGTTAGCCTGTATATAATATATACATATATATAAATATATATACATCTCTTTCTGCCTCTTTTTCCCCCCTCCTGTAAACCAATTTCTAAGGAGTCATAGCCCACTGACCTAAACAAATGGTGAGCAATCACAACTAAAGCCACAAAATCTCAGGTTTATCATCTGATCAACAGATTACCTAGAAAAAAACATTTTGCTTTTCTATGCACTGGAAAAGGTAATACTCATTTTTTCCTGCAAACAATAGTAGTTAAGGAATATCTGATATTCCTGGGTGATGCTAGGTTGCCTAAACCTGATTGGAGAGAAACAATCACTCTGTAGGAAAAGAAAGAAAGATGAGAGGTAATAGAATGACCTGCATCCAAAACTTCCAAGGAGAAAACCAAGGTGGAGAGATATTCCGCATGCTACACCTCAAAATCAGATGTGCAAAATCCTCCCTGTAGCAAAGTGACAGACTAATGTAGGAGTAGAAAAGTGGATCTGAGTAACTCACCATCAGAGTTGGAGAACTGGACTATATGACCTCTAATATCCTTTCCAACTTAGTCTAAATTTATGATATTATGACATTATGTACCTCTAAAAACTAACATTACAGGGTGTTTAAAAAGTAGGTTTCAAAAAGTAGTAGTGGTTCATGAAATTTATATGTTTTGTTGTTTTTCATATTTACTTGAAAGACAAACCATAACGGGTATTTTTAAGGAAGATTAACAGCTTTGCTAATTAATGAGCATTGCCTCTCAAGCAAAAATGAGAGAGGAGGAAATCATTAGTTTTGTTTTCTTTCTCTCTCTGGCAATTACTTAATAGGCCAGAAACTATCTGTACTTTTGTTAAAGGTTAATATTTAATTAACACTAATTCAGCTGATCTCTCATGGCCCAGCAAAAACAAAATAAAAACAACAGCGGTGTGAGTCGATGCTTTCAATTCCCAAGGTTGGTGATTGCACCTAGAAATTCATTCTAAACCCATGGCACAACCCCACACCCCACCCCGTGTCCTTACTCTAGGACACTCTATTTCCCAAACATCCTTAGGATTCTACATCTATGGTGAAGCTTTCTTTATCCTATTCCCAGCTTCCTCAGGTATCCTCTGAATAATAGCATTAAAACATTCCATGATATGATGCACAGAAAAGAAAGGGTTGGGGTAGGGGATATTTGAGGGAAAGAATTACATTTCTTTATTTCTTACCCTTGAAAAAAATTTCCTTCCAGAAGCAAAACATTAAAGAGTTTCTCACTTAGTATTGAATGAAAATTCTTTTCCTGCTGCTGCTTAGTGCTAAACAGAAGAGAAGCCAGACCTTACTTCTTCCTTGCCATCTAATTTTTAAAGACAACAAAAATACATACAATCTCTGGTCACCATTCTCATATCCACCCAACAAGAAATACCATCAAGATATTTCTGATCCTCCTAGACCACCAAGAATAGTGACATAAGGAAGGGTGTGGCAAGTAAACAATGGTTGCTGCCAACAAACAGGGAATATGTAGGGAATGTAAAGCAGAGTGATAGAGCTCTGGCGCCAAGTCTTTACATATAGGCTGTATGACTGCCAAAAAAGAATCCAAGCCAAATTGTATCTGAGTTTTGAAGGAGAGAGCTAATTTTTTTTTTAAATGAGGAAGAAGGCTGATCAAGGGGGGCTTGCACTAAAAATGGAATGGAGAAAAATAATACTGCTTATGTATCTTCCTAAAGCCACACATGAGTGGGTCAATTAACTATATATGCCAGACACTGTGCTAAGTGCTGGGGAAATAAAGAATAACAAGACAATAGTAGCCTTCGAGGAGATTACGATCTAATATAGGGGAGACAAAATGCAAACAACTAGGAACAAACAAGTTAATATTCAGGATAAATAGGAAATAATCAACTGAGGGAAGTCCCTAGAATTAAGAAGGAAAGACTTTCTGGAGAAGGTAGGATTTTAGCTGGGACATGAAGGAAATCAGGGAAGCTAGGAGACAAATAAGGAGGGAAAACATTTCATATAATTAATATTAAAAGCCCAAAAATTGACACTGGAGGCATAGCTAAGAAAACATGACAGTTTAAAAAAATACAATCTCAAACGTATATACATAGGTGTGGAGAGAATGAATTAAAAAATTAATCTGAAATCTTACTGCAAGGGTTCAAATTCAGTATCCCAATTTCACTGAGGCTTAATGAGATATGAATCATAGCTAGAATAGAATTCTACAATAGAATGGTACCTTATTCTAAATAAAGTGATTATGTTAAAGGAGCTAATGGAGTAAAATTATAGGTCAAAAATATATATCTCGGTGAAATTATCTATGAACCAGAAATATAAAGAATAGTGAAGATCATTTGGGAGAGAATTAATGGAAGAGATATGGGGGTAACAGTGGGCAAAGAGAAAATCTTGTCAGAAAAAAAAACACATAGATGAGTTTATGCAAATATTCCCAGATCTAGAAAAGAGCTGAGATTCATTAGTAGTGCAATGATTTCAATAATGTAGATATCTCCTGGAACTCTATTTCTGCTCAAAGCAAGGCAGCTTCATTTTTAGAAGGTGGAGATAGCAATAAAAATCATGATATTCTGAACTTGATTCTGCCCATTAAGGGAGAACTGGTAGCAAAAAGTAGGAACTTTAGAGGAAGAAGTGATGACTTAATCTTAAAGTGTGAATGAGATAAGAAAGGGGAAAACTAAGTATAGTCTAGCAAATATAGATTTTGGGAAACAGATTTCAAATAGTTCAAATAGTTCAGAGTAGGACATCATACTTCAAAATTCTAAGATGGAATCAATTCAATTGGAATTACTGAATACTCTCAAGAGTTCAAATAGTTCAGAGTAGAACATCATAACTCAAAATTCTAAAATGGAAGTCAATTAACTTGGACTTACTGAATACTCTCAAGAAGGAGTAGTCTGACAAAACTTATGTGACTATACAACAAGTTACTCAACTAAGTAGGATATAAGAACCAAGTATGTACAGAAAATGAAAACAAGGGCAGATAAGTAAAGATAAACATGGAAGACAGAATAGGAAGAATGTAAAGACTATTAAGGCCCAGGATGAGCTGTGGCTTACAATAAATGTTAATAACAACAAAAGGCATTTTTTTTCTTTTGCTACATCCAAACGTCTAGCAATAGATAATTATGTTCTTTTAAGTGGATGGGATGATGATAATGAACAATGGGCAGAACTTCTCAATTCTTAGCTTTCTGAAATAGTATTCTGATGTGATGGAGTCACCTATTTAATATCTTTGAAAAACTGAAGAATGGGAGAGCTCTTGCAGATCCTAAGCTAAAGCCTTCCTAAATTACAAAAAAAAAGAAAGAAGATGGATTTTTCTGCCTAAAATAAGTCAATGAATTTGATTCTCATTCTTGGCAAAATTCTAGGACATTTATTTAATAACTAGTCTTTGAGCACTAATGGAATTAATAATCACTACACAACAGCATGAGTTTCAGAACAAGCCATGCTAAATTAATAATAACAACTTCTCTTCTCCTTATTCACCTGCTTCTCCACTACTAGACTAATACAAGAGTAAAATTTCCTGAGCTGTTTAATAACATACATAGACTTCAACAAAGCATCCTCAGTATCCTATGAATATAATGAAAAGAATATGAGCTGGAACTGATTGAATGTGGAGACACAAAAACAAGATTAATATCAACCTGGAAGGTCCTTCTTAGAGGAATGTGCCATAGAACTCTTAGTCCTACTCTGTTCAACATTTTAAAAATTAAGAACTAGAAAGAAAAGATGATCTAATTATCTTTACCAAAAAAGATGATTGAAATCAAACTGAAAAGTGATGTTTATCAAAATGGGTCACAAAAACAAATCTAGAGAAATCTTTGCCACCTAGAGAAATACACCAAATATAAGATGACAGAATTTAACTGTGACATCTGAAGTCCTTGGGGTAGAATAGTTAACTATACTAGTAAAAGATAATAAAGTAGTGAATTGATAACAGCTCAACTTTAAAACAACAACAGCATGGAGATACTAAGGTGTAAACTCAATGCATCAAAATGTGAAATGGAAATCAAAAAATAGTTAATGCAATCACAGGTTTCTAACATTAATAGAAGCACAATTTCCAGAACAAGAGTCCTACTCTGCTCTGCAATTAGACAATAACTAGAGCACTATGTTTGATTCTGAGAACTACATATTAGGAAAGCCATTGGCAAGTTGTTACAGGTATACATCAAGCAAGATAGTGAGGGGTTGGAATAATAGCATCTAAGTACTAGTTGAAAGAAATGAGGAGATTTAACCTAGAGAAGACATATAATATTTCTAAACAGTTATCCCAGGAAAAAGAGAATAAGCTTGTTTTATCTGAACCAAAACAACAAACCTAAAAACAATGGGTAGAAATGCCTGTTTTAGCTATTGAGGACAAACTAATTTCAGAAAAGTTAGAGCTGTCATAAGTAGAATAGGTGGCCTTAAGAAATAGTCAGTTTTCCCATCCTTATAAGTTTTGTAGGAAGGACTAAATGACTATTTGTTAGTGATAGAGGGAATTTTTGGTCAGGTTGGACTATAGATAGGCTCTGAGGTCTCTTTCAAACTTTCCTGGAGATACTACCAACCTAAATGTTAATTCTAAATTAAGAAAAGCTTCCATCAAAAAAGGAAAGATGATTATGTGTATGTGTAATATATGTCTGTGTATGTGTGTGTAGATACATATGTATATATATGCATACTTATGTGGAGAGAAGGAAAGAGGCAAAGAGAGGGAGAAACACAGCAAGAGAGCAACTAAGTGGCACAAAGAATAAAACACTAAGCTTGGAATCAGGAAAACTTTTCTCCCTCGGTTCATTTATGACTTCAGAGACTTACTGACCTGAGCAAATCACTCAACTATGGTTGCCTCAGTTTCCTCATCTATAAAATGAGTTAGAAAAAGAAACTGTAAACTACTTCAGCATCTTTGCCAAGATTCCCCAATTGGGGAATCATTGAATTAGATATGACTGAAAAACAATGAATATTTATGTGTGGGCATAGGTGTATGTATGTAAGAAGGCAACTTTAGATATTTTTGTCTTTTTGAGAAAGCTTTTAAAAACTCTGAGTGCCATTCAAGAGTTACACAATCTCCTTCCTAGAATCAACATTATGCTAATGTTCAGGTTAGTGGTCACCAATTAGTTCCAAACATATATTTATTTCGAGTTCATGCGTCTGTTTAAGTTTTAAGTTGCTCTCTTAGCGCTTGAATACACCTGAGGTGACCCAAGAAGAACCAGTTGCTTCCTTACAGAGAGCTAAGGAAACCACTCTAAAGCCACATTCTGTAAAAAGAATCGATAAGTCTTTTCAAAGTGTTAGGTAAGATTTAGT
Organism: Myrmecobius fasciatus; assembly: GCA_023553655.1. NCBI lineage: Eukaryota > Metazoa > Chordata > Mammalia > Dasyuromorphia > Myrmecobiidae > Myrmecobius > Myrmecobius fasciatus. Next base: position 522,590 of record JAJPUD010000009.1, on the reverse strand, counting down.
TACTGAAATGGACTCCTTTTCCAAGGAACACTTTTATATGGAGAAAACATATTTTTACTAAATGATGACAAGTCTTCAGAGTGGTGTTAATCTTGTTTTTAAAAAAGACAAAAGGGAAGATAAATTTACAGGCAATTTTTTAAAAAATTGAAGTGAAAACACTGTACGCAATGTTCCACCACTGTAGGCTCATACTATTAGATAACACAAGTAAATGAAGATAACTGATGTTACATCTGGTTGCAAAACCAAAATGATTTCTCCATTAAGTGATGCTATTACAGAGAGAATATAGTTTTTTTTTTTATCATAATGCCACAAAAACTTCAGTTAGAAATAGTATTGTAATTTATATTAATTTACCTCAAGGTCTTTTCACACCTAACAATTGCAATAGATATGACTAGCATCACAAGGGATCCCACAGTACTGGCAACTGTTGCATACCACTAAAGAAACAATTCTTCCAGAATTGGCCAAATATGTGGCTAGAAAAAGTATTACAATCTTATTTGTAAAGACCTTTCAGAATGTGTAATATCACCCACTGTTAAGCACCACCTGCAAAGGATCAGATGTACCAAATTATGTAGACATAAGACCTGAGAGGAAAGGAAAAGAATAGAAATGATAAGAATGCACCATTGAGTTTACGTTGAAACTTGTACAACTATGGTATCAAAAAACAGATTCTCAACAGATTTCTAGAAGTAGTAATCTTGTGTACCAAAAAGAGCACTAAAATAGCAGAGTATAAAGATCTGGATTCTAATCTCAGCTCTCCCACTAATTATTTTTAACACTGGCAACACTTTTTTCACTTTGCAGATCCAATCTTCAGCTATCTTTCATGATTGAGAATTAAGATCAATAATTTCTAAGATCCCTCACATTTATAAAATCTTAAATCCGAGCTGTCTTTCAAAACCTATTAAAGCAATGAGACTAAAAAGTTCAAAATACTGCCCTCCTCCCCCTGACTCAGAGCTGCCTTAAAACTTAATCCTTGAATCAAAGTAGTGGTTTTGAATATATCAAGGAAATTACTGATATGCTTTTTTTAATGGAACATTTTTAAAATAGGCCATCTGCTCAATGAATCACATTTTTTTCCTATATGTTAGCTAGTTTATCTCATATAAAAACTATTTAGGAAAAAAAAAACAGCCAACAAACATCTTTTTGGAAAAATTACCACTAAAGTAACAGAGTATGGTATAATAGAAATAACCCTGGCTCTAGAGTCAGAGAACCTAAATTCATATCCCAACCTCTGTGACTTAGGGCAAATTATCAAACTTTGTCTGGGCCACCATTTCCTCAATGACAGCATCAGCATCAGACAGGATAGTATGGAGGTCACTTCCAATTTCACATCTTTGCTTCTATGACTAGAGTTTAAATCCTGGCTCTTGAATCAAGCAGTTAACTCTCTCCAGACCCCAGTTTCCTTCATTTGTCAAAGAAGGGGTTTTAGACTAAATACAGTTCCTTCCAATTCTAAAATTAAAATTCTATGATCCAAAGAAACCTAAGGGGGGAAGGGGAAAGAAGTAATTCATTACTTTGTCTTTAATATAGTTTAAAGGTGATTTTTCCCCCTATACTCTAAAACTCTAAGCCAACAACAGGCTCACAGTCCTCTGAAGGCTTGTAACCACTCCTTAGCTAACTTCATATCCCAGTCCAACTAGTTACTAACCTGCTGTTTGAATGTCTCCTTTTACCATTTCACTGTCGGGTAAAGATACAATAATGATAACTTACTAAAGCAAAATATTCTTCTTTAATTATTACCCTTAGGGTCAAAAGGTAGAGTCATACTTGTAGAACACAGCTAAAAATGTAATTATCCATTGTGTGCTGAATTTATAGTAACTTACATGATTCATTATTTTCTCTCTGTCATCAGTAAGAGGGGCAAACTACACAGAGATCTACCATAGTACAATCCAGATCAACAAGGTTACCAGGAATTATGGTTGCCAAAAAAACCCCAAAAAACAAAAAACAAAACAAAACCAAACACCATCACCTATGCTTGATGATTCAGCTTCATCACAAATGAAGAAAATTTCTGGAAAAAATGGTTGGAAGAACAGAGCATAGGGCAAAAGAAATTAAAAATGAAATAAAAATCTGACTTTTTAAAAAAATGCTATTCATTCTAAAAGGTTAATAATTATATTGACAATCCATTTATTAGAGGGAAAAAAGAACATGACTAGCACCTGGTATGTATTTAGTACTATAATGAAATAATCTTCTAGTTTTTGTAAATTCATACATCTTTAAAACATCTATTTTTTATTTTATTGCATAGAATTTTAATACCTTTGACATCCCAGAAAAAAGGTCCTATTTCAAAATGGCAGTATCCATCTATCACGTGGCTAGCTAACAATGGAGCCTTCACAGAAGAGAGTAGTTTAGGATGAACCTTAGGATTTTATAAGTTCTATATCAACAATAGCAAAGCTGTCTTTACTATATGCCCAATTGCTTTAAAATTTAAAAAAAAGAATTAAAATCTAGTCTACCTGTGATGATTATTATGTACCTTAAAGAAAATACAATCTAGGTGAAAATGAAATTCTTCAAATTACACTGGCATCCTTACAGCTTTAAAGAGGAAAGCCAAAAAGGCAAAACATTTACCAAAATATTTTTCTATTATTAAAAAAGTTGTCCTTGAAAATTTTCATGGCTAATTGTAGGATTAAATCATTAAAAATACTTCTGACTTTTCAAAAGTGCATAATGACAGGCAACAAAAGCTCATTCCAACACCTGGAACACCAGAATTATTTCTTTATCTCTTCAACTCTTTCCACATTCAGTGGTACCCACTGAGAAAAGCATGAAACTTCCCAATATATACATGCCCACTTCAAATACAAAGTATACTTGTTCTCCAAAACTTATTTACAAGCATTCTAAATAAAGCAATGTATATACACATACGATTTAAAATATTAAATAAACTTGTTTCTTCTTTACTATACTTGGACCCAGGGTGTTATTCATGTTCCTTTTTTTTTTTTTAAAGAAAAGTCTACCTCTATTTGCAAGTGTTCCTTTGAAAAAACCTCATCTAAGTCTGTCAAAATAAACTCTGTATTTTAATACATTCACTAAAGACACACATATACCAATTCACACTGGTAGTAGTAGGCAATGGCCCTAGGGCCCAGCAAGTTTCTGACCAAGTGAGTAAATAATCACAGTCATCCTAGGAGGTCAGGCCCTCCACAATTCCAGCTATTTAAGGGCTCCTTAAAAAGGTAAAGGTAAAGGAAAGGGTAAAGGATATTCTATTATTCTAGCCTCTGAACACACCTGGATCCTCACTACTGGGAATACAAGTCTAGTAGAGACCTATTCTTATAAGCTTTCGTATTCCACATGAATGCCCTTCATTATACAATAATCCAATAGGCAAAATTCCATCTTTAAGAAATGTTATCTTATTACTGCCTGATTTTCACATCCCGGCTGCTATTTTGCAACAAATTTCTGACCAAACCTTGAGTAAGAGCTACATACAAGATGAGAACTCTAGCTTAGAAGACAAGGAAGGATTCATTGTGAAAGACGAAGAAGGGTTCACAGAAAGAAAAAAGGGATCCTCCCCACCCCTCAAGGGAACTTAAGACTTTGGGAAAGAAAACAGAATCAACTTGACCTACTCAGACTACAATCCTGGGGGCACTGGAGAGGTTTTTGAGGCTATCTCTGCATACTGGATCATTCTCTGGCACTAGAGCAAGTAGTATTAGCTCATATTTACCTAGTACTATAAGAGTTACAAAACATTTTTTTTTCTCTCACAATCATCCCATAGAATTAGGCATTGAAAGTATAATGATCTTCATTTAACAGTTATGGAAACTGAGATACAAAAAGAAATAACTTGTAAAACAGTAAAAAGTGGCCAAGTCAGACCTCAAAGAAGTTTTCTGACTCAAAATCCTGTGCTATTTTCATTATATCATACCAAAATCAGAACTTAAGGCAGGAAAGAGATCAACAGACAACTCCACTCCAGCTAGAAAATGCATTTTCATTGAAGGGATGATACATCTCCAACATAAGGTTATCTTCTAATAATATCTTGTAACTAATTAACTCTTTTGGAGTCATTCAAATGCAACTAAAGTGTATCAAGCTTTAAAAGAAGGCTACTACCAATGCAAATGTAACTAATTCCAATAAGTATATAAACTAATGGAAAATAATCTAAATGCCAAAACTGAAACTTTTGAAACAAAGTTTTTAAAACTTTGATAACTAAAATAAGCATTGAAAATGGTAAAGCTGCCAATATAGGGCTGAATAAACATTATACTGTATCTGTCAAAACTGATCACTCTGCTGGTTTTGAATAGTTTTAATGCTTCTATGATTTTGAGCATGACCTATCCATTTGCAATTAGCAAACTGTTTTTTTTTTAGAGTACTATGCTGAATGGCATTTTATTCTTCTATTCTATATATCGAATAATATGAAAAAAATTTTAAATGTCTTACAAATAGTTACTTTAATAAAAAATAAAAACTGATTTTTGAGAGAAGGAAGGGAAGGAAAGGAGTGAAGAGACAAAAAGAAAAAGTGAGAAACAACAGAGAAAAAAGTAAAAAGAAAATGAGAAAGATGAGGGAAAGAAAGAAAGAGAAAGGGAGGAAAAAAGAGAGGAAGGAAAAAATGAAGAAAGAAGGGAGGGAAGGAGGGAAGAAAGAAAGGAAGGAAGGAAAGAAGGAAAGGAAGAAGAGAGGAAGGAAGGAGGGAGGGAAGGAAAGAAGGAAGGGAGAAAGGGAAGAAGGAAGGGAAGAAAGAAGAAAGGAAGGGAGGGAGGAAGGGAAAGAAGAAGAAAGAAGACAAGGAAAGAAAAGAAGGAAGAGGAAGAAAGTTCCGTTTAGCCCAAGTAAGCTTTGACAATAGAACCTCAAATAGAATCTCTTTAATCTCAACCTCCCCATCCCACCACACCCATATTCTGACCCACTTGAACCAAACTTAAAAGCTCAATCTGACTATTCAGTGATACAAAACTTCCATTTTATAGAAACAATCCATCTGCTCCATGTGACTCAGTCCCTGCTTTAAGAATGCAATTCTGTTTAGGCAAACGGTTGCACCGCACAAAGTGTTTTGTTCACATGCATTCCTTTGGGATGACAGAGTCTATCCACGGGGCCCTAACGGTTGGGGCCTGTGGTTTTTTCCTCATCCGCTCCATACTGCAGTGACTAAGCTGACAAAAATTCCTAGCCAATTATAAACCCACTCAAAGAGACAGCTATTACTCCCTTGCCCTTCCCCTAAGCCCCTTCTGGTCAGTCCTGGAGGGGACAATGTTTTGATACACAGAGAAGCCCCACCCTTCCATGAACTATACTTGTGACAGGGTTTAACAGGGTTTCTGCCCTCTTTTACACTTCAGTATACTTATTAGGCTGCATCATTTCCTGTGCCCATAACCTTTTATCTTGTACCATGTCTGATCTAGGCCAGCAGAAGAAAGAGAAAGGGCCCAGAAGGGATGTGGCAAAGGGAAAGAGAGATGAAGGAGGAATTTGTCTTCAGTATCTAGAGGCTTTTCACTAATTAAAAGGAAGAAAAATCAAGTTCATCCTTCTGCTATTGAACACCTCTTTTTCCTCTGCAAGGATTTATGACACAAGGTGAAGATGAACTCAACCTTAAAACAGATACTAATACACAGGCCCACCTGCTGAACCTAGGGCTTAGGCAGCATCATGAAGAATCTTACACTACCCAGTCCTATACTTCCAACTTCCTGACATCACATTTCTTCTTAAGTATCAAGACCGCTGATAGAAGCCTGAAAAAAAAAATTCAAAAAAGTTTCACGAGGAGTTACCAAGCAAAATTATGGAATGAATCTTTATCTCCTTTGTCAAGGATTACACTGACTGTTTGCCTGTGGCAAGGAGAATTAGGCAGGCAGCTACAAGTTTGGCTTACCCAACAAAAAAATAAATAAATAAACCAAAACTAGATTGCTGAAGTGTTTTTAGTAGTCCTTTATACTTTAATTCAAAGAAAATGAGAAGTCCAAAAAAATTCTTATCTAAATTTTTGCCAAAAAATGTGTACTTTCTGCCTGTTGGAAATGTACATATTTGGAGAAAGTTTTAAAAGTTCACTACATAGTAGAATACATTTTTTACAAGAATCTAACCTGCCGTTAATTAGTACTGAAACATTCACTCATTGTCAGATATCTAAGTCCTAAAGCCCCAAACCAAGGTTTAAAAAGAAAAATCAGCTAATTGAAAGTCAGCTAAACAAAGATTTTTTGATCACTGATCAACATCAAAGTTTTTGCTCACCACATGGAAATAATTTATAAATGCAGAGATGCTGTCTTTTAAGACATTTTTAAAATGGCATAAAAGAACACAGTATTAATTAAAATTCAGAAACAAGTTCTAAATGCAATCAAGAATCCTTAGATTCAGTGGGCTCCTGTTTTGCCATTTCATTTTAATCTTTCCTTTAAATGAAGAGCCACAGACAATTATAATCACATTTTTTAAATTGAGAGATATCCATATGTGGCATTCTTGAAGTATCTAAAACCCCGCCTCTTCTCTGGTTTTACACTTGACATTTTCCTGACATTTTCCTTATATCCCCCCCTTGGCCATTCCCTTTTCATAATTCCTTTGAAACTTTATCATAAAATTAAAGCTCTGCCATTACTAACTGAACACATTTCTTTTATTACTTAGTTGATACAGCATTAATACTAAAATAGCATAATGTTAAAATTCCAAATTGATTTAAATTCTCACTCTCTATAAATTGCTTTTTATAAAAGCAGAAGAAACAAAATATTTTATAAAATTGACCATTTGTCTTATCTCCTGGTAATAAATAACCATGTTGTTCAGGATATGCTCCTTGGTGGCAGAGACCAAGTCTTTTCTGTTTGTATCTTGCTTAGTACAAACACAATATTTTAAAACAAAGGAATATGATCCTGCCCAAACAAATATTGAAAAATGGGAACTGCCCTCAACCCCAAACATCATGAGATGAGGAGAAAGAAGAGAAACTATAGGGAAACAAGAGATACATAGAACCTGAATTATATTATATAATATTATTCTAATTCTATTATTCTAGGCATCTAGGTCACACAGCAGATAGTGTGTTGAGTGTGGAGTCAGCAAGATTCACTTTCCTGAGTTCAAATCTGACCTCGGACACTTAATAGACGTGTGACCCTAGGCAAGTCACTTAACCCTGGTTCACCTCAATTTCCTCATGTGGAAAATGAAAGGGAGAAAAAAATGGCAAACCACTCTAATATCTTTGCCAAGAAAACCCCAAATGGGGGTCACAATCAGATACAATGGAAAAGACTTTATAGCATGTTGTCCCTTCTAATATATTTATATCATAACTTCTACAACTCATATTAACATAATGCTTGAAAATTAACAAAAGCACATTTTTCATAGTATATTATCCCCTTTTACATGTACAAAAAACTGAGGCAAATTTACAAATAATTTAAGTAATTTGTCCAAAGTCAAACACTGCAGTGTATATAATTTGTTTGTATGTTGTCTCCCAATTAGACTATAAGTTCCCTGAAGGCAGAGGCTGTCTTTTGGCACTTTATGTATCTCCAGGACTTAGCCTAATGACTGGTATATAGTAGGCACCTAATAAATATTGATTATCAGAACGGGGCCTTAAGCCTTAATATAGTGGTGTATCTACTTTCTCACGTTGCCTCCTTGCAGCCACTTCAATATGTATTCATTTAGGAAGGACTTTCACAATTAAGACATGAACTGATGGGGAACATGCCAAAGACATGGGCTAATTTAAACTTCATATTAAGGCTGTAGCATATTCTTTTATCTTGCAGCTCCCCTAGCTTGAGTACTCTGTATGCTAAGAAACTGAGGGATAAAGCTGAAGCCCCCTCATAGGCACTTTGATTATTCTTAGACTGAAGAGCTCAAAATACATAGGACTTTCTGAAGATTTGCAAACACTATATTTGGAGAGACATGATCAATTTAAAGTAACACCGGTCAGTTAAGTATTGCTTTTCCTTATCAGGGAATACCAAATTATGTGAGAGGTATTGGGGGAAGGTGTTACTGAGGGCCATTCTGACCAGGATAAGGTTTTAGAAAGGGGGGGGGGGCAGAAGGAGATAAGGTGAAAGAGTTTGCAGTATGACCCACTTGAGAGAGGGGAGAAAATGCATGGTGATGCAAAGTTCTGAATAAAGGTTTATATTCCAGTTCTTCTAACTTTTAAACAAAATTCCTGATGGAACCTTGAAATAATGAAACACACAGTATCAATCTGGAGTTACCTGTCAAGAGTGACTAGCCTATAGGGAATACGTTTCTATCCATCCTATCAGTGATTTCTTTCACTGAATCTACAAGAGGCCTTTAGAAGCAAAATAAATTTTTTAATTTAGCAAATTTTAAGCAAAATAAATAAATAAATAAAAATCCTATTCACACTTTCTAGTCAGAGCATGTTTTCTACATGGTAAATTAATTCTAGAGCAGTCAAGCCCTGTTTTTCCAATCAGCCCCCACCCAATATCCCCCAGCCCCAATGGCTTAAAAGACCTAGGGGAGAGAGACAGAGAGAGAGAAAGAAATGGAAAGAGAGGGAGAAAGAGAGAAGGAGAGAGAAAGAGAAGAAGGAGGGGGAGAGAGGGAAAGAGTCAAAGAGGGAGAAAAGGAGAGATGGACAGATTTTAGTAAAGATTATTCTGAATTTGAAAACACAAATTCCCAGAAATAAAGCAAACGCAAAAAAAGTGAGTTTTTACTTCATTGAAAGTGAAATAGTTGTATAAGTGGAAGGTAAATGTAACTATCTAAGTATATAAACCTACATGATCAAAGAACATTTTTTAAAAAACAAACATTTCCTAAAACTAGCTGGGTTTTTTTTTTTTAAACCCATAGTTGCAGCCAAGGGCTTTACTGTCACATCAAGGAAATGATTAACACAAAAATGAGTTTCCCTCACCCACAAAAACAAACATCTCCTGCCTTTATCCTCATAAGCAAAGACAATGTAAAATACTACATCTTTTCCCAAAGTTTTAAATCTTCACAACATGCAACTCCAAAAAGATGCCTCCTCCAAAGCAACTCCTCCTTTGCCAAAACAAACTCAGAAACACATCGCACTGCTCACACTCCCATAGCTTTCTATGTGTGTGCAATTTAAAAGAAAACACAATTTGTGAAATGGATGGCTGTCTGGTTTTTTTCTTTCTTTTCCCAGGTAATGGCATCTGTTACTTCAAACATTTAATGACTACACTGTTTAAAGAAAAACAGAATAAATGTAAATTTGTTTAATTTTGTCAATTTTCTCAGAATATAAATCACTGCTACAATAATTAACTGCAGATTGGGCTGAACTGCTCCAAAGCCATTCCAACCTGCTAATTAAATCTGTTCTCACAACCATAATAAAAATTCTGGGAAACCTTTGGCTGCAGAGCATGCCTTTCAGGGTAAGAAGAGCAGGAGAGGAAGAAAATTCATTCAACTTTAATCTGCTCCACCATTTAATCAACAGCAAATGCTAACCAAATGTATAAAACCATACTAAGTAGCTCCATAATGTAGATTTTCTGAGTCTTCCCACATTGCTGAATGAATGGTTCCCAAGTAGCACGGCTTAATGAGATGTTATTCAATATCTACCCAAACTGGTAATTTCAGCAGCCTGGCTCACACTTTCAATAAGGATGACTGTCAAGAGTATACATCTCATGATAAATGTGCCAAGCTGAACTATCCCTAATCGAATGTCCCTACCTTAAAACTTGATAATACAATTCACATTATGTAAGAAGCAAAAAAACATGAGTTAATTTCATAACTGCTTAATGTTTTCATTACCTTTTCTGCAAAGCTTGGTCATTGTTTTAAATACTGGGGGGACTAAAGATTGTGATCTAGTTAGTATTTCTTCCTGCTGGTTAGTGTTACTTATTTGTTTCAGCAGATCCTGCTCCCCACAAATACTTCCCTCCCCCATTCATCTCTGCATACTTAACATAGATTTAATATTTCTATAGGACAAAGAACAAACAGAGATTTTTTCTTTGATAGAGGAAAAGGTAGGGAGACAGTAAGGCACCTCAATCTTTCCATCCTCACTGTTAAATCTCTATAGCATCTTCCTTATAAAAATAATCTCTCTAAGATCTAAATTGATGAGTTAATATCAGTTACAAACATAAAAGTAATAATCTATAAGAAAAATTAAGCTACACAAAAGGTAAACTGTAAGCTTCTTATGTGCAAGGGCTGTATCCAACACTCTTTTTAATTCTAACACAGCTCCCAGAACAGGAACAAGAATACTTACCACATGTAGGCAAAGAGACACTCAAAAATCCAAAACTCAACTTTTGTTCCCCAGTCAGTATACCTGAGTAGAAACTAGAAAGCATTTTTTCTTATATAGACATCAAAATAATCTTCTAATAGTAGATTATGGAAAATGAAGTTATGGATATTCAGGAATAGCTACTTTCCCCCTTTAATATTCAAAGACTTTACCTTCTGGCAAGATACTCCAAGAAAGTGTCATCATCTCAGAGGAAGAAGTATTCTTCGTGTCCTAAGTGAGATCTTGAAAGTTATTAATCCCACAGAAATAATATTGTGAAAAGTTCAGTTAAATTACAACAGTCAGTACTATCAATAAATTATATCAGGGAAATATGTGTTAAGTAGACTTACAAGAGATGGGCAAGAAATCTATCTACTCTTTATGGTGGAAATACACACGCATACACAGTTTCTAGGGGATATTTTGTGATATAAATTTTAAACTACTAGCTAACAAAAGAACTTTTGAAGTACAATCTATTCAAAGATTTAGAGTTGCCTAAAGAGTCATAGGTACACACTATTAAATAAGAATTAAACAAATATTTGTGTAATGAATGCAATACAAATGATTTTAATTTCTATAAAATACACTTGATCAAAGGATATCCTAAAAAGTAGATCTGTACAATTTATTTGGCAATCAATGAAGCACTGCTTTTGTGAAAACCCTTTTATTAATAAACTTTTTCTATGTTTAAATCTTACTTCCCCAATTAGGCTGTGAGTTATTTGAGGGAGAGATCTTTCAATCTTCTCTATGGCTAAAAGCACCTGGAATAGGATCTTAAATGTAATAGTATTTTTGAATGAAGATGGAGGGATAGTGGTAAAACTTCTGACTTCACTATCTTCCCTTTCTTACAAAGTATTAAGTATCCACAACTCATTTACATAGATGTTATTTTAGAATGATCAAAGTATTTTACTATCTTCCCTCATTCTAGGAATTATCATAGGATTATAGATCTAGAACTAAAAGTAATTTCAAAGGCCATCTAGTTCAAATACTTCATTTTCAGCTAAAGAAACTGAGGAACCCAGAGGTGAAGTGACTTATTTATCCTTCAGTTTGTAATGTCTAAACCCAGTTTCATCTGACTCCAAATCCAGTGCTCTATTTATTATAACATGATGCCTCTCATATTTTCTGAATTTAGTAATATTTCTTGAATTTCATTCATTATACTTTGCTTAAATGAACAAGGTAAATAAAAGAACTGGAGATCTAAAATGTTTTAATATTATACTGCAGGTCAGGAATATGAACATTCTTGCCCTAGTCTAGTAGCAAAGGTTTTCTCATTTTGTTTATTTGCTTTGGAGTTTTTCAGTAAAGAGCAAGACCTCTTTAGTCATATGAAAATATCCAACCAATCTTCCAAATGTTGATACCTGCTGGTTCAATCTACATGACATCAACAGCAGCAGCAAAGTTGTCATCTATATAAAATTATAAGTATTTCCCATAAATTTTTCTCATTTGATAATCAAACTTTTTAAGTAGATGTTACTAACCTCATTTTACAGGAAAGAACACAATACAGACAAGAACATCCTATTTAATTAAGTTGATACAATCAACCCAAATGTACAAAGAATTAAAGTCAATTAACTGGGCAACTACTATATACTTCACACTTTAAAATACAAATAACAGATACTTCTCCTACCCACAAAGAATTCCTCTTACTGAGGGAGACATGATTTAAGTACATGGAAAAAACAAAAAAACAAACAGCAAATAAAGTTTTAAAAACCTGTAACCTGACAAAACACAATGCTGAATTGTGAATTACATAAAATCAAGCAGTATATAACCAGGTACTTCTGAACCTGATTTCTGATGTACCTGGTGATTGTAGCATCAAAAAACAGAAAATCAAAAAGCAGAAAAGGGAAAGGAGTCCAAAAGAATTCATGAATTAATGATAACTTGACCTAGATGAGAAGAATGAGTTGGGATGCTGATAGGCAGAAACAGATGACAAACCAGAAAGAAAATATTCTGATTAATATGTGCTTCAAAAAAGAGTTAAAATACTAAACATGGTTACAAATCTTTAAAGATGTTCAAGACCTCAAGTCCCAAACCTTCATTTCACAGATGAATAAACTGAGGCATAGAAAAATTAACTGGTTTCCCTAGGGTGGCACTGCTGAAATTAGAATCCATTACCTTGGACTCCTAATTCAGTTCTCTTTCCACTATACAACACTGCCTCCCAATGCAGAGAAGCAAATTAAAGTAATACTAAAGTTATAGCAAATACAATATAACCTTTCTTTGACAATTTAAAACATGCTTCAGGATCCTGAAATACCCAGAGGTCATAATTATACACCACCACAAAAAAATAGACATTGAGTTTTTTGGTTGTTTAAATTCTGTTTCAATGGGAGCTCAAAGTGGTTAGTAAATGGGCTACATGCTTCCAAATTCATTGAACAATGTCATTACATAAATATTTCTCCTAGGTTCATGAATTACATATTATATAGCTTATTAACAATCATATGTATATAAATTCATTATTACTTTCAGTAATAAAAGGCAGGACCAAATAAGTGACTTTTAAAAGTCTATTACTGGTCCAGACAAACCCCATCTAAAATCCCCCCCCCCAAAAGAATGACCTTATTTCTATCATGTTGTTTAAGAACCTTATCTCTTTTGCTTAATACCTGACAATGGCTGTTTCCCTTTCAGAAATATCTTCTTTAAAAGCATCTACATGAATTATATTCAACTTCAGGGAATCCACAGACTATACTTCTGGAAACACTCCTGTAGTTGGCCCTCACTGTTTTTAAATTGAACAGAAATATACAGAAATAACCATTCTGAGTATGTTTAGAGCTTCACCATAATGTCAGACTTAAGTGCCTGTTCTCTGTCTCAAACTAAGTACTTTATTTTACTTGGGATTCAAAGGCAGGGGAACTCTGCAGTCATCAGAGTGCCATTAATCCCAGATTCAGTCCAACTCTTGGTTCAACTGATGACCAGGGTGGAAAGGAGGCTTCTTTAACAAAAATAAGCTAAAGGGCTGCAGAGGAGGCAACATAATCAAATGATCAGCCTTTTATTGTCAGTTAGACAGTAACAAAGAACATAAGAAACGAAGCTCAACTTTTATCTTACCCTGCAGGGCTTGAAAAGAGGTATAATTTAGAAAGAAGACTGGTAAGAGATTAGATCCATTTTCATTAAAATAGACCTACTTAAGTCATACAGAATGACCTCTGAGATTCATCTATCTAGAAGATTTTAAGTCCCTTAATAGGAGGATCCTCAAGGCTTACAATTATTTGCTATCTCATCACTAATACAGACCCTCAGTAGTTATTTGTTGGGGGCACTAATAATTTCTGGAGATTAAAAGCAGTGCAATTAAAATGGCAGGGTATCTTTGGCAGCAGAGTGCAATGGATAGAGTGCTGGCCCTAGAATCAGGGAGACTCAACATCCTGAGTCCCAACTTGGGACATTTACTAACTGTGTGACTCTTTGTGTCATTTAACACAGTTTGCCTCAATTTCTTCATCTATAAAATGAGGTGGAGAAGGAACCAGCAAACCATCCCAGTAGCTTAGCCAAGAAAACTCCAAATGGGGTTAGGCAGATTTGGAATCAACTGAAAGATAACCCAACAATAACAATGAAAATGTCATCATAAAATCTACACTGTTTGAGGGTTTTTTTCCCCTTTATTTCATCTGGACCATTACAAAACACACCATCCAGTTAAAGAGGCAAAGTATCCTACAAAAAAAAAAAAAAAATTAAATAATGTACTCAAAAACAAAAGAGATTTCTAAGGTCCTATCTATGTATAAATCTTTGATTCTGTGACCCTGCAACACTTTCAGCTCCAAATCTATGATATTAAGTCAGCTCTACCACATTCTATACTTATACCTCAGAGTTGGTTTTTGTTATTGTTTTAACTTAATAGCAAAGCTTGGTATTTGACAGAGATAAAGCTATCATCCCACTGGTTCTGAGCCTGTCAGGAAAACTTTCAATCTTAATTCTCCTTAATTGCTTTTGCATTAAGGTCCCCTTGCCTTAAAAGCACAACAAATACTCTCCAGGAGTGCTCTGCAAAAGGCAATACTTAGGCCCATGAAACCCACTGCAATTTTTTATATCTCTTTCAAGATGAGAAATAAACAATAGTCTGTGTCTCAAAGATCATGCAGGCATTTTCAGATCATGCAGTGGATTATTCCTCCACATAAATGTTAATATTAATCAGGCATTTAAAACAAAAACCAAGAGGAAAAGAGTATTTCCTAGACTTGGAAAGGGCCTCAGTAATTACTTAAAACAACCTTCCACCAATTCAGTAATTCCCATTTACATTTCTCAGGGATGGTCATTGCAACATCTGTTCAAATGTATCCAATGATAGGCTTTCCCTTCACAGGTTCTGCTTTTCCCTCTTGGGATTTTACCTATGAGTGAGTACCCTTTATTCCTGGTCCAGCCTCTTCCCTTTAGTTCCCTTTAAATGAGGTATCTTTCCCCATTAGAATGTCAGCTCTTTGAGTGTAGGCCCTGTGTTAAACTTATTTAGTAGACTAAAATTCCCATGTCTATTCGAATGAACTGCTATTAAGAGAGAGACAAGATGCACTATGTAGAAGGAGTGCTAACTTTTTAAATCAGAGGGAATCAGAATCCCAACTCTTTTTCTTAGATTAAATAAACTATCAAACATAACATAAGATAGGGTCTATCTGGAACTCCAGTTCTTCATCTGTAAGAGGAGTTAGATTCAGTGACTATTAATATTCTTTCTAGTCATAAATCTGTTTTTATAATCCTATTAACCTGTATGTCTATAAAGACATGTCCCTAAATCAATTCTCCCACTTATAGATTTGGATTTTTTTTTTTAATCTAAAAAAGCAGCACTTGAAATTTAACAAGACTTTATAAAGGTATCTTTGTATTAGTTCTGATACCACCCAGCTGTCCTATATGAATAGATAATGAAAAATGGTAATGTATACTAAGAAAATCTTCCAAGAGCCAAACAACTTGAGCTGTCTAAACTTTTGCTTTGAAACACATCTAACAATGGAGAAATGGAAATAAGATTAGGAGGAAAGAGAAAATGAAAGCAAGTGGAACTCACCCACCCCAGAACAAAATAAAGCAGGCTCCTACATACCAGTGAGAACAGAGGCAATAAAGGGAAATGTAAGGGAATAATAATAATAATAATAAAGAGTATATAGAAGAAAACTAGTCATGCAAAGGCAATTCTCAGCACAGAAAGGCAGTCTGGTGTAGTAGATGGAGAAAATGTAGTGAGAGGAAAGCAGTAAGAAATAACAACAAATGTAAAGTGGACAGAATAGAAGCTTCTCTGGGATAGGTAGTGATTGTTTATCCTTAGGCAGTTGGTGTTACGGTACAGAGTTTTGCAACTGGAGTCAGCCTCAGCCCCCGCAATGGTTAGCAACAAAAATTCAAAAGGAGAGTCAAGAGTGTATGAATTTGTTGGGTGGAGGGTGGTAATGGAAGGAATAGTGACACCTGGCCAAGTCACATTTCCTGTTTGCCTCAGTTTCCTCATCTGTAAAATGGAGATAATAATAGGACCTCATAGGACTGTTGTGAAGATTAAATGAGCAAGTATTTGTAAATTGCTTAGCACAATGCTTGGCACATTGTAGGAATTATAAAAAGGTTTATTATTATTAGTGACTTTTTTTTTGTTTGCTTTTTCTTTCTCAAACCTTTTTGGTCTGATTTTTCTTACACAGCATGAAAAATATGGAAATATGTTTTAAAGGATTATACATGTATAATCTATATCAGACTGCTTGCTATCTTAGGGAGGGAGGAGGAAGGAAGGGAGGAAAAATTTGGGACATAGTTTTACAAAAATGAGTGTTGATAACTATCTTTACATGTAAATAAAATACTACTAGAAAAAAATTATTAGTGATCACTTTCTTCATATTAAAAATAGAGATAATAATAGCATTTACTCCACAGTTTTGAGGTGAGGATCAAATGAGATAAATAATGTACAATGGTTTATAAACTCAATAGTTGGAATTTATGTTGTGCTTTTATGAGAAGCAGCAAGATCTACTGAAGTGTCTTCAATTCAATTAGAAGTTTATAGGAACCATAGTGAGCATCCCTATGGGTTGTATTACTTAGAAAACCACTTATTAACATTATATAAATTCTATTTTTTTTATTTATTTTGCTAAAACTGTCCCCAGTTATAGTTTGAGTTAGTTTGGCAGTACTACGGAGTTTTGTTGGGTGTTTAACAGCTATAGTTCAGTGTTGAGAGAGATGGCCTTAAAACCAGGCAGACCTAGGTTCAAATGTCTTTTCTGACACAATATTGGCTGTAAGGACCTGAACAAGTTACTTAACCTCTTGTCTGGAATAGGAAGTTGCAAAGGAGGTACAAAGAATTCCTTATATCAATAATGAGAAGATTAGCCAACAGTTGCATAAGAAAAGGCAACTACTAGTGAGATTCAGTAATGACAAATGTTAAATAAAGGGTTCAGTGATCAAGTTTTTTAATGTGTGGAAATTTGACTAACACTATTTCTTCTACCACTACCCAGTAATAACTGTTTCCTCTTTGAACCTCCACCACTCACACTTCTCTTATAAATTTATGCATAACTTTATGTCACTATTACTTGTAAAAATAGAGCTATATAGAAGAAAGAATAAGTTTTATCTTAATCATGGATCTTCTATGTGTCTATTGAATATAGAAAGTTTCACATAGGATAAGGAAGAAAAAAAGAAAGGAAGGAAAGACAAAGATGGGGGCAAGGGAAAGAAAGGGATAGAATTTACATTAATAAGCTGTTTAAACCATCTTCTTCAATGGCGGTTTCATTGTATCACCTCATCATTCAATTTATTACTACTCAAAGCTCTTCATCTTCTCTTTATCCTTACATCATCAAAACTACCATGAATAGATTAGTAAAAACAATCAACTGGTGGAAATCCTTCTGTGGGCTAAGAAGGGGAGGGCTGTAGTTTCCCTGTCACAAAATTTATGTTTAAAGTACAATTTAACTGACATAAAGTAGCTAAGATACTAAAAGGTTTTTTATATATTTTAAGTTTTTTTTTTTTTTAATATTGCTTGGGCATATAACAAACCTGAGCCTATAGACTGTCAACAAAATAGGAATTCATTTTGCAATTAATGAAATTCTTTCACTTTTGTCCCATAAAACTAGAATTTCTATTAAAAATGATATATTAAAAAAAAAGAATTGTGCCATATCAACAATTCTCTACCAATAGAAAATGCTGTATTTAAGCACACCCACTGGCACACCTTTCCTCTTGAACACCCACTGTATAGTTTCTAATGATCTTCCCACAGGGATCTTTAAAAGACAGATTTGTTGAGTTAAAGAAACATTCTTCTGAGAGAACTGTACATTCCCAGGATTCCACTTGTGATTATGGTGAAGGTGCTTTTAAGCCTCAGCCCCCGCAATGGTTAGCAACAAAAATTCAAAAGGAGGGTCAAGAGTGTATGAATTTTTTGGGTGGAGGGTGGTAATGGAAGGAATGGTGACAGTGGGAAGGAAATGCAATTATTTTGGGGGGTGTGATGAGAAAAATAAAGTTATGCAGAGTGTCAGCATCCATTTGTGAAGACATTCTCCTGTATAATTGAGGTCCTCTAGCTTCTCCTTGGAATGAAAAATGAATGGAATTAGCATGCCAATGCATCTTTGCTTAAAACCTAAGTGAAACTTCTGCACAATTACTCAGCAGAAATCTTTTTAATGTACTAATTTAGTTAGGTTCATTGAAGCAGAAATGCAGAAGATGATCCCTTACTAGAATCAAAATAAAAACAGACCTTGCCCAAATTTGAGTGATAGACATGTTCTGGTAATACCATTAATTATCAAAAGGTCAAGAAGCCAGAATGAAAACCCTTATACTGAATTACTAACCCAGTAACAAAGCAACTCTTCACTGACTATAAGCACTTGAGTTGCTTCCATTATTCCATATATCACCACTAATGTCTTTTGAAAAATCTTAATTCAAAATGCCTGCTGCGCTCGCTAGCGCCCGCATTCTCTCTGTATTGCAGGCTGTTTATTCCCAATCTTTCTCCCATTTTCACTTTTAAGCCCAATTCCCCTGCTCTAGCAGCTGCTAGAAGCCATCCAAACACTTTGATTCTAGCCGGAAATCCAGTATGGCAACCCCAACTTCATAGATCTGCTGCCAAGAGCAGATGTCAGAAAATGCAGCTGGGATCCTCCTCCCTAGAGAAACACTGGGTACAAATATTAGATTGGACTATAGAACTCACCACCATAATAAACAAATGGCTGTCAACAAGCAAGGCTTCCTTCTACTAGTATTAATTTTATTAAATATAAAAAGCCCCCTCAGATTAAAGACCTAAAAGAGCCACTGGACTTTAATAACTGGCATCTTACGACCTTCTGTTTTCAGTTATCAAAGTTTCTTCCATTAGAACTTTTAAAGAAGATGAATACACAGGAAATTATCCCTTGGTTCAGTCTGCATTTTTTTTCCCTGAGAGGCCAAACATACCCACTTAATGCACTGTGTAGACTCATGAGCACCCTCCGCCCCAACAACATGATTTCCGTAAAAGTTGCACGGAAGGAAGCAGGGATCTTTTCCTTTGTTTATGAAGGAGATGCAAAAACAAAAACCGACTTCTGCTCAGTAACAAATTAAATAGAAGCCTGGCTGCCTAACATGCCGAATGTTCCCACACAGCATTTTCCCACCCACCTGATATCCTTGAGCGGAAGGTCTAAGCAAGGACAGAGGGATCCAGTGTACATTTCCTGCTATAAACTGGGGGGAGATGTGGGGGGGGGGAAAGATGGTGTTACTAATGCAGGAGGGAAAGGATAAAAAAAAACCATCACTGCCCCCCCCCAAAAAAAGGGGAATGGGCAAAGCATGTATTCTTAGAACATCATTTGAGACTGACAGTTTTATGTAAAAATGTGCTTTTTAATTGTTAAGCAAAGAAACTCCATCCCACTCTATTCCACAACCATATATATTTATACTTTTTTTTTTCATTTTAAGAAAGAAAAAGAAGGAATTGGGAATTGCCAGCAGGCTTACCCATTCTTTGTTCAAGTCAACAAACTTGCAGGTACCATCAACTTATAAGGTTTTATTGGCTAAATGAATTTTGTTTATGCCAACGCTTACATATATATATATATATATATATATATATACACACACACACACACATACACACATATATATGTATATATATCAAACATATAACAGCATACCCACTCACACCTAAATAAAGAGCTAGAATCTTTTCTTTAAGCTACACAGAACTATGCAACATGCTAATAGACAGCACTGCCATCAACCAAACAAAAATCACTAATTGTAGCAATGATAAGAGGGTGGGGGGAGGGAACCTTATCTACAATAATACAATTTTAGTGCAGAAGGGACTCTACAGATCATTTTTTTTCCAACCCTTCACTGTACTACAAAGAAGCTGAGACCAAGAGGGATAAAATGACTTATTCACAATCACACAACAAAATAAAAGCAAAACTGGAATAAAATGACAATAAGAGCTGGGCTCTATATAGTATTTCCATTTTTTTTTTTACAAAGTACTTCCCCCAAAGCAATTCAATGAGAATAGTAATTATAATTAAGATTCCTCAGATGATGAAAATAAGACCTAGAAAGGTTTCACAACTTACCTGAGCTTATACAGCTATGAAGGGGGAAGAGGGGAAGAAGGAAGGAGATTAGTATGTATTATGAACCTACTAGGCGTCGGACACCATGCTAAGCGCTTTACAAATATTATCTTGTTTAATATTCACAACAAATCTGTGAGTGGTGCTATTTTTACTTCCATTTTACAGCTGGGAAAATTAAGTGACTTGCCTATGGTCACACAGTTGGTAAATGTCTAGTAAGATCCAATATGAATTCATATTCCTGACTTCAAGTAAAGCATTCTAACCACTGTACCACCTAGGATGCCCACTATTGAGTATCAGAATTTTGGATCTAAGTCTCTCTGACTCCAAAAACCAATCTTTCTACTAGATCCTCCTGGCTCTCTCTTTTTACAGATAGTTTTTTCAATTAACAGTCACACTAACGAATTTCTATACTGTTACAGTTATTCATGCCTCTTTTTAAAGGTAAAGACCTTGTCCCGAATGGAGTCACTGCTTTACAATATGATCCCTCTTACTGTTGCACAAGAAATAAAGGTTCTTCCAAAACCCCACCGGCTAATCCTACCTTAACTCCACTATGTTTCAGGACACTGCAGATGGAAACCTGTTCATTTTGGACAGCTCCATTCCTGACAGATCTGTTTGAACACTTCAGCGTTTTAACTCCAAATGATATTTAAGTGTCCTGCCAACAAATGGCCCCTGTTTAATGTTACTTGTGTCACAGATGGAAAAGCTTTCTTTCACCATAAAATTCCTCTGCCTCCAATCTGCCTCCTGCAGGCAGTGAAAGAAGTATAACACAGTGGATGGAATACTGGTTGTGGAGTTAGATTCCAATTCCCTCTCTGAGAGTTAAAGTTATGTTACCAAAAGCAAGTAAGGTACCCTTTCTGAGCCTATTTCTCTACCTGCAAAATGGGTATTATAGGTACATTAAAGAACTCTTAGTGGAGTAGTGAACTGATCCAACCATTCTGAAGAAAAACCTGAAACTAGACCCAAAAGACTATACAACATGCATGCCCTTTGATCCATGAATGCTTCTACTAGATCTATACCCCAAAGAGCTAAAAGGAAAAGGAAAAGAATCTATATGTACAAAAATACTTGTGGTAGCTCTTTTTGTGGTGGCAAAAAAAATTGGAAACAGGGGATGCCTATCAATAGGGAATGGCTAATTAAAGATGTAGTGCACTACTGTAATGATACAATACTGTGCTATAAAAAATGGCAAGGAAGGTAGTTTCAGAAAAGCATGGCCAAGATCTATATGAACTGATGCAAAATGAAGTTAGTGGAACCATGAGAATATTGTACACAGTAACATTTTAATGATGATCAACTGTGAAAGACTTGGCTACTCTGATCAATACAACGATCCCAGACAATTCCAAAGAACTCATGATGAAAAAAAAAATGTTATGCACTTCCAGAGAAAGAACTAATGAATTCCAAGTGCAAACTGATTTTCTTGTCTTCTTTTTTTTTTTTTTTTTGCTTTGTTTTGATATGGGTAATACAGACATTTTTGCATGATTTCACATATATAATTGATATATTGCTTGCCTTCTCTGAAGATGGGGGAAAGGAGGAGAGAGACATTCTGAAATCCAAAATTTAAGAAAAAAAGGTTTAAATAAATTATAAAATATTTAAGATAAAAATTAAAAAGTTAACTCTTACAAGTAATTTCTCCTTTACAAATCAACAAATTCTGTACTATTCAGTACTATTACTCTATATAAAGTCATAAAGAAATAACAGTGGGAAGAGGTGAAGATGACTATTTTTAAAAAAGACTTTACTATTTTGATGAGTTCACAATTGGAATGGAGATCATGGAAAGTAATTGGGAATTCATTCCATCATAGATTATAGATTTAGAACTGGGAAGGGACATTACACACCACCTCATCCAACTCCCTCATTTCACATATACGGAAACTGAGGCTTGAAAGATTAAGTGACTTGACCGAAATCATATAAATAATATGTAGAAGAGCTTTGATCTGAACCCAGGTTTTCTGACTTTAAATGCTTTGCTTTGACTGTCATTGCAGATTGTTCAGCTAATTGGCTATACATAAACAGAGTTCCAGATCTATTGGCTTAGTAGATAAGCAGTCCTGGGACATAGGAAAAGGGAGCTCTTGAAAGGATAGGAAAGAATGGCCACAAGGGTAACTGGAGACCTCTGTTACCCAGAGGGTAAAGTGCATCCAGCTAGCCTCAGGTTTCTTTGGGTTGTTAGGTGGTTGTTTTAGGAGAAGTCACTTGCCTTGATGGAAATTTCTGGACAATTTTTTGGATTCATTGGATCATATATGGCTCTAAGACTCTTCCTATGAAGGAATAGGACTTCAATTCCCAAGACATCTGAAGGAAGATACTTAGCTATGGTCAGATGGCTAGAAGAAGCTGTATAGCATCCTTCCTACCCTGATACTAGGGAAGTGGGAAGAGGTCATGTATATGGAAGAAAGGAATAAATCTTAGTGGACAAAACCATCAAAATTCAGGGTTTCCCTTCATATGGAGACATTTTGGAATGGAAAGGGAGTGGATAAATGGGCTGACCTTCAATTTTTACTGAGTCCTCTAAGAAATACAGGGGAAACCTATAAAACAGAAGTACAGAGACTGACTGAGAGGGATCCTAACAACCTCTTTCTATAAATATCCAAAAGCCCAGGCAGAATACCAGTGCATTTCTAGATAAGAAGAGATCCTTGCAACTGCTTGGATATTCTTCTGTCACCTTGGCTGTGAAGAGATGAAAAGGGACAGATGGACAGACACACACAGAGACATCCACATCCACAAACACCCCATTTCAAAAGGAGATGAGATAGGTCATGGCCTGCCATTCAGTACAAGTACATATGACAAAACCTGAGGTATCTGGGTTTGGAGAAACGCACAATGAACTTAGAATTCAGACCAAATTCATAGATTCTGACACCAGTTAGCGGGACCTCAGAGGCCATCTGGTCA
Organism: Myrmecobius fasciatus; assembly: GCA_023553655.1. Lineage (NCBI taxonomy): Eukaryota > Metazoa > Chordata > Mammalia > Dasyuromorphia > Myrmecobiidae > Myrmecobius > Myrmecobius fasciatus. Next base: position 499,406 of record JAJPUD010000009.1, on the reverse strand, counting down.
ACCCACTGTGGATCCTCCCAGGAATTTCTATAATTCTCTACAAGAGTTCATTCTGTGGATCCTCCCAAGAATTTCTATAATTCCCAACAAGAGTTCATTCTGTCTTCTCCTTGAAGACTTTTCTGATTCTCAATTTGTCCATCTGTAAAATGAGAGTAAATAATACTGATTTTACTAAAGTTGTTGCACCTTGTAGACTACAAAGCAGTATGTAAATGTGAGCTCGTTTTTATTTTATACGGAGTTCTTTGCTGCTATTTCATTTACATTGGAAACAGAAGGAAAAGATGCCACAAAACTAAGAATGGCTTCCAAACCTAGCAATCAATTGAGAACAAAATCCTATTCTCTTTACTGCTCAGACTTGGACATATCAGGCTAGATTCTCAGACTCCTTAAAACAACTTGAGGGTTCCATCTTGGCAAGTATTATTCTTCCTTAGGTAGAAGTAGCAAACACCTGGGATCTGAGGAGAGGCCAAGAAGCCCAAGCTGGCTTCAGAACACAAGGGCTTAACTTATACAAATTTCCAGATGCTTAATAGATTGCTCATATCCAAATGCATGCTACTCCCTCTTAACACAACACATGCGTGGGGTCTCATATTAGAAGATCAGGCAATGCCCCAAAACCAACTGCTGACTCACTGAACTATTAATGAGTCCTGGGTCCCTACCTGGAGGGCTCAACTGGTTAGCAATCGACAAGAAATTGAAAGATAGCTTTTCATTTCTAACAGTGGAAATACCTGGGCTATGAACCTTGAAATGATGCATTTGGTAAACTACAAAGACAGTAGGGGAAATGGGGAGTTGTTATTAATACCCCTTGCCTTCATTCTAAATACCTGACCCAGTCCAAGGGAAGAGAAAAAACTTTCCACCGTTTGTCAATAAAGTGAGCAATTTACTCTCTTCTCATCAGAAGGTTCAGATCTGCTATTTTTCTGATTTCTCATTTTGGAGTTGGGATGAAAGGCAACAAACTCTAAGACTGCTGGTGCCAGTCAATGCCCTTTTAATTGAAATTAAGCTGCGCCACCAGCTAAGTCAGCTTCCAACATGGCTGGGCTCACCGCCTTCATAGATTTCCTGGCTGCAATCGCAGTGATTTGAACAGACCACAAGCTGTTTATCCTGATATGTTAAAAAGTGCTTACAAATAGAAGTTTAGCAGTTATTTTTCTGTGTTTACCTGAAATCAAGCAATGGAAATTCCTCTGAGCAAAAAGCTACTGAAAAAGCAGTTGGAATAAAAGACACACAAGTACAATCTTATTACAGGACAAGGTTCAATCTATAAGTAAATTTTCAAACCTTTCAGCAGTTTTTTACAATAACATGCTTTGATAGTGGATAACACTAGGTAGTTAGGTAAAGAAAATGGCAAAGTAGTCAAATATGAAAAATTAAGGAGAAAGAATAAAAGCCCAGTTTCCACCATTATGTCTTCAATGGATTCTCAATCTCTGCAAATTAAGAGACAGAGACTTTTAGAGGGTGAGGAGGGGAAGATAATCCTGCTCATTAGCCAATGACCATTAAACACATCTGCACCATATCAGTATTTCAAGACCTGAAAAATCTTTGCCTCATTCAAAAATCACATCTGCACACTTCTGCCTACTTTCAGCAAAAACAAACAAAAAGAAAAAAAGCAGCACTAGATATAGAATAATACTGCTCTAACTGAAAAGTTCAAGTTTTAGATAGACTGTATAAAAGTTTTAAAGAGTATCTTTACCAATAATGCTCCAAGACTTAAACAATTATCACTTTTCTATCCTAATGTTTAACAGATTTTTATAAATATGAAAAGTATTAGAATAACCCCATAGAGTACTTCTCTCTCTTGAATCAAATACTGTTGGCATTTTCTGCTATAGATTAGGCATGCTATATAAAAACAGGTACTTTAAAAGATGTTACAAATGCCAGATGAGTTTAAAATTTTTAAACATTTCTTTCTTTTCCCAGCATTTGTTTTTTTGTCTATTTTAAATCATAATAGCCTCCTTCCCTACCATGAGTTTAAATTTTTCTATTAGAGTCATCATGATTCTTGTTACCTATGACTCTGATTTAGTTTATATTTTAAAATAATCTCCTTAGTTCTTATCCTTATGTCAAAAGGAGGTATTTAATTTTTTCTAATTGTGTAATTATCAAGAGAGACTTTTGTATTTAATCCATATCAGACTGATTGCTATCTTGGGGAGGGGAAAAGTTAAAGGAGGGAGAAGAAAATTTTAGAACACAAAGTTTTACAAATTAGACTCTTGTAAAGCTTACAATATTTCAAGAATCTTACTCAGGATGAAATCACAGTAATAAATACTTAAGTAGAAGCAGGGTAGAAATATCAACAACTATTTGTCAAACATCTAACTATGTGCAAAGCACTATAGAGGAAAACAAAAAAATCAGTGAGGGGGTGTTACAAAAATAAATATTCTAATTAGGAAACCACCAGAAGAACCAAAAATGGAATTCTTTAATTTAGAAAACAAGCAGAAAGGAAAGAAAAGTCGTATTTCCTTATTTTCTATTGATAACTAAAAATTATAGCCTTGTGATAAAAATACCATTGGCAAGAAACTAGAAATTGAATGGATACCCATCAGTTGGGGAATAACTGAGTAAGTTATGGTATATGAATATAATGGAAATTATTATTCTATAAGAAATAACGAGCAGAGTGATTTCGGGAAAGCATGAAAAGATTTATATGAACTGATGCTGAGTGAAGTGAGCAGAACCAAGAGAACATTGTACACAGCCCTGAAGTCAGGAGAACCTGAGTTCAAATCTGGCCTCAGAGACTTACCACTTCCTAGCTGAGTGACCCTGGACAAGTCACTTAACCCCAATTGCCTCAGCAAAAAAAAAAAAAAATGATGATTAACTGTGATGGACTTGACTTTTCTCAACAATGAGGTGATTCAAGGCAATTCCAATAAACATGGGATGGAAAATGCCAACTGCATATGGATCGAAGCATAGTATTTTCACTTTGCTTGCTAGTTTTTTTTCTCATTTTTTTTCTTCTTTTGGTATGATTTTTATTGCACAACATGACAAATATGGAAATATGTTTTAAAAAATTGCACATATTAATCTAGATCTAATTGCTTGCTATCTTGAGGAGGGAGAAGGTAAGAGAAGGAGGGAAAAAAATTTGGAGCACAAAGTCTTACAAAAATGAATGTTGAAAACTATTTTTACATGTATTTGTAAAAATAAAATATTATTGAAAAAAATTTTAAAAAAAGAATATACCACTGAAATATTATCAATAAAGAATATGTATTTATATGAATCAGCATGGAATACTGAGGATTGGGCTTTTACTCAAGTAGACCAGGATTCAAACTCTGCCTCTGACCAGGAACAAGTAAGATACTTCATCAAAAGCATCTCCCTAGGATTCATCTAAATAATAGTTGGGCTTCAATCTGCATTGACAGATGGAGTTCCCACCACATAAGTTACCCACATTCATGAAATTCAGAGGTCTCTCACATATGGTTTTCTTTTTCTTTTCTTTTTTTCTTCTGCTGAGGCAATTGGGGTTAAGTGACTTGCCCAGGATCACACAGCTAGGAAGTATTTAAGTGTCTGAAATCAGATTTGAACTCAGGTCCTCCTGACTTCAGGGCTGGTATTCTATTCACTGGGCCACCTAGCTGCCCCCACATATGGTTTTTCAGAATTTTTTTCCTAGTGGAGTTCATAGATTTTGTCCTATTCTACTACCTCACCCCCTTTTTATCTAGTTTCTTGATGGTGCACATCTATGAAAGGTTTCATCCAGGATTATAAGTAACTGATATGGTCTATGACTGGTTTTATCAGCATTATATTATGTTTACTAGATGCCATTTTTTAAAAAAATCGATGACAACAAAATTTTTAAAAATCAACTTTTGTTAAGTAACACAGACACAATGAATTAAACTGTTTACAATATTTCTTCTTCACACAAAAAGCCCTACTGTGATGCTTCATGGCCATGTGGAGCTAATCCTGAGAATAATCTCAGGACGCTGAACTACTACAGCACCAGCTCTGGCAGAACCAACCAAGCTGGGGAGGCTTCACATATGAGTCCACAGATGAGCCGTTAAGTCTACTGTCTGAAACCCACTCTAGCTACCTTTGAAAATGCTCAACAACAGAAGAAGGCCAGGAGATGACAGGTTTTAGTTCCAGGGTTTGGGGTTGTTGTTTTTCTCCAGAGGAGGGAACATCCCACTCTGCCCCCACTGACTAAAACCAAGAACTTCTGAATAGTTCCTTTAATAGAAAATGCTTCTTTACTTAATACTTTAATAGGAAATAGCTTCCATTTATTTAATAGTTCACTTTTCCAGTACTTTACATACAGATGTGGCTAATGATAGGTAACAATTTTAAGTAATCTCTGCAGTAACTTGGGTGCAATGCTTTCCTCCCATTTCAATCAAGCATGGTTCACAAAATGATGGATCTTGCAACAGGATCATCAGAATGCTTGCAGAATACACAATGATACTTTAAATGTCAATGACAGTGTCTAAACACTAACTATACTTATCTTAAGCAGATGCTTCCTCAGAGGTGAGTGGCCTTTCTGTACTTATCAAAAAAAAAAAAAAACAAAAAAAAAAAAACGTGCACTCACATATCCAGAACCAAGGACCAACTAAATTATCCTGTGTGCAGAACCAACTTTAGATTTAAAAGGTATTATTTCCCTACTATAAATGAAGTCAAAATGGGATCAAACCAATAGGTCCTTGTGGTTCACATTAATTTTCCCCTCCTTCTTCAGTTTACTAGTACCTCATAATGACAAGGAGGAAAGTTTCAGTTTTAACAGGACCAATCATCAGACATAGCTGATTACTCCCCTAATATGATTACTGGCAGGCAATATCCTCCTGGTCATTACCACTTAAACGTCTGCTGAGAGTAATCAACATGATATTTTAACAACTCTGATCTGATTGCCAAGTTTTTGATCATATTAAGGGGAGGATTACCTGTAACTAAGTCAAAATGAGGAGAAAATAAAAGAATTCTGGAGTGGCTGAACTGAACACATAAAAATACCATTCTACATTATATAGTACCTTATGCTTTCCAAATTTTTCTTGCAGAAGAGTTCTGACCAATAATCCTGTGACATGTGTTAGATACTTATTACAAGTAAGAAACTGAGGCCTCAGACAAAGTAAATGACTTGCCAGGATTATATAACTAATTTAAATGCAAAGCTTAAACTATAACCCAAATCTCCTGACTTCCAGTTTAGCCCTCTCTCATCTTAACCATACTGTTCAGACACCATGTCCCCGTGAAACCAAAGTAAATTATTTACTAAAAATCTTAAAAGTTGTGTGATCACCATTTTACATGTGGGGAGAAGTTAATTCTTACAAATGAGTTTAGACTTAACTCCTAATTTTTTCCATTTTTATGTAATCACAATCCAGGAACACTTAAGTGGAAGAATGCTACAGGACTGACAATACAACTTTTCACCACAACCACCATCTGTTTCGGTAAAAACATACATCCCCAACCAACAAGCCTTACACAATCATTAAGTGTAAACACAGTGATATTTTTTCATGCAGCATACAAAGTTTAAATAAAGCAATCTTTCTGGCCCTAAGTACATGTATGTATATATTATATTATACATATATGCAAATACATTTGTAGAGTCTAACAGAGCCGAACAGCAGTTGTAATAATAACACATTAATATTTCCTTACACCACCATATCTAAGATGTAAAAAGAAATACAACTGAGATCTACCATTAGGAAACTAAGCCTGAAATGGTAGGTATACTGATTCATTAAATGAAACAGCCACCAGATTACCAGAACTATTTACATTTACATAAAGAAAGAAGGCGAGGAAAAGAAGGGGGGAAGGGAAGCAGATAAAATCAGTTTATTTAACTCTTACTTTTCTGACAGTGGTTTGTGGTCCAGCATCGGTAGTTGTATTCATTATTAATGGTTGTCTTTTCACACAATGGCTTCTCTTCCATTGTCCCTGGACAAAGGTCCCCACACTCTTTGGGAGATTTATTTCCCACAATATAGTTGTTAGATACAGCATCCAGAATCAAAGACCAGTCCACAGTGGAGAGGTAACAGAGGTCTGAATTCTTCTCAATCCTGATGGCCCCCCGAGTGATATTCCTAAGGTTATACAGCCCGATCTCTTTGAGATTTGTCATCTCAAAGATCACCAGAGCATAGTTATAAAAAAGGTTTCTCCCTCGGATGACTGTAAGGTTAGGGAAGAGGTCACTAAGGCTCTCCAAGCCCGCCACACGAAAAAGCAGCAAGTAGTCAGTGATGACTGTGAGCTTTGGGAATCGGAAGTTCCGGTAGTCTTCTGCCTTAGAGATCAGTAGAATTCGGAGGTAGCCCTCAATCACTGTGCAGTTTTCTAGTCGCTTCAACTCCTGGATTTCATTGCGAATGTCAATGTTTGGCCCACAAACTAGAAGTAAAAAAGAAGAGGAGGGGGAAAAGGCAAGACACATTTTAGTTAAAGGAAATATTTTCTCTGAAAACATTACCAACCCTAGAATGTGGTCACTCTTCTCAGAAATCCACTTTTTTATTAAAGAAATAAAAATATAATTATTGACCAACTTTAACCATGGAGCTGAAAACTTAGTCTTGCTTTCTGAGTTCTTCAACTTAAGTTGGTAGCCAAATACGTGCTACATACTTCCAACTGATAATATAATACACTAGTTCTTAAGTAAGAAAAAAAAACAACACCATTGTTAATATTATCAAATATTGCACCACACCAAGTAACCAGCTAGGTCAATGAGTGATCAAAATATCCTAGAAATGGGGTAATTTAAGTGGGGGCTGAAAGTCTGTTATGCTGTCTTCTTTTATTAATTAGTTCATAGTCTGTAGCCCCATTCTCTCCCTGACCCTGTGTACCTATGGAAGCCTGCTGCTCTACATAAATTTACCCAGAATGGATTTTCATAACACCAAGAAGATAGTATATCCAAATCCCATTGTAAAGGATTAAGATCCTGCTATGCCATTCTTCTGATCCCTCATTTCTATAACATTACTCCTATGAAACTAACTGTCCCCTTTAAATGATGCTTTACCTGACATCACATTTTCTCGGATTTAATTAAGGATATCAGGTAATGTATATATATATATATATATATATACATATATATATATATATATATATATATATATATTCTACAGGTAACTCAAAACCAGGCTCCAAAGAATTTTTTGCAAAGCGTTTCAATGTTTACAGCACATCTGTAGTACTTTTAAGTGAAAAATCAACACCTTTCCTTCTCAACCTTCATACCATCTCTTAGTATATTGAGAAGTAATGCCATGAAAAAGTAATACTAAATCTTTTTAGGATTGTAGCTGCTTTTCCCTAATTCAAAGTAAAGCACTTTGTTGCATGCTACGATGAATAAAGAGAGGTAGCCAATTCCCTCTAGGAACTTACAGTCTAATAAGAGAAATAATAATAGCTAACATTTATACAGTGCTTAAGGGGCAGCTGGATAGTAGATAGGTCTGGAGTCAGGAGAAACTGAGTTCAAATCCAGTCTCAGACACTTTGCTGTATAATCTTGGGCAAATCAGTTAATTTGTTTGGCTGAGTCTCCTCAAGTGTAAATGGGGAATAATAATAGCAACTACTACAAAACAGTTGTATGTGAAGTTTGAATTGGATACCATTTGTAAAGTATGTAGCACAATGCCTGGCACATACTAGATAAAATGCAAATATTTTGCAAATCATTCTGCGTGTTACCTCATTTGACACTCAAGAACTCTGTAAGATAGGCACAATGACTATTATACACATTTACCAATGTGGAAACTGAGGCTTGGCAAGGCTTTGTGGTTTGCCTGTACTCAAACAGCCTTCAAGTTTCAAAGGTAGTCTTTGCACCCAGATGTGTCTCCTCATTCCAAATTTCCTAGCCTTTCCCCACTCTCATGTTAACTCTCAATATGCAGTTCATTAGTTGCTATAATCTAATGATAGTAGATTTAGAAATGGGAGGAATCTTAGAAGGCATTTAATTCAAACCCTTCATATTAAAAATTAGATCAGAGAGGTAAAATAATAACCACACAGATATTAGGTGAAAAGCTATGAGTGGTGGGGCAGAAAAAGCTATGAGTTCAAAGGGGGCAGGGGAAAGTGGCAAGAGTGGTCAAAGAAGGTCTGTCTCTCTCTCCCTCTGTCTGTCTGTCTGTCTGTCTGTCTCTCTCTCTCTCTCTCTCACACACACACACACACACACACACACACGCTTTTGATTTGGACCTTGAAAAACAAAGAAAGATAACTGGAGAGAAAGGAAGTAGAGATGGGGAAGAGCATGAGCAAGAAACACAAAGGTGGGGAAGTACTAGCACTCAAGGATAGCCATTGGTCAGATGGCAGAGAACACGTCTCAAGTGAAGAGTTTGGACTTTTTCTTCAGGAGACAGAGTCAATGCATATTCCTGAGTAAGAGAGTAACATAACTGAAATCTCTGATACATTGAAGGATGTATACTTTCACTGGTAGAGAAATTAAGCCCCTGAGCTGACTTGGACTGTCTTAATATATTCAAAGTCCTCTTTTCCAAAATTTCCCAATTCAAATAAAATAGCCTGGGGGAGAAACATATGGGGTTGGGTATAAGGACACTTTAGAAGAGGCTGGTTCAGATTTTATTACAGTGGTCCAGGGTGGGGTGGGGTGGGAGAGAAAGAAGAGAATCATAATGGGGGCTGAGTTTCGACAGTAGCATCAGGGAAAAGTGGAAGGGTGAATGTCAGTGAAACTGAAGAATCAACAGGTTTTGACAAATATTAGGAGTAAAGAGAGACGGAATCAGATAAACTAGAATCATAGTAAACTTGAGAGTCCTTTAAAGATCATTTAATGCTTCCTTTACATTTTAGAAATGAGAAATCTGAAACAAAAACGTTGGGAGTAGAATTAGACACAGAAGTCAAGTCTTTTGACTTTTGACTGTCAGTCTGATGCTTTATCATTCTACCAAGATTTCAAGCTTTCCTGGTATGTTTATTGAATAATCATCTACTACTATGGGCAATAAATTGTGTTAAGCACTGGGATACAAAGATTAAAAAAGCAATGAAGTCTTTAGTCTCTACTCTCAAGAAGTTTATACTGGGAGAGTAGGGGTGAAAGTTGAAGTGGAAGTGGTGAGATATACCTAAGTATCTATACTAAAAGATAGAAAAAGATTATATGCAAAGGTGAGGTCAGAAAGTAAATAGTGTGAGAATTTCAAGGACTGAAGGAATTGCTTCTTGAAGAGTGAGATTAAAGAAGGTCATGTCTACTCTGGAGAGGCTGATCATCATGGAGATGGTAGCACCTACCTGGCTGTCTAGCTCACACTTTCAAGAGTCTATGGACAGAATCAAAGGGATAATGGCAAGAGACTTAAGTATAAGGAACCAAATGTCAAAAGTCACCAGAGATAAATTAATGTCTTGAAGAGCAACAAAGGTAGACAAAACAAGACATCCACAACAGATTAATCCAGACCTTTAAGAAAGAATTACATGGGCAGGACCAAAAGGAAGGATGATTAAAGTCAGCAGTCTTTGCCACTATAATTTCTTCAACTTCTAAGGTTATACACCTTAGAACCACTAGTCATTACTCCAGACCAGAGCCTTCTAAAACACCACCTACATGCTGTTGAACCAGGTTAAAATGTAAATGGGAAATATTTTGAAAAATAAATAAAAATCCAATAAAACTTTGAGAATATTACATTTTAAAACTAAGTCAATATGTGGCCTGCAGGGATCCTTCTATACAGATTAGTGGCTTTATTTCTAATTGGCACCCCTACTCTAAACCAAATAAGTACTTTTTGTTTTATATTTTCTTAATTCCCTAGTGTTATCTGCTATTGCTTCCCCCATAAAATTCCTTTGTATTTATCTTGTATATATTTTGTATAAATATGTATGTGTACATGTTTTCTCCCCTCACAGAATAAAAGTTTCTTGAGGGCAGAGATTATTTATGTCTTTGAAACTCTTGCATCTTGACTACCTATATACATGCACATACACATATACAAATAAGATATTAACAAATATCATTGATTGATTCTTATATAATGTATTATGGCTGTCTATGTTGGTATTTAATCTTTTTTTTTTTAGTACATTATAAATTGTTGAATGTAGTGATTGCATCTTATCTAACAATACATCTTTCCTAATACCTAGGCAGTATATACAATAGACACTTAATAAACATTTCTGATATTTTCTGTTTGGAATAATGTTGGAATGGAAGGTCTGGAGCTAGATTAACTTCTTGTTGAATCATTTCATTTGGGGTTTTCTTGACAAGAATGTTGAAGGGGTTTGCCATTTCCTTCTCTTGTTCATTTTACAGATGAGGAAATTGAGGCAAAGAGGGATAAGTGATCTGCCCAGAGTCACATAGTTAATTTGAACTCAGAGATATGAGTCGTCCTGACTCTAGGTATGGCACTCTATGCACTTTATCTACTGTGCTAATTGCCCAATGAACTAAATCACTTAGAAAGCTCCAAATGCCAGACTTTCACTGTTATGTTTTCTTCATGAGGCATCAAGGTTTTTGAGAAAGGAACCAATGAGATAAGACTTATCTATTAGGAAGGTTATTTTTGCAGTGCTATAATGAATATTCAGTGAGGGAAGAGACCGTAGGCAAAGAGATCAGTTAAGAGACTATTAGAATAGACAGAATAAGATGATCACAATGAGTTACCATAATATCAGTAGGACAAATACTTGCTAAAGGATTAGAGATGTTTATGTTAGAATCACAGAATTTCAGGGCTGAAGAAAACTTTGAGGTTATCTGGTCCAGCCCTCCTATTCGATAGACTAAGAAACTGAGAGATTTAATGAAGGAACCAGAGAAGTTCAATGATTTGCTCACAATCACACAGAGTTCATTAGTTGATAAAACTGGAATTAAATCCCTATATCTCAAATTCTACCCCACCATATTAGCTGTTAAATGAAGTTACTTTTTTAATCCCTATCCAGACTAAAAAAATTTTTTTAAATTCATTTATTTTAGCATTGTGATCTATCAGGAACATTCATCAGTCAAAAAACAAAACAAAGCAAAACACCACATATAGCATCTTACTTATGCCAGAATACTTATTTATTTTTGTGTCATAGATCATGTTGAATCATGCTATAAAGTATTAGGTATCTAAGCCAGTCAATGCATTTGAAATCATTATGTAAAGATCATGAAAATCCACTATCTAGGCAGAGAGCCTCAAGCCTAATAACTTCTTTTCTTGATATTTTACATATGGAACAAAATGCTCACATGAGGGGAAGAATCCACATTTCATTTCAATCCTTCTCTCTGATCCTTCACAACATACATAAATCTACATTAAAGCAAAACATTAGAGTAGATCTCTCAGTTAAGAGACCACATTATAAAGGCTTAACTGTTGTCTATACAGACTAACAAGAATAGAGTAAAAAAGTGACACTTTTTTCCCATTTAAAGAAAGAAAAAACTATCAACTCATTCTCTAAGGGAGGTGTGGAGGAGGTTGGAGTGGAGGGAAGAACACAAGGTACAAAAGGCTGAGCCTAACATTCAATTGTTTTTGGATTTTGTGACACTGTAGGCCCTTAGGGCATTTTGTGACATTGACAACAACAACAACAACAAAAAAAGGCTCCAACCATGAGGGATAACTGGCAAACAGGAAAGAAAGCAAGGGATGCAGCATTTTGCTTGAGCAATCTAATGAAAGATATCTTAAAGAATGCATTTGCCATTCAGGGAAAACTGAATATTATGTCTTTCCCATACTTTTCAAGCAAAAAGAAAAATCACACAAATAAGCCAATATATGAAAAGTATTAGAATGCAAGTCCTCGTAGCCCTTTAAAGAAGGACAGATGCCCAGGGAAATAGGAAAATTGGAAAACAGAGGGAAAATATTTCACTAAAAGAAATCTGTGACAGATCAGTGACCACACACAGTACTCACACTGAACAGTACACATATTCTACACACTGTAGGAGGTCAATAAATAACACAATAAAAACAAAAATGGATGGAGAAACTCCAGCTAAATTTGACAAGGAGGAAGGGGTAAAATGGGCAAATGGTAGCCTAAAATCACTCCACAAGTTGATGCTCGCCCACATATTTAGACTATTTTTATACTACTGAATTTTTTTAAATCAAAAAACATTTAAGTTGAAAGAAAACTATTACTGGAAAATTCTAAATGATTTATGAAAAGCAAAGAGTTAGTCTGCTCTTGCCATATTTGAGGAAGGCTAAACAATATGCACATAAATTATATTTATCTGATTAATAAAGCCATATGAAACTACTAATTTAAGGGGTACTGATAGAAAACACTTGGTTGATAACAAGGAGATATGTCTTATTCTGAAGGTTCTGAGACCCAACAAGTTTAACACAGGGCTAGGGTCCAGCTATAGGTAATACAAATGCCTTTGAAAAGTTTTAAGCCAGAAAGTAGGTAAGAAGAGGAAAGGTAACTGATAGCTTCTAGGGAAATTCTCCTACTTGCAAAAAGAAAACTGATAACTGTGTTTAAAAGGAAAGGAACCAAGATCAGATTCCAATTTGTCAGGCCATTCCTAGGATCTGGAAAGAAGCAGGAAGGGATGCCACTGGTATTCCTCCATAAAATGGAGAGATTAAGAGAGAAACCTAGAAAATTGAGAATAATGTCTGACATTTGCAAAACAATTTAAGGTTTTCAAAATGCACTTTATATATACTGTTACAACATTTTAAGGTAGATACATTATTTAGATACATTATATCTCATTTGATTCTCACAAGAATTATATAAAATAGGTATCAAAAGTATTAATCACACCCATTTCACAAATGAAAAGCAACAGGCAGATATCAAGTTAATGATTTCTTAATTGCCAAGTCTAATGATGTTTTTCTCACTTCTCATTCTCTCTTACCTATCTTTAACACTCTATATCACTGACTTCTAAATATTGTCCTCTCTAGGTTTTCCAAATCGGATTTCCGGGTTCTCTACCCTTATCACTCTCTCTTCTATCTCCTTTGCTAGATTTTAATCCAGGTGTGGCCCAGTAACCATAGGTGCCCCCCCATCCCCCAGGCTCTTTCCTAGCCCTTTTTTCTTCTTTCTCTAAACTACTACACTTTGTGTTCTCATCAACCCCCCTGCCCCATCTTTTCAGTTGTCATCTCTAGGCTGATGATTGTCAGATCCATTTGCTCACCCCAACTTCTCTGCTGACCTCCACTCTCACATCCCTAACTGCTTTGGGGGCATTTCAAAGTGGACATTCAAAACACCAAATTCAACACATCCAAAACCGAACTCATTTTCGTTCCCCTCATATCCTGCCCTTTCCCTAATTTCCTTGTTATTGTTGACTGCGCCACTGCTAACATCCTCAGTCACCCATTCTCAAGACCTATCCAAATTGTTGTTGTGTTCTGTCTTGTCTACTCTGATCCCATGTCTCATACACTCCCCTTTCTCTACACAGACACTACTGTAAGTCCTCATCACTTCACATGGGGACTGCATGATGCTCAGAACATAGTAAGCTCTTAATAAATGTTTACTTATCAACAAGCTATGTGACAAACTAATGTGTCAGAGGTAAGATTCAAACCCAAGTTTCCCCTGATTCTTAAGTACAGCATTAGTCTATTCTAGCCCATAGTCTCTCAAAGACATGATTACAGAGCAAGAACAGACCAGTAAATAAAGCAGGGTGCTGGATTTTAGGCATTTTAGCTTTGCTAGTCAGTTTATGGTTACACATTGGTTATGAAAGGTGTGGTTCTAAAACAAGCTTTGCTATACCATCCATGCAGGTTCTGACAAAACAGTCCTGAATATTTGAATGATCTTAATCAAAAAGGGCATTCTAGAGTTAATCAATTTTAAGTTAAGTTGTCCTATAAATTCAATTAAAAAACACTTTAGTAAGTAACTACTATATGCTACTAAGTGCTGGGCTTACAGGGCAAAAATGGAAGTCCCTACTCTCAAGAAGCCTTTGTCGTCTTCTTTTTTTTTAATGGTCTGAATAACCCCCACCTAACTTATCAATTTATTCTTCAAAAACATGTCATCAGACTAAACAACATTACAAGAGGCAATCAAGAACAATATTAGATGTGCTATAAATGAGTAATTAGTTAAATATCAATACAACAGGACTTTAGCAGTCAACAAGAATGGAGGGACTGGTAGAGAGGGAAAGAGGGGGGGGAGAAGGGAAGGAAAAAGGGAGGGAAAGAGAGAGAGAAAGAGGGAGAAAGGGAGGGAAGGAGGAAGAGAAGGAGAGAAGGAGAGAGGGAGAAAGGAAAGGAAGAAAGGGGGAAAGAGACAGACACAGAGGAGGGAAGCAGAGACAGATGGAGACACGGACACAGAAAGACAGAGAGAGAGAAAGGGGGGAGGGAGGAGGGAGAGAGATGCAAGGAGACAGGGAAGGAGGGAGGGAAAGAGAAGAGGAAGGAGGGTGGAAAGAAGAGAGGAAGGGAAGGAGGGAGAGAGACTTATTAAGAAATTACTATATATTAGGCACTATGTTAAGGATACAAAGAAAGGTACAAACATGGCTTCCACTTAGCTATATTTCTAATTCTAACAGGGAGTGAGGAAGGAAAGGGAACAATTATTTAAGTGCCTACTATGTTTCAAGCATATAGAAAGGTAAATGATTAAGTTCCTACTCTCAAGGGCCTTCTAATCTAATAAGAGAGCTCACAGTCTAGAATGTAAACAGTTATGTTCAAACAAGCCATATTTGGGATAAACTGGAAATAATCAGCAAAGGAAAGATACTCAAATTATTAAGGAGGGCCAGATATCATCACACAAAGTATCTAGTTTTCTGATGGCATATGTAAAAAGTCTTGTGAAATGTAAACATACTAGTGAAATGCAAACAACATTCATTTACCAAAGGCCTATAATCAAGACATGACCTTAACCAAAAATCCCATAATGAAAAAAGACAAGGGGTTTTGAATATCCAATTTCCATGTCTTTTACACATACACACAATAACAAAACGTTTTTGGTATGGTAAAATTCATTTCCTATCACTTCTCACTTGTGAATTCTTTATTCTTGTAGACATTTTTCTCTATAACAATTACCTATCTCACTACTTGAAAAATTCTACAAGAATTTATCTATCCTCTACAAAAACAAGGGAGAAACCAATCAAAACACACAAGGCCAAGATCAGAAGTGAAAAAACAGGAAAAGGTGTGCCTCTCCTAATTAAAAAAATACATTTTTTTCAGTCAATTAATAAACATTTATTAAACACCTACTATGTGCCAGAGACAGTGCTAAGGGCTGGAGATAAAGAAAGAGGCAAAAGGCAATCCCTGTCGTCAAAGAGTTTATAATTTAATTTTTCCTATGTATTGAGTGATTTTTGTTTTTCCCAATTACTATTCAGACAAAATGCCTGGGTATATTCTGGTTCTAAGCCTTACTGACTGAGAATGCCTAACAAACATTTTTGAAAACAAAAATTACAAATACAATTTTTAAAAATGTGGAAGTCCCATGAAAACGCTCAAAGCCCAAAACTCTACAACTTAATTCAATATAGATATGTAGTCTTTTTGCTTTCCTTAGTAAATGAGAATATGTTCACATTTCAACAATGTCTTTGAATTTCACATGAGGAAACAGAATCAGTCAGCATGTCACTTACCAAGGGCACTTACCAAAAAATAAGGCTTTACTTATATAGACAACTTCTTTTGGAAAGAGAAATTTGAAGTTGGGCACTATTCATCAAGTACTCAATTTTTTTCCCCTGCTAACAGATAATAACCATTCACTCTTAGAAAGACACATATCCGTAAAATGAAATTAGCTTGAGGATGACAGTATATTAATATGAAATAGCTCCAATGAGTAGTAGACTAGCACAGAGCTCACATAACAATGGTGAAATGTCTACATCCTGTCATGCCAATTAAGATAAGGATATTTGAAAGAGAATCCAAGGACCTGGGGAGACTAATACAAGTCCCTCTGGTCCTTCCACTTAAAATATCTGCTGACTAGACGACATGTTTCGGAATAAAGGTTTTTAAATTTTTAACACAGTAGTAGATAAACCATTTTCCTAGATTTATCTAAGAACCAATATTTTACTTACTCTCCAAGCATGAAATAGTGTTAAAATCCCTTTTCTGATCTTGAAATATCTTTGTCCAATGTCATTTATAATTCTTTATTTTTTAAAATGCCTTCTGTAAGCATTTTATCTTTTCTAATTTGATTACATTTATTTAAAATAGCCGATGATATTTCTAATAAGCATTAAAAATACAAGAGAATTTTTGTTTTGGATCAAACACAACCTATTAAATGGAATTCAGCATAATATGGGTTTTTCCTAAAAAATTTTCAAGTTAGGTTTAGTTACCAAATGTACCAAAATGACCTCAAGATAATATAGTTTCACTAATAAATCTCATGGAAATGAATCTTAGGAATGTAAAAGACTCTAAAGGATCATTCCACCTTACAACATTTTTTCCCACTGGGCAAAAGCACAACTCATGCTAGAAACCATAGCATAGAACGTGTTTTTGTAAAGCTGAAAAGCTTCAAATACTATCATTTATGTGAGAAGGAGAAGAGGTGCTATGGATTATTGTGGTAGAGAATGAGAGAAGACAAAGTTGAACAAGCTATATTGAGATACAAATTAACAATTTGACTTGGAAGACTATAAATGCGCAAATTTTTCTCATAATTAGATTAAGGATTGGATCTCAGCCCAACTGTCCACTTGTAGTGTGTATCCAAGATATATGCAGTTGTGTGTCTATGTATGTAAAAATATGTGTGTTTGTATACACACATATACAAATATACACAAATAGGGCAGAGAGAAATATCTAGTCCATCACCTCTCTGTCAGGGTGTCATTCTTCATCATCAGGTCACTAGAAACACAGTTGATCAATTAATCAATTTCAATTAAGTCCTTCAAAAAATTTTTTTCTTCACTGTAGTGTTCTTTAAGTATAAACTGTCCTGGTTCTGCTTACTTCACTGAAACATTTAATATTAGTCTTCTAAGATTCTCTGAAACTGTCCCTTCCAATACATAATTTTTGTTCTTACCCTAATTATGTTAACTCATTTAAACATTCTAATAACTTCTATGGACTAGATACTATTATTATCCCCATTTCACAAATAAGAAAATTGAGGAACAGAGAGGTTAAGTGACTTACTAATAAAAGTCTTATGTAGAATTCAAACTCGGGTCTTTCTTACTACAAATCCTGAATTCTATCCACTGTGCTACCTAGCTGCCTACTTTAAATGTATGTGGGAAATTAGATCAATACTTTATATTTCCTTTTCCCTCAGATTTCCCATTTTTTTTCTGCTGATTTGAAAACAGCTCTGTAGTTTATGATACATTTTTTAAAAGCTTTCACATCTATCATCTCATGTGATTCCCTTTAACAAACAACGATGACTGGATATTCTCCTGAGATATGCTGCTCCCACACTTATAAATCCATTCCTTTCCCCGAGGAAATATTCTCCCTCATCTTCACCTATTAACAAAAACAGTTGAGAATCTGGAGTCCCAAGTCCATTCCTCATTCCTTCACTGACTTATTCTAAACTTTCTACATGTCACTTATTCTTTTCATACATGGGATTTCTTTGGTGATAAAACAAAAACCACAACGCAAAGTATCAGAGAAACGAAATATGCTAAAATTATTTGCTGTCTACTTCTGTGCAGGGAACCCCAAAGGGGTCTTCAAGACCCTTTCAGGGTGATGGCAGAGTGACATTTGAACTTTTAATACAGAATACATCAACATGGTCCCCAATAATTAAGAGGGTTAAGGATGCTGGAAGAAGGCATCCATCCAACAGGAGATCCAAATGTCTTCCTTATGCCCTACAGAAAGCTTTTTACCCAATTGATTCAATTCAGTTCCACCTCCAGAAGGACAGAATCTTTCAGTTTTGACCAGTGTTGCAGAACCAGCCTACCAGCAAGTATAGTTATTATTGCCAAACTGAAGGGATGGTCCACGATGATAAGACCCTAAGTTGAATGACTAAGGAGAGCCCTCACACCTCAGTAACCACAGATCTGAGGTAACTTTCACCAAAGATTGATAGTGAAGAAAGGCTAGATAGAATGTGATGAAATTTTTAAAAATATATATAAAATAGGAAGTGAGAAAAGGCAAAACCTTTTTCACTGTTTTTTATTTTACTCAAAAGTGAACACTGTTTTAGCAAATTTATTGCAAGATAAGGAGAATGGAGGATGGGGGATGGGGAGAACACTGTAGTGCACTGAGGGGTAGGGAGATACTGCTGGTGCTTGCACAATATGAAAAGGGTTCTTCGGGGAATATTAAGTATTGCAGGGCTGCCCACAGGAAATAGCTTCCTCTTAAGGCTGAATACACTGACCAAGCTGCTACTATTGTAGTAGTAATGGGAGTCCACAGACCCCCTCCCAGGAATACACAGTTTGGGGGGGAAGGGGCGGTCTGTGAATTTGAAAGGGAAAAGGGTAACACCCTTATTTCTACTGACTTCTAAAAGAAACACTTCCTTCAATTATTTAAAAACATTATTCAAAGAAGTGTGTCCATAGAGGCTTCCCTCCACTACCTAAGGGGTTTCTATAACACCAATAAAATTAGGAAGTCCTATACTAGAGTATTTGGAGAAACCAGATAATGGGGGGGGGGGTGTCACGAATCAA
This sequence comes from Myrmecobius fasciatus, assembly GCA_023553655.1. Taxonomy (NCBI): domain Eukaryota; kingdom Metazoa; phylum Chordata; class Mammalia; order Dasyuromorphia; family Myrmecobiidae; genus Myrmecobius; species Myrmecobius fasciatus. The sequence continues at coordinate 480,529 of JAJPUD010000009.1, read as the reverse complement.
ACTAGCCCTACAAGCAAAACATGCTATTTGTAAGTATAATAGCCAATCAAAAAGCACTTATTAAGTGTCTGCAAGGATGGCTCAGTGTTGCAGTTGGATAGAGCCTGGGATCAGGAAGACTCATCTTCAAAGTTCAAAGCCAGCCTCAAACACAATACTAACTGTGTGATTCTGGGCAAGTCACTTCTCCCTGTCTGCTTTAGCTTCCCCATCTGTAAAATGAGCTAGAGAAGAAAATGACAAACCACTCCATTATCTTTGCCAAGAAAACCCCAAAAGGGATCATGAAGAGCCAGGCACAAATTAACAACCACAATAACAACTTTTGGCTCCCAATCTAAAAACACCTTTCTGGCTGTCTGTGAATTTAAATAGATTTAGTGATGATTTTCCCTTTCCTGCCCTATCCTAGCCTTGGGAGCAGTTTTGCCTTTGAGATTTCCTCCAAAACCATAGATGAACCAACCATCCTTTGTTCTATCCTGAACAGAACCAAGAGAAAAAGGCCAAGAAATAATTCAACTTATAGTTTTTGTTCACTGCCCAGAAAAAGAAGAAATGAAACAAAGATCAATCTAATTACAATACTATTTCTGGCCATGCTGTGTTTTCTTTGGACCATGTATACATGCACACAGACTTGGGATTACCAATCTTCAACATAAAGAAGATAAAATGGCATTTGCTACTGAGTTTATATTAAATCATACATCAGTCTTTCTTTATCTCCAGAAACTGTTATATAGTTTTCCTACCAGGTAGGGATACATGTAGAGCTCAACTCCAATACCATTAGAATATTTCCACAGGGGCACCATTAAAACTTGTCATGTCCTTAATTCACCCATTGTTTTCTTGCTTAATGCAGAAGCCTTTGCATAAAATAAAAATCACTAAATTAGTAACTACCACATGACCAAACCAAAATTATTTCACGATGGTGAAATGACACTTGTCTTTCAACCAATTAAGAGTATTTAGTTTTTGTTTTGTTTTTTTTCTTGGGGGTTTATATCAGGTCAATTTGAAATTCTCAAATGAGCCTTTAAAGAATTGAAAAGACTCCTGATTTTGTCAGCAAAGCAGTTTCTCTTTTTTATGTTCATGATTTCTTTTGTTTAAGCCTCCACAGCTTCACATAGCTACCACCCTAATTCAATCTCTCATCACCTCTTGCCTGAATTGGTCTCCCTGCCTTAAAGTCACTCCAATCCATTCTCCACACTATTGTCAAAGTGATTTTTCCCAAGTGCAGGTCACTCTCCTTTTCAAAGTCCAGTAGCTCCTTATTTATCTCTCAGAATAAGTATCAACTACTCTGTCTGCACTCCTTTCCAGCCAAACTGACCTCCTTTCTGTACCTCTGTATTCCACTGCTATGTCATTTTCATTGAGTCTCCCTCTTCATTTTCACCAAACTTCGTTCAAGACTCAATCCAAACACCACCTGAAGCCTTTCCTAATGCATCCAGCTGCTCATGCCTTTTGCTCAAAATTATCTTATATCACTTTGTATATATGTATATATATATATATACATATATATGTATATATATATATATACACACACACAGGTACACATATACATATTCCTAGACACACACATATATGTATATATGGATATCAGTCTCCCCTCAGCTACTGGAAATAAGAGGTTCTTTAGAAATGCTTCTTAATTGATTGGTTTGGATTAAATTTCTTTTAATGAGAGTGGAGGAGAAAGCTGGCTGTAATAATAATGAAAATAATAATTAATAATAACTTTTATATAATGCTTGCTGTGAGTCAAGCACTGTGCTAAGTACTTAACAAATACCTCATCTGATCCTCACCACAAACCAGGGAGGTACATGCTATTATTATCCCCATTTTGCAGATAAGGAAACTGGAGCAAACAGAGTCATAAAGCCACTAAATGTCTGAGTGCAGATTTTAATTCAGGTCGTCTTGATTTCAGGCCCACCAATCTATGCAGTATACCACCTAGCTGCCCTTCACCAGGAGGGGAACGACAGGGAAGGCTCAACTGAAATACAGAAGACTATTCAATTCTACCTCTAAGTTACAAAACTGTAGAATTCTCTGTCCAACTCACAAGCATTTATTAAGTGCCTACTATGTGCTAAGCACTGGCCTAAAATAGGCACTTAATAAATGCCTGATTATTGAGTGATAGGAAAAGAACATTTTAAGTATTTTAACTACCTATTGGTTCTGAAGATGAAGAGGGGAAATAAATTAATGTGCCCCAGGAGGATGGTAGGCACATTAGAGTCTAGTCAGATTTTTTTTTAAGCTTTGTTGTAGTTGTTTGGTCATTCAGACCTGTCTGACTCTTCATGATCCCACAAACCAATTATCTATGGGATTTTCTTGGCAAAGATTCTGGAATGATTTGCCTTTTCCTTCTCTCATTTTATGCCAGCAGGGGTTAAATGACTTGCCCAGGTTCACAAAGCCATTAAGAGTCTGAGGTCAGATTTGAATTCTGGTCTTGCTGACTCTGGGCCCAATTCTCTCTCTCTCTCTTTTTTTTTTTTTCCAATCCAGTTTATTTTTTTTTAAATTTTATTAATACTTTTTATTTGCAAAACATATGTATGGGTAATTCTTCAACATTAACCCTTACAAAGCTTTCTGTTACAAATTTCCCCCCCTACTCCCCACCCCTCCCCTAGATGGCAGGATATCCAATACATGTTAATTATGTTAGAATACTTAAGAAATCGATATATGTATACTTATTTCGACACATCATTTTTGTGCAGGAGAAATCATATCTACAAGAAAGAATAATCAAATAAAGGAAATACAATACAAGCAAACATCAATAGAGAGCATGAAAATGATATGTTGTGGTCCATATTTCACATCCCTCTCTCTGGGTGTATATGGCTCTCTTCACTGAACATTGGAACTGGTTTGAGGCATTTCATTGTTGAAGAGAGTCATGTCCATCAGAATTGATCATCATATAATACTGTTGTTGCCGTGAAAAATGATCTCCTGGTTCTGCTCACTTCACTCAACATCAGTTCATGCAAGTCTCTCCAGGCCTCTCTGAAATTGTCCTGCTGGTTGTTTCTTACAGAACAATAATATTCCATAACATTGATATACCATAATTTATTCAGCCACTCTCCAATTGATGGGCATCCCTTCAGTTTCCAGTTTCTAGCCACTACAAAAAGGGCTGCCACAAACATTCTTGCACATGTGGGTCCCTTTCCTTCCTTTAAGATCTCTTTGGGATATAAACCCAATAGAAACACTGCTGGGTCAAAGGTTATGCACAGTTTGATAACTTTTTGAGCATAGTTCCAAATTGTCTGGGCCCAATTCTCTATCCATTATACCATCTAACGGTCCTCATTTCTGAGCTTAGGGAAATATAAAGGGAATTATGAAACAGCAAAGTGATGGTCAGGTTGGGAGGGCTGAGGCTCCATCATGAAAAGCCTACATTATGCCAAATGTAGTTTTGTGGGCACAAAAGGTATAAACACAGGGACAAACAGATAAACAGATCTTTAGGTCACTTTGGCAGATTCAAGGAGCATGTCAAAAATTCAGACTACATTGAGTAAATGCAGTCCCACTTAGACATCCCATATCTATAATACAGCAGTTTCCAGTTTAGTACCTAAATTTTCTTATGATATACTTGTAAGTAAACTCTATTGAAATGTGCTTCAAAAACTGAATTATATATCATACCAAAAGGCTTAGAACAATTAAGATGATAAACACTGAATACAAAAAAGCAATTAAGTGCAATGGATTACCATCAAAGGAATCTTTATGTTTAATGGCATGGGAAGTTTCTAAATAGGTAGAGGTCAGAGATCAGATTTGTCACTGTGAAAAAGACAAACAAGATCTGACCAGAGAGGACCATCCTAAATTAGCCTTGAAGGACAGAAGGGATGAGTTAATAAGTCTCTTCCATGTCTGAAACCTAGACTAAAATGAATTCAGCTGTGAAGAATTCTACCCTTGACAGGACACATAGAAAAGATTATCGTTCTACCAGTGAACAAACAAATCTTCACCCTGTGGGGAATGTGCAGTGCTCTGACGGTCTTACAAGGTAAGCATGCCTTTGTTGCCACTGTATTGGGAAAAGGAACAGAACTCGGAGAACAACTGACTTGTTTATCAAGTACGCTGCATACTGCAGATTCAAGGCAGACAGTGCTGGACAGCAGCCAGATTCGGTAGCGATTTGGACCAAATTCTTCCTAAGGACCTGCCACAAAACAAAGCTGAAAACACATGATTAAAACGAAGTGACTCTGCAGGAACTAAATATCTCAACCAAATCCTAAAATCCCTTCCAAAGGGGATAACGCATCTTCTCATTCCCCATGAAGGACCACAAGTGCCACAACCACACCTTATGGTCCATGTGTGGGGATAATGAAGTCACCATTTTGTCCTGTGTCTTGCATTCTTCTCCACTGACCAACAAGCAGCTACCAATAAGGAGAGAGAAGCTAGGAAAGGAAATTCCCCAAGGACTGAGAGTGAATGGGAAGGAGGGGGTCTTCTGTTCATTCCTCAGGCAAAGGATGCTCCTTGGGATAATACACTCATACCTTAGAATGGTTCAGCCCTACCTGAATTTGAGGTTAAGCAATAGCATAGTGGAGGGTAGCAGGGACTAAGTTTGACAAAACTCTATAAACAGAAATTATTCTCTTCTCCACGATTCCACACTGTCTAGATGGCCAGTAATCCATGCTATTTAAACTTCCCATTATGGCATCCTTAGCCAGGCCTAAACTCCCCAGCTCGATTACAGTACTCATCCCTTCAAAATTCCACTCAAAGATTTATTAAGCTACAACTGAATGCAGGGTTCCATACTAAACACTAAGCAATACAAAGATAAAAATGACAAAGTACCTGATGCCAAGGATCTTACATTGGACAACAAAGTAAAAAGTGATTTGAGAAAGGAGATAACATTAACAAGGAGGAATCAAGTCAGGTTTCAGAGTGCAAATGGCATCTCTGTAGATCATTTTAGAAAATGAACATTAAAAGACATAAATGAAGCAAATATACACAGTGATGAAGGATGGGCTGTGCATAGACACCAAAGCAAGAGATGGAAAGCCTAGTTTGGGGGATAACTAGTAGTCCAGTCTACCTCAGAGTGTTTAAAGTGAGGTAATGAGATAATGAGAAAGAAAGAGAAATGTTGGATTTGCAGTGGAGGATAAACAGCTAGTATTTATATTGTTTTAAGATAACTAAAGGATTGTACACATTATCTGATTTGATCTGCACAGCAATCTTTTAAAAATTTTATCTACTAAAAGACTAAAACTAAATTAGGAAACTCAAAAGTGAAATGACTTATCTGCAATCACAGAGCTAGCAAATTTCTGGAGCATATTACTATCTTAGATCCTCTCCTAGCTTCAAGGCTAGAACTATTAACAACTCATCTTCCTCTACTTACCAAACTCCTAACTTCATTTTAATAGATTTCATCTAGGAGTGAAATAAAAATAGTCAACTTAACAAAATTTATAATAAGTATGAATGGATGTTTAAAAACCCCTTAATATTTCTAGGGGGTTCTGGAATTTTCAAATTCATCAAGCCAGATGAGTCCAAGATCAATAGAATTTTAAGTCTAAAATAGTGGCAAAATAGGGGGCAATCTAGCCTTACCACTACTCCATCCTACACACACACACACACACACTCTCTCTCTCTCTCTCTCTCTCTCTCTCTCTCTCTCTCTCTCTCTC